>NC_069439.1:31639138-31736638 GCF_026875155.1 Cherax quadricarinatus
GTTAAAAAACAAAAATTTAAGTAAATTAAGAAAATACATTGCAAGTTTAAAAAGGACCATAAATTAAAAAGTTAAAAATGGTAAGACACATATCAACAGTTAGGTAACTTTTTTTCGAAACGTTTCGCATTGTTCCAAAAGTCTGAAACAATTTTGTTTCAGATTTTTGGAACAATGCTTTTTCCCCAACTGAGGGATGACCCCCCCTCAAAACCCCTTAAGGGGGTGATGGATGAATTACATCGTCTTCAATTTCCCTTTTTTCTTTATCAATTTTTTCTGAAAATTTGACTGAAGAACCCCTATGTGCAGGCGAAACTTTTTCAAAATAAAGTTACCTAACTTTTTTTGCATATTGTCTCCCTAACAACCTGTCGTTTTTATACCATTTTAATGTTAATTTAAAAAATGAGCCAACAGGAGCGAAACGTCGTCATAAGTGTCAGTCCCGGTGTGTGTGTCTTGTGCCAGTATCAGTCTGGTGCTTTTGGGTCTTGTTTTAGGTCAGTCCCCTGGTGTGTGGTGGTCATGTTCCATTTTGTCCAGTTGGTTGTTGGGGGTTCTGTTCCATTTTCAGTCTCTAGGGGGGTCTTTTTTCCAGTGCAGCTGGTGTATGTGTGTGTCTTGTTCCGGGGGTCGTCGGGGGTTGTGTGTCTTGTTCCACTGTCCCCCCCCTGGTGTGCGTTGGGGGGGCCTTGTTTCAGTGTCAGTTTGGTGTGAGTATCTTGTTCCAGGTCAGTCTAGTGAGTGCCCTTTTTTTCCAGCGCAGTCTGGTGTGCGTTGTGTGTGTGCTTTTTTTCCGGGGGTACTGGGGGGTGTGTGTGTCTTTTTCCCCACGTCATTGGTGGTGCGTGTGGTTTTGTTTAAGTGTCAGTCTGGTGTGAGTGTTTTGTTCCAGTGTCTAGTGTATGGTCTGTTCCAGCGTCATTGATTTGTGTGCCCTTGTTCCAGTGTCAGTTGGTGTGTGGTTTGTTCCAGTGTCAGCCCCGGTGTAGGTGTCTTGTTCCGTGTCAGCCGGGTGTGGTGTGTTTTGTTCCAGTGTCCAATCTGGTGTGGTGTCTTGTTCCAGTGCACCCCGGTTGGTGTGTGTGGTGTGTGTGTGGTGTTTGTGTGTGGGGGGGTGGTGGGGGTTTGTGTGTGTGTGTGTGTTTTGTTCCTGGCAGTCGGGTGTGCGGTGGTCTTTTTCAAGGCCCCCATTAACAGATCACCTATCAAAAAAGCTAACAGAGGGAAAACCTGGGAACCCCCCTTGATAATAGTCAAATTTCATCACATATACAAAAAATTTTCTAAAAAAAATTTTCCAAGATGTAGGCATATTTTAAATCGAAGATACGGTCAGTTCCACTCAGCCCTCCTGGCCCTTTATCTCTCTTATTTCCCCTATCTTACCTATGAAAATTTGTGATGGGGCTCAACAACAACAAAACCATCCAGACCACAATTTACCCAAAAAAGGGCTGCAGTTGGAATGAAAACCCAAATTCTCACAAACGGGGGAGCCACCCCCACCATATTTAAAACACTCAACCCTACCCCATAAAAACACCAACTTTATTACTGAAATTTTTTAAACAACATAGAAACACTTAACTCTGATATTAACCCTCCCCCTCAAACACTCCTTGCCAACCTCAACAGAACCATACCATAAAAACAAGGCACAGATACTTTTGGGGATGTTCCTCGTGTCCATTCACGTTTTGAAAAAAACTCAATGCACAAAAAAGGGCCCCCCTATAATCTGGAATTAAAATTTTCCTGTAAATAAAAAAAGAAACACTACCTGTTTATAAATTCAAAATCTTTCTTCAAAGATCACTTACTCAATCAAAACCAAATAAATACTGAAAAACGAACCTTAAATTTGATACCCCTAAATGTTACTCCAATTAAAATCACTCAAATTTAAACCTAGGACCCAATCTAACTTTATTTTTTTTTTTTTAAATACACAAACCTAACAGAAACTCCATTCGACTAAATGAACAGAAAATGAAAAGCAACCCCAAAAAACCCTGCCTTTGAAATACCATTTGTGCTTTTAGTTATCTGTTTACAATAATTTTTTTTTTAACACGGGATTTCATCATTGCTTTTTTAAATTTAAGTTAATTTTAACCCCACCCTAATGCATGCATATAAGTGGCTTTTTTCAGCTGCTCTTCCTGATTTTTTTGTACCCCTGTATGTAGCTAAAATTTTCTAAATAAAAAAAATAAATAAAATTTTGGTGTGTGTTTCTTTGTTTTTCCCGTGTCCCCGTCGGTGTGGTGTTCCCCCTTCCAGTGTCAGTGGGTGTGGGTGTTTTTCCGTTTGGGGCAGTCGGGGTGTGTGCGTGTCTTGTTTCCAGTGTTAGCCTGGGTATGTGACTTGTTTTTAGTGTCCCCCCCCCTGGTGTGTGTGTGGGCTTATTCCAGTGCCAGTCTGGGTGTGTGTGTCTTGTTCCCAGTGTCCCATCGGTGTGTGTGGTGTGTGTCTTGTTTTTCGTGTTTTTGTCCTGGTTGTGTGTTTGCTTGTTCCAGTGGCAATTGGTGTGTGTGTGTATCTTTTTTCCAGTTCAATTTGGGGTGTGTGTTTTTTCTTGTTCTAGTGTCAAAATTTGGTGTGTGTGTGTATTTGTTCCGTGTCAATTTCTTTGGGGTGGTGCGTGTCCCCTTTTTCCCAGTGCAATTGTGTGTGTTGTATCTTGTTCAAATGTCAATCTGGTGTGTGTGGTTTTTGTGTCTTTTGCAGTGTTTAAAACTGGTGTGGTGTGGTATCTTGTTTCCAGGCCAGTCCCCCGGTGTGTGTGTTTGTCTTTTTCCAGTGCAGTTGGTGTGTGTTCTTTTTCCAGTGTCAGTTTGGTGTGTGGTCTTGTGTTTTTCCAGTGTCAGTCTGGTGTGTGTGTCTTGTTCCAGTTCGTCTGGTGTGTGTGTCTTGTTTTTCCCGTGTCAGTCTGGGGTGTGGCTTGTTCCGTGTCAGTCTGGTTTTTTGTGGTCTTGTTTTCCCCGTGTCATCTGGTGTTGTGTGTGTGTCTTGTTTTCCCGTGTCAAACTGGTGGTGTGTGTGTCTTTTTTTACAGTGTTATCTGGGTGGGGTTTTTGGTTGTTGGGGATCTTGTTCCGTGCCCCGGTCTGGTGTGTGTGTTTGTCTTGTTCCGTGTCAGTCTGGTGTGTGGTTTGTTCCCCGTGTCTATGGTGTGTGTGTCTTGTTCCAGTGCATCGGTGTGGTGTGTCTTTTGGGGGCCGTGTTAGTCCCCCCTTTTGGTGTGTGTGGGTGGGGCTTTTGCCGTTCAGCCCCAGTGTGTGTTATTTGTCTTGTTCCCGTCGCTGGTGTGTGTGTGTGTCTTGTTGCAGCATTAGTCTGGTGTGTGTGTGTGGGGGTTTTTCCGTCCAGTCTTGTGTGTTGTTTGTTTGTTCCCCAGTGTCCCGTCTGGTGTGTGTGTCTTGTTTAAGAGAGAGAATTTTTTGTTCGGATTTTTTAAAAAAACCGAAGGGTTAGCCACCAGGATAAACCCAAGAAAGTCAGTCTCATCGGGCTGTCTAACTTATTTTCATTGGGGGCCCTTTAAACTTGTCCCCCCCGGATGCGAACCCACACCAGTCACAACACCCCGATACCTATTTGCGTAGGTAACAGGACAAAAAGGTGTAAGGAAAAAAGGTCGAAAATTTTCCACCCGCCGGGAATCGAACCCGGGGGGCCCCCCGTGTTAAGCGGGAGCTTTAAACCCCAGGCCCAAACCCCGGGCCCCAGTGTTTTCCAGTGTCGTCTGGGGTGTGGGGGTCTTGTTCCCCGTGGGGCAGTCCCCCGGTGTTTTGTGTCTTTTTTTTCCCGTGTTAGTTTTTTGGGGTGTGTGTGTGTGTTTTTGGTGTGTGTGTTTGTGTGTTGGGTTGTTGTGTGTGTGTGTTTGGGGGGTTGGGTGTGTGTGTGTGTGTGTCTTGTTGCAGTGTCAGCTAAATGTGGGTGTGTGTCTTGTTTTTCCCGTTCAGCTGGGTTGTGTCTTTGTTCCAGACCCGTTGGGTGGCCCTGTCTTGTTCCAGTTTTCAGTCTGGGTGTGTGTCTTATTCCATTGTTACAGTGCCCCCTTGTGGTGTTTGGTGTCCCACCCCTTGTAGTCCAGTTTCAGTACTGGAGGGAGGGGTGTTGGGGTTTGTACCCTGTGTATTTTTCCAAGTTGTTTAGTTCCCCACTGGGTTGTGGTGTTTTTGGGTACCCCTTTGGTGTGTTTTTTATTCCCCGCCAGTTGGTTTATTTCTGGTGGTGTGTGGGGTCCTTGGTTTTTTTCCCCCCGTGGGTTTAGTCCACTGGTGTGTGGTGGTCCCCCTTTTGTTAGGGTCCCAATGGTGGTCCAAGTCCCTGGTGTTTGTGGGGGGGGTTGTCCCCCCCACCCCTTGTTTTTCCAGTGTCCAGTCTGGGGTTGTGGTTGTGTTGTACCCCCTTTGTAATTCCCAAATGTTAGTTCGTGGTGTTGGGGTGCGTCTTTTTGTTGGTTTCCAGTGTTAGTCCCCACGGGTTGTGGGGGGCGGCCCCACCCCTTTGTTTTTTCCACAGTAGGTCCCCCCAAGTCCCCCTGGTGTGGTTTGTTAATGTTAATAGACCCCCTGTGTTTCAAGTGTTGTCCCCTGGTGTGTGGGTGTTCCACTTGTTCCAGTGGGTCCAGTCCTGGTTGGGTTTGGTGGTGTCCCTTTGGTGTGTATCCATTGTCACAGGTTCCCCCCCGGTGTTTGGGTGGTCCCGTTTGGTTTTTCCTGAGGTGTTTTTAGTCCTGGTGTGGGGGGTGTGTTCCTTGTTTTTTTTTCCTGTTGGTCCCCATCCTGGGTGTTGGGTGGAGGTCCTTTGTTTCTGTGTTAGTTACCTGGTGCGTTAATGGACCCTATGTTGTTCCAAGTGATTTTTAGTCCCCTGGCGTGGGTTGGTGTGTCCCCATGTGTGTTCCCCAGGTTGTTTTAGGTCCCCCCCTGTGTTTGGTGGGTGGGGGTGGTCAATGGTGTTCCAACATGTGTTAAGTCCTGGTGTTGGGTGTGTCTTTATGTACCCATGGGTTGTTAGCCTTGTGTGTGTGGGTTGGGGTGTCCCCCCCCCTTTGGTTCCTGTGTTAAGTCTGGTTGTGGTTGTGTCCCCCCCCCCCCCCCTTTGTTTTTCCAGTGTTAGTCCCCCTGGTGGGGTGGTGTGGGTGTTACCTTGTTCCTAATGTTCGTCCCCCTGGTGTGGGTTGCGTCCTTGGTTTCCCCAGTCTGGGTTTTTTAAGTCTGGTGGGTGTGGTTTTGGGGTCCCCTTGTTTATCCCAGTGGTTAAAGTCACTGGTGCGTGGTGTCCCAATTGTTTTGCCAGTGTTAGTCCTGTGTGTGTGTGGGGTCCACACCTTGTTTTCCCAGTGGTTAGTCCCAGTTTGTGTGGTTTGTCCATTGGTTTTTCCCAGTGTTTAATTCCCTGGTGGGCGTGTGGTCCCCCCCCCTAGCCCCCTGTGTTTTTTCCAGGTGGTTTAGGTCCCCCCTGGGTGGGTGGGTGGTGTCCCCCCCCCCTTGTTTTTCCAGTGTTAGGTCCCCCTAGTGGGTGGGTGTGTCCTTGTTTTTCCTTGTGTTCCCCCCAGTTCCCCTTGGTGGTGGGTGGAGTTCTTGTTTTCCCCAGTTGTTAAGTCTGGTTGGGGGGTGTGGGTGTCACCCCTTGTTTCCAGTTGTAATAGTCATGGGTGGTGTGGGTGGTCCCCCCTTGTTCCAATTTGTTAAGTCCCCCCCCCCCCCGTGGTGCGGTGTCTTTTTGTCCATTGTTATCGGGGTCTGGGGGTGTGGTGTTGTCACCTTTTGTTGTCCCAAGTGTGTATAAAAGTCACCTGGTTGTGGTTGGGGGGGTCCCCCCACCTTGTTCCCGCCCATATTGTTTTTAAGTCCCCTGGTGGTGGGTGCGTCCCCCCTGTTTTTCCAGTTGGGGTTAGTCCACTTGGTGGTGTTGGTGTCCTTACTTTCCCCGTGTGTTTTTTAGTCCCAACAACTGGTTGGGTGGTTGGGGGTGGTGGTCTTGTTTTGACCAGTGTTTAAGTCCCCCCCCACTGGTGGCGTGTTGGTTCCTCCACCCCCCCCTTTGTAGTCCCAGTTGGTTTAGTCTGGTGGTGGTGGTGTCCACCCCCCTTGTTTCCCGAGGTGTTAGTCCCCCTGGTGTGGGTGTGTCCCCACCCCCCCTTGGTTTCCAGAGGTTAGTCCCCTGGTGCTTGTGAGTCTTGTTTTTCCCCCAGTGGTAAAAGTCCCTGGGTGTATGGTGTTCCCCCCCCCCCCCCCCACTTGTTCCATTGGGTTAAAGTCCCCCCCTCTGGGATGTTTGGTGGTGTCTTGGTTGTCCTGTGTTTTTAGTCCCGTGGTTGGGTGAGGGGTCCCCCCTTGTCCCAGTGGTAAAGTCCCAGGCGTGTTGTGGGGTCCGCCCCTTCTTGTTTCCCCTTTTGGTTTATAGAGGTTCCCTGGTGGGTGGGTCGTCCCCTTTGGGTTTCCCCAGTGTGTTAGTCCGGTGGCGTGGTGGTTTATTTTTTGTTTCGCAGTGGTTAGTCCCCTGGGTGCGTGTTTGTTTTTTATGTACCAGTGGGGTATTGTTATACTAGTGGTTTGTGGGGTGGGTTCCTTTGTAATTATGTGGTTGGTTAGTGTCCCTGGTGTGTTTTGCCATTGGGTGTCCCCAGTGGGTTTTAGTCGCCCTTCCCGGTTGTGTGGTGTCTTGTTATCCAGGTGGTGTTATATCCCCTGGTGTGTTGGTGGGTCCTTCCCTTCCCAGTGTTTTTAGTCCCCCCCCCCTTCTTGGTGGTGTTGGTGGTCCCCCTTGGTTTCCAGTGTTTATTAGTCCTGGAGTGGGTGGGTGGTCCCCCCCCCTTTGTTTATCCCTAATGTTGTTTAGTCTGGGGTGGTGTGTGGCCCCCCCCCCCACCCCTAGTTCGCAAGTGTGGGGTGTTTAGTCCCGCCCCGCCCCCCCCCTGGTGTGGGGTGGGGAGCCCCCCCGTTTGTTTATCAGGTGTTTTTTAGTCCGTGTGTGGGTGGTGTGGTTGGGTCTTGGGTTTTTCCCAGTGGTTAGTTATGGGTGGGGGTGGGAATCTTGGTTCCAGTGATTTAGTCCTGGGATCGGTGAGCCCACCCCCCCTTGTTTCCCCTAGTGGTTTTAAGTCTGGTGGTGTGGTGTCCCCCCCCCCCTTCCTTGTTCCCAGTGGTTTAGTCTGGGTGGTGTGTTCCCCTTGGTTTCCCCTGTTGATCCCCCAGGTCCCCCCCCCCTGGGGTGGTGTGAAAGATTCCTCTTTGGTTGTTTTCGCCAGTTTGTTAGTCTGGTTTGTGGTGGGTGGTCCCCCTTGTTTCCCTGTGGTTATAGTCCCCCCCCACCCCCCCCGCCCCCGCTGGGTGTGGTGTGTCCCCCCCCTTGTTTTCCCAGTGGTTAGTCTGGTTTTGGGTGTGTCCTCTGTTTTTTTCCCCAGTGTGTCCCCCCCCCCCCCCTGGTGTTGTGGGGGTGTGGTGGGGGTAACACACTTTGTTCCCCAGTTGTTTTAGTCCCCCCTGGTGTGTGTGTTTTGTACCACCCCATGGGGTTTGATTTTACCAAGTTGGGGTTTGAGTCCCACCCCCTGGTGGTGGGGGGTGGTGGTCTTGTTTTCCAGTGCCTAGTCCCTGGTGTGGTGGGGGTTCTTGGTTGTTCCCCAAGTGTTCACCCCAGTCTGGGTGGGTGGGTGTCCCCGCCCTTTTGTTCCCAGTGGGTGTCAAGTACTGGGTGTTGTTGTTGTCCTTGGTTCCAGTTGTACAGTCCGCCCCCTGTTCGGTGGGTGTGGGTGCCCACCCCCCTTGGTCCCCAGTGTTAGTACCCCTGTGGTGTGGGGGGGTGGTTGGGTCTTGTTTCCAGTGTACCAGTCACTGGCTGTGGGTGTGTCCCGCTGGTTTCCCAGTGTTTAGTCCCCCCCTGGTGTGTGGAGTCGCCCCCCCCTTGTTCTTGTTCACGGCAGTGTTTAGTCCCCCTGGTGTGGTTTTTGTGTCTAGTATCCAGGTTTGGTCAGTTCTGGTTGTGGTTGTGTTGTTGTCTTGTTTCCCAGTGGTCCCCCCCCCCCCAGTACCACCCTGGGTTGGGTGGTGTTTGGGTTTTCTTGTTTGTTTTCCGGAGTTTTGGTTTTAGTCCTGGTGGTTGTGCGTACCTTGTTCCAAGTTTGTCCCCCCCGAGTCCCTGGTGGTTTGTACCCCCCCCCCCCCCCCCTGTTTCCCAGTGGGGGGGGGTGGGTTTTAAGTCCTGGTGGGTGGGTGGGGTGGGCACTATGGTTTTTGTCCAGTGTTAAGTCCTCCTGGGTTTTGGTGGTGGTTTTTTTTTGTTTTGTTTCCCAGTGTGTTAGGTCCCCCTGGTTGGGTTGGTGTGAGTTGTGTCCAGGTTTGGTCCCCAGTCTGGTGGATTGGTGTGGTCCTTGTTTTCCAGTGGTTCCGTCTGGTGTTGTGTGGGTGTTTTATATGGATTTCCCAGTGTCCCAGTCCCTGGTGGGTGGTTTTGTTCTTTTGTACCCTCAGTGGTCCCCCCCAGTCCTGGTTGTTTGTGGTGTCACTTTTTGTTTGCCAGGTGGGGGTATAGTCACCTGGGTGTGTGGTGTCCCCTAGTTTCCGGTGTTGTGTCCCCTCTGGTTGTGGTTGTGGTACCCCCCCCCCCTCTGGTCCCAGTTGGTTCCGTCCAGGGTGGTGGTTGGGTTGGGTGCCCCTTGGGTTTCCATTGGTCACCCAGGGTCCTGGTGTGGGTGGTGGGGTGGGTCTTGTTTCCAGTGTTAGTCTGTTGGTGTTGTTGGGTCCCTAGGTTCCAGTGTCCCCCAGTCCCCCCCCTGGGTGGTTGGGTGGTGTTGGTGGTTCCCCGCCTTGTTTCCATGTTAGTTCACCCCTTGGTTGTGGTGGGTGTCCCCCCCCCCCACCCCCCCCCCCCCCCCCGTGGTTTTTTCCAGTGTTAGTTTCCCCAGGGTGTGTGGTGGTGGTCTTTGTTTCCAGTGATTTAGTCCGGTGGTGTTGGTGGGTGGGTCCTTGTTTCCAGTGGTCCCCATCGTTGGGGGGTGGGGGGTGGTTGGGTGTGTCCTTATGTTTCCCGTGTCCAAGACCCGGTGTGTGGGTGGGTATTCTTTTTGTTCCAGTTGTGGCAGGTCCTGGTGGGGTGTTTGTCTTGTTCCCAGTGGTACCCAAGTTCTGAGGGGTGTGGGGTGGGGTTGGGGTCCCCCCCCCCCCCCCCCCCGATGTTTTCCGCAGTGGGTACCGTCTGGTTGTGGTTTTTGTTTTGTTTTATAGCCCCTCTTTGTTGTTTCCGTGTCCAGTCCTGGTGGTGGGGTGGGTGTCCCCCCCCCTTGTTTTTTTCCCAGTGTGGGTCCAGTTCCCCCTGGGGTGATGGGTGTGATTGTTGTTTTTTGCCAGTGTCAGTCCTAGTTGGGGGGTTTGGTGGTCCCCTTTTGGTTCCAAGTGTGGTTAGTCCCGTGGTGGGTTGTTTGGTGGGTCATGTGTTTTTCCCAGTTGTTTAGTCTGGTGGTTGTGGGGTTGGTCCCTTGGTTTTTCCAGTGGTTTTTTTAGTCTTGGTGTGGGGTGGGAGGTTCCTTGTTTTCCATTTGTTATAACCCCAAGGTGGGGGGGGTGGGGTGGGGGGGGGGGTGGGGGGGCAGTGACCCCCCCCCACCCCGGGTGTGTGGTGGTCCCCCCCTTGTTTCCAATGTTAGTCCCGCCCCCTGGGGTGGTGGGGTGTGGGGTCCCAGCCCCCTTTTTTGTTGTTTCCCAGTGGTTTTATTCACCTGGTTGGTGGGTTTGGTCCCCCCCCCCCCCCCGCCTTGTTTTTCCAGTGGTTTTAGTCTTGGGGTGTTGGGTGTGTCTTGTTTTTTCCTGTTGGTTAGTCCCCCCCTGGTGTGTGTGGTGTGAGTCTACACCCCCCGTTTGTTTTTTTACCCGAGTTTACGTACCTGGGTGGGTTGTTGGTCCCCCCCCTTGTGATGTTCCCAGTGAGTACCTCCCCCCCCCTGGTTTGGGGTGTGTAAATCCCATGTTCTTTTTTTCCAGTGTTTATTCCGGGTTTGTGGGTGTGTGGTTGTTTTTTCCCAGTTGTCCATCCCCCGGTGTGGGGGGGTGTGTCCCCCCCACCGGCCACCCCCCCCCTTGTTCCCAAGTTTTGGTCACCCCAGTCCCCAGGCGGTGGTTGTGATTGTGGCCCCCGATTTTTGCAGTGTCCCCAGTCCCCCTGTTGGTGTGGGTGTGTGTGGGGTCTTGTTCCCAGTGTCCAGTCCCTGGTGGTGGGTGTGGGGGTTCTCCCCCCCCCACCCTTTGGTGATTCCAGTGGGTTTTGAGATCCTGGTTGTGTGGTGGTTCTTGTTATTCGCAGTGTTTTAGTCTAGTTGTGTGAGTCCCCCCCCCATGTCTCCAGTGTCCAAGTCCCCTTGTGTGGTTTTGTGGTCAAACCTTGTTGTTCCCAGTTTCCCCCCAGTGCCCCTTCCTGTGTGGGGTGGTGGTGTCCCCCCCCTTAAAATTCCAGTGGGTCCCCCTAGTCTGGTGGTGGTGGTGTCTTTGTTTTTTTCCAGTTTTATTCCCCAGTCCTGGTTGTGTTGTGTCACCCCTTTGTTTAGTCCTAAGTTGGGTTAGATCACCGTTGGGGTAGTGTGTGTCCCCTTTTGGTGTCCAAGTTGTTTTAGGTCCCTGGTGTGTTGTGTCCCCCTTGGATTTCCCAAGTGGTTTAGGTCCCTGTGGGGAGTTGGTGTCGTTGTTCCAAGTTGGGTTTAGTTCCCCCCTGAGGGTTGGGGTGGGGTGGGGTCTTGTTTTTCCAGTGGTCAGTACTGGTGGGTGGTGGGGTTTCCCCCTATGTTCCCCAATTGTTTTAAGTCCCCACCCGCCCTGGTGTGTGGGGCGTCCCCCCCCCCCCCCCCCTTGTTTTTCCAGTGTTGCGTCCAGGTGGGGTGGCGTCACCCCCTTTTTTCCAGTGGTTTCCCCAGTCTGGGTGTGTGTAATGTTTTAATGTCCCCCTTGTTTTGGTCCATGTGGACTTAGGACCCTCCCCCCGCCCCCCCCCTGGTGGTGGTGAGTCCCTTGGTTTCCGCAGTGGTCCAGTCCCTGGTGTGTGGTGGGGGGTGGTCCTCCCCTTGGGGGTTTCCAATTGTCCCAGTTCCCCCCCCCCCCCTGGTGGGTTGGGGTTGTTGTCCTTGTTTTGGTGCCCATGGTGTTAAGTGCCCACCCCCTGGTGGGTGGTGTGGGGTCCCTTGGTATTGCCTGGGTGTGTTTTCCCCCCCATTCCCCCTGGTGTGTGGGAAAGTACCCCGCCCTTTGTTTCCAGTTGGGATGTGTGTAGTCCCCCCTGGTGATCGGTAAATGGTCCCCCCTGCTCGACGTATCTTTGGTTTTTCCTGTGTTAATGTCTCTGTTTGGTGGGGTGTGGTGTTCCCCCTTTGTTCCCAAGTGTTTTTAGTACTGGTTGTGTGGTGTGGGAACTTTGTGTCCAGTTTGTTTAGGGTTTTTCCAGGGTGGGGTGTTTGTCCCGCCCCTACCTTGTTCCCGGCAGGTTTTTTAGCCTGGATGGTGTTGGTGTCCCGACCTTTTGTTCCGTGGGGTTAGTCCCCCCCCACCCCCTGGGTGTGAGTGTCCTCTTGTAATCCAGGTGGGTTTTAGTCCCAACCCTTTGTATGTTGTGGGGGTCCCCCCCCCCTTGTTTTGTCCCAATGGTAAGTCTGATGTTGTTGGGCGTCCCCCCTGGTTATGTATTCCCCAGTGGGGTTTAGTTCCCTGGGTGGGTATTGTCACCTTGTATCCTTTCCCTGTGGTTGTTTTTATTTAGGTCCCCCCCCCCTGTGGTTATTGCGGTTGGGGGGTCCTTGTGTCCCAGTGTTTATTAGGTACTGGCCTCCTGGTGGGTGTGTTGGGGGGGTCCTTGTGTCCAGTGGTATTAGTCCCCAACCTGGTGTGGTTGGGGGGTGTGTCTTGTTCCAGTGGTTAGTCCCCCCTGGGTGGCGTGTTGGGGTCTTGTTTCACCAGAGTGTTTGATGTCCTGTTGGTTGTGTGTTTCCCCCCCCCCAGGTTTTCCAGTTGTTTTTTAGTCCCCCCCCCCCCCTAGTGTGTGGGTGGTCCCCCCCTTTGGTTTTTAATCTGTTGTCCAGTCATGGGTGGTGGGTGGAAGTCTTTGTGTCCAGTGTTTTAGTCCCCCCTGGTTGGGGTGGTGGTGGGTCGCCCTGTGTTTCCAGTTGGTGGAGAGTCCCTGGGTTGGGTTGGTTGTTGGTCCTTGTTTTCCATGTGTTTGTTAAGGTCCTGGTGCTGGTGTTGGTCTTGTTTTCCAGTTGTTGTTAGACCACCACTGGTGTGTGTGGGGGGGTTTGTTTTCCATTGGTTAGTCCCCTGTTGTGGGGTGTGGTCCCCCCCCCACATTGGTTTCCAATGTTTTAAAGTTCCCGGCCCTTCGCCCCCCCCCCTGGTGTTGTGTGGGGTGCGTCGTTGTTCCCAGTGTTTAGTTGCCGCCTGGTGGGTTTTAGGTGTGTTCTTCCCTTTCCAGGGTTATTCCCCCACCCCCCCTGGTGTGTGTGGTGTTACTTTGTTTTTCCAGTTGTTAGTCAACCCCCCGGTTGCCGTCGGGTGTTGCCCACTTTTTGTTCCAGTGGGTTTTAGTCCTGGTGGTGTGTGGTGGGGTACCCCACCCCCTTGTTTCCAGATGGTAGTCCACCCCCGCCCCCCCCACGCCCCTGTTGGGGTTGGGTTGTTGTCTTGGTGTTGGTTTGTCCCCCAGTGTTTAGTCCTGGGTTGCTTTTGGGTTGGTGCTTGGTGGTCACAGTTTTTAGTCCCCCTGTTGGTAAAGGTGTTCCCTTTGTGTTGAAGTTTCCAGAGGGGGGTAAGTCCTTGTGTGTGTAGTGGGTGCTCATGTATTCCGCGCCCCTGGGTGTTAGTCTCCCCTGGTGTGGTGAGTCCTTTGTTTCCAGTGTTAGTCCGCCCTGGTGTGTGGTGTGGTCTTTGGTTTTTCCCTTGTTTAGTGTCCCAGGTGTGGGTGGGTGGTCACCCCCCCCCCCCACCGTTGTTTGCCCAGTGTTTTAGTCCCCCCCTTGTTGGGGGTGCGGTGTGGTTTTTGTTTTGGGTTTCCAGTGTTGTTTGTGTATAGTCCGTCCCCCCCTGGGTGCCGATTGGTGTTTTTTTTTTGGTTCCAATTTGTGTTTAGGCACGTAGTGTGTGGTGTGGTCGTTTGTTATATAGTGGGGTTTGAGGTCCTGGTGTGGTTTGGTGTCCCCCTTGTTCCATTTGTTAGTCCATGGATTGTGGTGTGTCCCCATTTGGTTCCCAGTGGGGTTTTTTTAAGGTCCCTGGGTTTGTGTGTGGGTCTTTTCCTTCCAGTTGTTAGTCCTTGTTGGTGGGTGTCCCAGTCTGTTTTCCAGTAGTTGTTAGTCTTGTGTGGGGTGTGGGGTCCCCCCCCTTTGGTTTCCCAGTGTTTTTAATGTCCCGCCTGGGTGTGTGTGGTCCTTTGTTTCCAGGTTGTTGTTAGTGCGCCCCCCCGCCGTTCCTGGTGTGGTGGGTGGGTGGGGTTCACCCCCCCACCCCCCCCCTTGTAAATTCCAGTATGGGGTTTTAGTTCTGGTGATATGGTGGTTTGGGGGGGTCCCCTATGGTGGTTTCCAGTGAATTAGTCCTGGGTGGTGGGTGTGGTCGCCCCCTTGGTTCCTGTTGGGTAAGTCCCCCCCTGGTATTGTGGTGGGTTTCCACTTTGTTCCAGTGTTATAAGTTCACCTGGGTGGTTTGTTGGGGTGTCCCCACCCCCCCCTTTGTTTACCAGTGGTTAGTCTGGGTTGGTGTGAATCTTTGTTCCCAGTTGTTTAGTTCCCCTGGGTTGTGCCGTGAGTCCCCACCCCCCCCGCCCATTGTTGTTTTCCGTGTTTAGGTCCTGGTGTGTGGGTTGTGTCTTGGTTCCGAGTGTTTAGTCCCCTGGTGTGTTGGTGTCCCCCCCCTTGGTTTCCCCTGTGGTCCCCCCATCCCCTGGTGTTTGTTGAGGTCCCTTGTTTCCAGATGGTAGTAAGTCCAGGTGGGTGAGTGTTCCCCCTTTTGTGTCCTGTTGTATAGTTGTCCCCCCCCTCCCGCCTGGTGTTGGGTGTGTGGGTTTCGTATGTATTGTCCAGTTGGTTTTTGTAGTCCCCCCCCGCACCCCCTCGCCCCCCCCTGGTGCGGGGTGGTTGTCCCTTTGTTTGGTTCCCCAGTTGTTGTTGGTTAAGTACCCTCCCTGGGTGTGTGTTGGTTCCCCCACCCTTTGGTTGTTTCCAGTAGGGTTTATGTCTTGGTGGGTGTGGGGTTTGTCCCCCCCTTTTATGTTTCCCATTGTTAGGTCTTTTTTGGTGGTTTTGGGGTGGGTGTGGTTTTTTTTGGGGGGGGGGGGTTTTTTGGGGTGGGGGTGTGGTTTGTTGGGGGGGGGGGGGGGGGGGGGGTTTTTTGTGTTTGGTTTTTGTTTTTTGGGGTTTTTTTTTTGTGGGGGGGGGGTGGGGGGTGGGGGGGTTGGGGGTGGGGGGGGGTCTTTTTTTGTTTTTTGGGGGTTTTTTTTTTTCGATTGGGGGTGGGGGGGGGGGGGGGGGGGGTTGGGTGGGTTTGGGGGGGGGGGGGGGGGGGCATTTCGTCCCTCCCCCCCCCGGCCCTCTCGGCGCCCCCCCCCCCCCCGTGTTTTGTGGGTGGTGGGGGGTGGGGGGGGGGGATGGGGGGGGTGGGGGGGTGGGGGGGGGGGGGGGTGGGGGGGGTGGGGGGGGGTGTGGTGGTTTTGGTTGTTTTGGGGGGGGGTTTTTTGTTTTGTTTGTGTGGTGTGTTTTTTCCCCCCCCAAGGGGGGGGGTTTGGGTGTGTTGGGGGGGGGGTGTTTTTTTTGTTTGTGTTGTAAGGTGGTGGTTTCCCCCCCCCCACCCGCCCTTTTTGGTGGGTTTTTTTTTGTGAGGTTTGGTGGGGGGGGGGGGGTGGGGATAGGGGGGGGGTTTGGTGGGTGGATGGGGTGTTGTTTTGGGGGTTTTTTTTTGTTTTTTTGTGTGAAGGGGGGGGTTTGTGGGGGGGTTGGTGGTATTGGGGGAGGGGGGGGGGGTGGGGGGTTTTTTTTTTCCCTTTTTGGGGGTTGTGTGTTTTTTTTTTTTTTTTTTTTTTTTTATTTTTTTTTTTAGTGGTTGGGAAGTTGACTGTGTTTGTTTTGTTTTTTTTTTTTTTTTTTGTGGGTGGGGGGGGGGGGGGGTGGGGGGGGGGTTTGTTTTCGCCCCCATCCCCCCCCCCCCCGCCCCCCCCCGCGCCGCCCCTTATTGTTGTTTTTTTTTTTTTTTTGGTTTTTTATTTTTTTTGGTTTTGTTTTTTTTTGTGGGGGGGGGGGGGGGGGGTTGGGGGGGTGGTGGGGGGTGTTTTTGTATTTTTTTGGGGGGGGGGGGGGGGGGGTGGGAGTTTTTTTAGTTCCCTGTGTAGTCTGGTGTTTGTGTCTTGTTCCAGCGTTAGTCCCTGGTGTGTGTGTTTTGTTCCAGTGTTAGTCTGGAGTGTGTGTCTTGGTTTTCCAGGTTAGTCTAGTTGTGTGTGCCTTGTTTCCGTGTTTAGTCCTGGTGTGTGTGTCTTGTTCCAGTGTTAGTCTGGTGTGTGCGTCGTGTTCCAGTGTTAGTCTGGTGGGTGTGTCTTGTTCGCAGTTAGTCTGGTGTGTGTCTTGTTCCAGTTTAGTCTGGGTGTGTGTCTTGTTCAGTGTTAGTCTGGTGTGTAGTCCTTATTTCAGTGTTAGTCTTGTGCGTGTTCTTGTTTCCATGTTAGTCAGGTGTGTGTGTCTTGTTCCCGTGTTAGTCTGGTGTGTGGTGGTCTTGTTCCAGTGTTAGTCTGGTGTGTGTGCTTGTTCCAGTGTTTTAGTCTGGTGTGTGTCTTGTTCCCGTGTTAGTCGGGTGTGTGTGTGTCTTTGTTCCAGTGATAGTTCTGGTGTGTGAGTCTTGTTCCAGTGTTAGTCTGGTGTGTATGTCTTGTTCCAGTGTTAGTCGGTGTGTGTGTCCTTGTTCCAGTGGTTTGTCTGGTTGCGTGTGTCTTGTTCCCAGTGTTAGCCCTGGTGTGTGTGTCTTATTCAGTGTTAGTCTGGGTGGGTGTGGTCCTTGTTCCAGTGATACTCTGGTGAGTGTGTCTAGTTCAGTGTTCGTCTGGTGTGTTGTCTGTTCCAGTGTTAGTCTGGTGTGTTAGTCTGGTACCAGTGTTAGTCTGGTGTGTGTGTCTTGTTCCAGTGTTAGTTCTGGTGTGTGAGTCTTGTTCCAGTGTTAGTGCTGGTGCGTTGTGTCTTTGTTCCAGAGTTAACTACTCTGGTGTTTGTGGTCTTGTTCCTTTGTTAGTCTGTGTGTGTGTCTTGTTCCAGTGTTTAGACTGGTGTGTGTGTCCTTGTTCAGTGTTAGTCTGGCGGTGGTGTCTTGTTCAAGTGTTAGTCTGGTGTTTGTGTCTTGTTCCATTGTTAGTCTGGTGTGTGTGTCTGTTACAGTGTTAGTCTCGGTGGGTTGAGTCTTGGTTTCAGTGTCCAGCCTGGTGGATGTTCTGTGTTCCCAGGTGTTAGTCTGGGTGTGTGTGTCTTTGTTCCAGTGTTAGTCCTGGTGTTGTGTCCTGTTCCAGTGTTAGTTCTGGGTGTGTGTCTTGTTCCAGTGTTAGTCTGGTGTGTGTGTCTTGTTCCATGTAGACTGTGTGTGTGTCCTTGTTCCAGTGTTAGTCTGGTAGGGGGGGGGTGGTGTGATCTTGTTTCCAGTGTCAGTCTGGTGTGTGTGTCTTTTCCCAGTGTTTAGTCTGGTGTGTGGGTGTCTTGTCCAGTGTTAGTCTGGTGTGTGTGTGTCTGTTCCAGTGTTATCTGTTGTGTGTCTTGTTCCAGTTTGTTAGTCTGGTTGTGTGACTTTGTTCCAGTGTTAGTCTGTGTGTGGTGGTCTTGTTCCAGTGTCAGTCTGGTGTGTGGTGTCTGTCCAGGTGTCAGTCTGGTGGTGTGTCCATGTTCCAGTGTCAGTTCTGGTGTGTGGTGTCTTGTTCAGTGTAGTCCTGGTGTGTGTGTCTTGTTCCAGTGTCAGTCTGGTGTGTGTGTCTTGTTCCAGTGTTAGTCTGGTGTGTGTGTCTTGTTCCAGTGTTAGTCTGTGTGTGTTGTCCTAGTTCCAGTGTCAGTCTGGTGAGTGTGTCTTGTTTCCAGTGTCAGTCGGTGTGTGTGGTCTTGTTCCAGTTTGTCTGGTGTGTGCGTTTGGTTTCCAGTGTCAGTCTGAGGTGTGTGGTCTTGTTCCATGTTAGTCTGGTGAGTGTCTAGTTCAGGTGTTAGTCAGGAGTTGTGCTTGTTCCAGTTGTCAGGCTGGGTGTGTGTGTCTTGTTCCAGTGTTAGTCTTGTGGTGTGTGTTCTTGTTTCCAGTGTCAGTCTGGTGTGTGTGTCTTGTTTCATGTTTAGTCTGGATGTGGTCTTTGTTCAGTGTTAGTCTTGTGTGTGTCTTGTTCCAGTGTTTAGTCTGGTGTGTGTGTCTTGTACGCATGTCCATCTGTGTGTGTGTCTTGTTTCCATTGTCAGTCCCTGGTGTGTGGTGTCTTGTTCCAGTGTCATTCTGGTGTGTGTGTCCCTTGTCCAGTGTTCTTCTGTGTGTGTGTCCTTGTTCCAGTGTCAGTCTGGTTGTTCTCTTTTCCAGTGTCAGGTCTGGTTGTGGTGTGTCTTGTTCAAGTGGTCAGTCTGGTGTTGTTGTATATGTGTTCCATTGTCAGTCTAGTGTGTGTGCTTGTTCCAGTGTAGTCTGGTGTGTGTGTTCTTGTTCAGTGTTAGTCTGGTGTGTGTGTCTTGTTCCAGTGTTAGTCTTGGTGTGTGTGTGTCTTTGTTCCAGTGTTAGTCTTGTTGTTGTGTGTCTTGTTCCAGTGTTTAGTCCTGGTGTGTGTGTCTTTTTCCAGTGTTAGTTCCTGGTGTGTGTGTCTTTTACCAGTTGTTTAGTTCCTGGTGTGTGTGTCTTGTTCCAGGTGTTAGTCTGGTGTTGTGTCTTGTTCCAGTGTTTAGTCTGGGTGTGTCTTGTTCCAGTGTTAGTCTGTGTGTGGTTCTTGGTTTCCAGTGTTAGTCTGGGTGTGTGGTTGTTCCATTGTCAGTCTGGTGTGTGTGTCTTGTTCCAGTGTCAGTCTGGTGTGTGTGTCCTTTCAGTGTCAGTCTGGTGGTGTGTGTCTTGTTCCAGTGTCATCTGGTGAGTGTGTCCTTGGTTCCAGTGTTAGTCTGGTGTGTGTGGTCCTTGTTCTAGTGTTAGTCCCTGTTGTGTGTGTCTGTTCCAGTGTCATCTGTGTGTGTGTCTTGTTCCAGTGCAGTCCAGGTGTATGTGTCTTATTCCAGTGTCAGTCTGGTGTGTGTGTCTTGTTCCAGTTTCAGTCTGGTGTGTGTGTCTTGTTCTAGTGTTAGTCTGGTGTGTGTGTCTGTTCAGTGTTAGACTGGTGTGTGTGTCTTGTTTCCCGTGTTAGTCTGTGTGTGTGTGTCTTGTTCCAGTGTCAGTCCTGGTGTGGTGGGTCTTGTTTCCAGTGTCAGTCAGGTGTGGGGTGTCTGTTCCAGTGTCAGTCTGGTGTGTGTGTCTTGTTCCAAGTGTCAGTCTGGTGTGGTGTGTCTTGTTCCAGTGTCAGTCTGGTGTGTGGTCTTGTTTCCAGTGTCCAGTCTGGTGTGTGGTGTCTTGTTCCAGGTTAGTCTGGTTTGTGTTTCTTGTTCCATGTCATCCTGGTGTGAGTGTCTTTGTTCAGTGTTAAGTCTGGTGTGTGTGGTATTGTTCCAGTGTTTGTCTGGTGTGTGTGTCTTGTTTCCAGTGTTTAGTCTGGTGGTGTGTGGTCCTTGTTGCAGTGTTGTCCTGGTTGTGGGTGTCTTGGTTCCAGTGTTAGTCTGGTGTGTGTGTCTTGTTTCCATTGTTAGTCTGTGTGTGTGTCCTTGTCCGAGTGTTAGACTGGTGTGTGTCCTTGTTCCAGTGTTAGTCTGTGTGTGTGTCTTTTTCCAGTGTTTAGTCTGTGTGTGTGTCATTGTTCCAGTGTTAGTTCTGGTGTGTGTGTCTTGTTCGAGGTTAGTCTGGTGTGTGTGCTTGTTCCAGTGGTTAGTCTGGTGTGTGTCCTTGTTCCATTGTTAGTCTGGTGGATGTGTCTTGTTCCAGTGTAGTCTGGTCCTGTGTGTGTTGTTCCAGTGTCAGCTGTGTTTGTGTCTGTGTGCCAGTGGTCAGTCTGGTGTTGTGTGTCTTGTTCCAGTTGCAGTCTGTTGTGTGTCTTGTTCCAGTGTCAGTCTGGTGTGTGTCTTGTTCAGTGTTAATCCTGGTGTGTGTTCTTGTTCCAGTGTTAGACTGGTTGTGTGTGTCTTGTTTCCAGTGTCAGCTGGTGTGTGTGTCTTGTTCCAGTGTCAGTCTGGTGTGTGTGTCTGGAGTCCATGTCAGTCTGTGTGTGTGTCTGTTCCAAGTTTGAGTCCCAGGTTGTGTGTCTTGTCCTGTGTTAGCTGGTGTGTGTCTTGTTTCCCACATGTTAGTCTGGTGTGTGTGTCTTGTTCCAGTGTTAGTCTGGTGTGTGTCTTGTTTTCCAGTGTCAGTCCTGGGGTGTGTGTCCTTGTTCAGGCATGTCCAGTCTGGGTGTGTTGTCTGTTTCCAGTGTCTGTCTGGTGTTGTGTCCTTGTTCCCGTGCAGTCTTGGTGTGTGGTCCTTGTTCAGTGTCAGTCTGGTGTGTGTGTCTGTTCCAGTGTCAGTCTGGTGAGTGTGTCTGTTCAGTTTCAGTTTCTGGTTTGTGTGTCTTTGCCAGTGTCAGTCTGGTGTGTGTGTCTTGATTCCAGTGTTAGTCTGGTGTTTGTGTAATGTTTCCAGTGTTTGCCTGGGTGTGTGTGTCTTGTCGCAGTGTTAGTCCTGGTCTGTGTGTGTCGTGTTCTCCAGAGTTAGTCTGGGTGTGTGTGTCTTGTTCCAGTGTTAGTCTGGTGTGTGTGTCTTGTTGCCCAGGTTAGTCTGGTGTGTTGGTGTCTTGTTCCAGTGTTAGTCTGGGTGTGTGTGTCTTGTTCCCAGTTTAGTCTGGTGTGTGAGTCTTGTTCCAGTGTTAGTCGGGTGTGTGTCTTGCTCCATGTCGTCTGGTGTGTGTGTCTTGTCTCAGTGTTGTGACTTTTTCAGGATTTTGTAAATAGTTTTTGTCAAGGCAATAGTTACCCAGTTTACATGGGACAATTAACTGTAGAACCCTCACTGCCCCCAACCATCACTTCCCTCCCCCAATCCACATCCCTCAACCACAACCCACGATTCCCAACGCAAAACCCCCACCCTCCAACCACAATCCTCGCCCCAACCACAACCCCACACCACAACCCAACCCCTTACCCGAACCACAACCCGAAAACCCACAACCCCCACCCTCAACACAACTCCAACTCCCAACCACAGCCGCCACTCTCAACCACAACCCCCAACAACAACCCCTCACAGCAACCCACAACCTCCACCTTCCAATCACATACCACTCACCCAGACCCCCCACCCTCCAAGCACAGCCCCCACTCAACAAAAACAACCCCCCCCCCCCCCCCCTTTATTCCATTGTTACAGTGCCCCCTTGTGGTGTTTGGTGTCCCACCCCTTGTAGTCCAGTTTCAGTACTGGAGGGAGGGGTGTTGGGGTTTGTACCCTGTGTATTTTTCCAAGTTGTTTAGTTCCCCACTGGGTTGTGGTGTTTTTGGGTACCCCTTTGGTGTGTTTTTTATTCCCCGCCAGTTGGTTTATTTCTGGTGGTGTGTGGGGTCCTTGGTTTTTTTCCCCCCGTGGGTTTAGTCCACTGGTGTGTGGTGGTCCCCCTTTTGTTAGGGTCCCAATGGTGGTCCAAGTCCCTGGTGTTTGTGGGGGGGGTTGTCCCCCCCACCCCTTGTTTTTCCAGTGTCCAGTCTGGGGTTGTGGTTGTGTTGTACCCCCTTTGTAATTCCCAAATGTTAGTTCGTGGTGTTGGGGTGCGTCTTTTTGTTGGTTTCCAGTGTTAGTCCCCACGGGTTGTGGGGGGCGGCCCCACCCCTTTGTTTTTTCCACAGTAGGTCCCCCCAAGTCCCCCTGGTGTGGTTTGTTAATGTTAATAGACCCCCTGTGTTTCAAGTGTTGTCCCCTGGTGTGTGGGTGTTCCACTTGTTCCAGTGGGTCCAGTCCTGGTTGGGTTTGGTGGTGTCCCTTTGGTGTGTATCCATTGTCACAGGTTCCCCCCCGGTGTTTGGGTGGTCCCGTTTGGTTTTTCCTGAGGTGTTTTTAGTCCTGGTGTGGGGGGTGTGTTCCTTGTTTTTTTTTCCTGTTGGTCCCCATCCTGGGTGTTGGGTGGAGGTCCTTTGTTTCTGTGTTAGTTACCTGGTGCGTTAATGGACCCTATGTTGTTCCAAGTGATTTTTAGTCCCCTGGCGTGGGTTGGTGTGTCCCCATGTGTGTTCCCCAGGTTGTTTTAGGTCCCCCCCTGTGTTTGGTGGGTGGGGGTGGTCAATGGTGTTCCAACATGTGTTAAGTCCTGGTGTTGGGTGTGTCTTTATGTACCCATGGGTTGTTAGCCTTGTGTGTGTGGGTTGGGGTGTCCCCCCCCCTTTGGTTCCTGTGTTAAGTCTGGTTGTGGTTGTGTCCCCCCCCCCCCCCCTTTGTTTTTCCAGTGTTAGTCCCCCTGGTGGGGTGGTGTGGGTGTTACCTTGTTCCTAATGTTCGTCCCCCTGGTGTGGGTTGCGTCCTTGGTTTCCCCAGTCTGGGTTTTTTAAGTCTGGTGGGTGTGGTTTTGGGGTCCCCTTGTTTATCCCAGTGGTTAAAGTCACTGGTGCGTGGTGTCCCAATTGTTTTGCCAGTGTTAGTCCTGTGTGTGTGTGGGGTCCACACCTTGTTTTCCCAGTGGTTAGTCCCAGTTTGTGTGGTTTGTCCATTGGTTTTTCCCAGTGTTTAATTCCCTGGTGGGCGTGTGGTCCCCCCCCCTAGCCCCCTGTGTTTTTTCCAGGTGGTTTAGGTCCCCCCTGGGTGGGTGGGTGGTGTCCCCCCCCCCTTGTTTTTCCAGTGTTAGGTCCCCCTAGTGGGTGGGTGTGTCCTTGTTTTTCCTTGTGTTCCCCCCAGTTCCCCTTGGTGGTGGGTGGAGTTCTTGTTTTCCCCAGTTGTTAAGTCTGGTTGGGGGGTGTGGGTGTCACCCCTTGTTTCCAGTTGTAATAGTCATGGGTGGTGTGGGTGGTCCCCCCTTGTTCCAATTTGTTAAGTCCCCCCCCCCCCCGTGGTGCGGTGTCTTTTTGTCCATTGTTATCGGGGTCTGGGGGTGTGGTGTTGTCACCTTTTGTTGTCCCAAGTGTGTATAAAAGTCACCTGGTTGTGGTTGGGGGGGTCCCCCCACCTTGTTCCCGCCCATATTGTTTTTAAGTCCCCTGGTGGTGGGTGCGTCCCCCCTGTTTTTCCAGTTGGGGTTAGTCCACTTGGTGGTGTTGGTGTCCTTACTTTCCCCGTGTGTTTTTTAGTCCCAACAACTGGTTGGGTGGTTGGGGGTGGTGGTCTTGTTTTGACCAGTGTTTAAGTCCCCCCCCACTGGTGGCGTGTTGGTTCCTCCACCCCCCCCTTTGTAGTCCCAGTTGGTTTAGTCTGGTGGTGGTGGTGTCCACCCCCCTTGTTTCCCGAGGTGTTAGTCCCCCTGGTGTGGGTGTGTCCCCACCCCCCCTTGGTTTCCAGAGGTTAGTCCCCTGGTGCTTGTGAGTCTTGTTTTTCCCCCAGTGGTAAAAGTCCCTGGGTGTATGGTGTTCCCCCCCCCCCCCCCCACTTGTTCCATTGGGTTAAAGTCCCCCCCTCTGGGATGTTTGGTGGTGTCTTGGTTGTCCTGTGTTTTTAGTCCCGTGGTTGGGTGAGGGGTCCCCCCTTGTCCCAGTGGTAAAGTCCCAGGCGTGTTGTGGGGTCCGCCCCTTCTTGTTTCCCCTTTTGGTTTATAGAGGTTCCCTGGTGGGTGGGTCGTCCCCTTTGGGTTTCCCCAGTGTGTTAGTCCGGTGGCGTGGTGGTTTATTTTTTGTTTCGCAGTGGTTAGTCCCCTGGGTGCGTGTTTGTTTTTTATGTACCAGTGGGGTATTGTTATACTAGTGGTTTGTGGGGTGGGTTCCTTTGTAATTATGTGGTTGGTTAGTGTCCCTGGTGTGTTTTGCCATTGGGTGTCCCCAGTGGGTTTTAGTCGCCCTTCCCGGTTGTGTGGTGTCTTGTTATCCAGGTGGTGTTATATCCCCTGGTGTGTTGGTGGGTCCTTCCCTTCCCAGTGTTTTTAGTCCCCCCCCCCTTCTTGGTGGTGTTGGTGGTCCCCCTTGGTTTCCAGTGTTTATTAGTCCTGGAGTGGGTGGGTGGTCCCCCCCCCTTTGTTTATCCCTAATGTTGTTTAGTCTGGGGTGGTGTGTGGCCCCCCCCCCCACCCCTAGTTCGCAAGTGTGGGGTGTTTAGTCCCGCCCCGCCCCCCCCCTGGTGTGGGGTGGGGAGCCCCCCCGTTTGTTTATCAGGTGTTTTTTAGTCCGTGTGTGGGTGGTGTGGTTGGGTCTTGGGTTTTTCCCAGTGGTTAGTTATGGGTGGGGGTGGGAATCTTGGTTCCAGTGATTTAGTCCTGGGATCGGTGAGCCCACCCCCCCTTGTTTCCCCTAGTGGTTTTAAGTCTGGTGGTGTGGTGTCCCCCCCCCCCTTCCTTGTTCCCAGTGGTTTAGTCTGGGTGGTGTGTTCCCCTTGGTTTCCCCTGTTGATCCCCCAGGTCCCCCCCCCCTGGGGTGGTGTGAAAGATTCCTCTTTGGTTGTTTTCGCCAGTTTGTTAGTCTGGTTTGTGGTGGGTGGTCCCCCTTGTTTCCCTGTGGTTATAGTCCCCCCCCACCCCCCCCGCCCCCGCTGGGTGTGGTGTGTCCCCCCCCTTGTTTTCCCAGTGGTTAGTCTGGTTTTGGGTGTGTCCTCTGTTTTTTTCCCCAGTGTGTCCCCCCCCCCCCCCTGGTGTTGTGGGGGTGTGGTGGGGGTAACACACTTTGTTCCCCAGTTGTTTTAGTCCCCCCTGGTGTGTGTGTTTTGTACCACCCCATGGGGTTTGATTTTACCAAGTTGGGGTTTGAGTCCCACCCCCTGGTGGTGGGGGGTGGTGGTCTTGTTTTCCAGTGCCTAGTCCCTGGTGTGGTGGGGGTTCTTGGTTGTTCCCCAAGTGTTCACCCCAGTCTGGGTGGGTGGGTGTCCCCGCCCTTTTGTTCCCAGTGGGTGTCAAGTACTGGGTGTTGTTGTTGTCCTTGGTTCCAGTTGTACAGTCCGCCCCCTGTTCGGTGGGTGTGGGTGCCCACCCCCCTTGGTCCCCAGTGTTAGTACCCCTGTGGTGTGGGGGGGTGGTTGGGTCTTGTTTCCAGTGTACCAGTCACTGGCTGTGGGTGTGTCCCGCTGGTTTCCCAGTGTTTAGTCCCCCCCTGGTGTGTGGAGTCGCCCCCCCCTTGTTCTTGTTCACGGCAGTGTTTAGTCCCCCTGGTGTGGTTTTTGTGTCTAGTATCCAGGTTTGGTCAGTTCTGGTTGTGGTTGTGTTGTTGTCTTGTTTCCCAGTGGTCCCCCCCCCCCCAGTACCACCCTGGGTTGGGTGGTGTTTGGGTTTTCTTGTTTGTTTTCCGGAGTTTTGGTTTTAGTCCTGGTGGTTGTGCGTACCTTGTTCCAAGTTTGTCCCCCCCGAGTCCCTGGTGGTTTGTACCCCCCCCCCCCCCCCCTGTTTCCCAGTGGGGGGGGGTGGGTTTTAAGTCCTGGTGGGTGGGTGGGGTGGGCACTATGGTTTTTGTCCAGTGTTAAGTCCTCCTGGGTTTTGGTGGTGGTTTTTTTTTGTTTTGTTTCCCAGTGTGTTAGGTCCCCCTGGTTGGGTTGGTGTGAGTTGTGTCCAGGTTTGGTCCCCAGTCTGGTGGATTGGTGTGGTCCTTGTTTTCCAGTGGTTCCGTCTGGTGTTGTGTGGGTGTTTTATATGGATTTCCCAGTGTCCCAGTCCCTGGTGGGTGGTTTTGTTCTTTTGTACCCTCAGTGGTCCCCCCCAGTCCTGGTTGTTTGTGGTGTCACTTTTTGTTTGCCAGGTGGGGGTATAGTCACCTGGGTGTGTGGTGTCCCCTAGTTTCCGGTGTTGTGTCCCCTCTGGTTGTGGTTGTGGTACCCCCCCCCCCTCTGGTCCCAGTTGGTTCCGTCCAGGGTGGTGGTTGGGTTGGGTGCCCCTTGGGTTTCCATTGGTCACCCAGGGTCCTGGTGTGGGTGGTGGGGTGGGTCTTGTTTCCAGTGTTAGTCTGTTGGTGTTGTTGGGTCCCTAGGTTCCAGTGTCCCCCAGTCCCCCCCCTGGGTGGTTGGGTGGTGTTGGTGGTTCCCCGCCTTGTTTCCATGTTAGTTCACCCCTTGGTTGTGGTGGGTGTCCCCCCCCCCCACCCCCCCCCCCCCCCCCGTGGTTTTTTCCAGTGTTAGTTTCCCCAGGGTGTGTGGTGGTGGTCTTTGTTTCCAGTGATTTAGTCCGGTGGTGTTGGTGGGTGGGTCCTTGTTTCCAGTGGTCCCCATCGTTGGGGGGTGGGGGGTGGTTGGGTGTGTCCTTATGTTTCCCGTGTCCAAGACCCGGTGTGTGGGTGGGTATTCTTTTTGTTCCAGTTGTGGCAGGTCCTGGTGGGGTGTTTGTCTTGTTCCCAGTGGTACCCAAGTTCTGAGGGGTGTGGGGTGGGGTTGGGGTCCCCCCCCCCCCCCCCCCCGATGTTTTCCGCAGTGGGTACCGTCTGGTTGTGGTTTTTGTTTTGTTTTATAGCCCCTCTTTGTTGTTTCCGTGTCCAGTCCTGGTGGTGGGGTGGGTGTCCCCCCCCCTTGTTTTTTTCCCAGTGTGGGTCCAGTTCCCCCTGGGGTGATGGGTGTGATTGTTGTTTTTTGCCAGTGTCAGTCCTAGTTGGGGGGTTTGGTGGTCCCCTTTTGGTTCCAAGTGTGGTTAGTCCCGTGGTGGGTTGTTTGGTGGGTCATGTGTTTTTCCCAGTTGTTTAGTCTGGTGGTTGTGGGGTTGGTCCCTTGGTTTTTCCAGTGGTTTTTTTAGTCTTGGTGTGGGGTGGGAGGTTCCTTGTTTTCCATTTGTTATAACCCCAAGGTGGGGGGGGTGGGGTGGGGGGGGGGGTGGGGGGGCAGTGACCCCCCCCCACCCCGGGTGTGTGGTGGTCCCCCCCTTGTTTCCAATGTTAGTCCCGCCCCCTGGGGTGGTGGGGTGTGGGGTCCCAGCCCCCTTTTTTGTTGTTTCCCAGTGGTTTTATTCACCTGGTTGGTGGGTTTGGTCCCCCCCCCCCCCCCGCCTTGTTTTTCCAGTGGTTTTAGTCTTGGGGTGTTGGGTGTGTCTTGTTTTTTCCTGTTGGTTAGTCCCCCCCTGGTGTGTGTGGTGTGAGTCTACACCCCCCGTTTGTTTTTTTACCCGAGTTTACGTACCTGGGTGGGTTGTTGGTCCCCCCCCTTGTGATGTTCCCAGTGAGTACCTCCCCCCCCCTGGTTTGGGGTGTGTAAATCCCATGTTCTTTTTTTCCAGTGTTTATTCCGGGTTTGTGGGTGTGTGGTTGTTTTTTCCCAGTTGTCCATCCCCCGGTGTGGGGGGGTGTGTCCCCCCCACCGGCCACCCCCCCCCTTGTTCCCAAGTTTTGGTCACCCCAGTCCCCAGGCGGTGGTTGTGATTGTGGCCCCCGATTTTTGCAGTGTCCCCAGTCCCCCTGTTGGTGTGGGTGTGTGTGGGGTCTTGTTCCCAGTGTCCAGTCCCTGGTGGTGGGTGTGGGGGTTCTCCCCCCCCCACCCTTTGGTGATTCCAGTGGGTTTTGAGATCCTGGTTGTGTGGTGGTTCTTGTTATTCGCAGTGTTTTAGTCTAGTTGTGTGAGTCCCCCCCCCATGTCTCCAGTGTCCAAGTCCCCTTGTGTGGTTTTGTGGTCAAACCTTGTTGTTCCCAGTTTCCCCCCAGTGCCCCTTCCTGTGTGGGGTGGTGGTGTCCCCCCCCTTAAAATTCCAGTGGGTCCCCCTAGTCTGGTGGTGGTGGTGTCTTTGTTTTTTTCCAGTTTTATTCCCCAGTCCTGGTTGTGTTGTGTCACCCCTTTGTTTAGTCCTAAGTTGGGTTAGATCACCGTTGGGGTAGTGTGTGTCCCCTTTTGGTGTCCAAGTTGTTTTAGGTCCCTGGTGTGTTGTGTCCCCCTTGGATTTCCCAAGTGGTTTAGGTCCCTGTGGGGAGTTGGTGTCGTTGTTCCAAGTTGGGTTTAGTTCCCCCCTGAGGGTTGGGGTGGGGTGGGGTCTTGTTTTTCCAGTGGTCAGTACTGGTGGGTGGTGGGGTTTCCCCCTATGTTCCCCAATTGTTTTAAGTCCCCACCCGCCCTGGTGTGTGGGGCGTCCCCCCCCCCCCCCCCCTTGTTTTTCCAGTGTTGCGTCCAGGTGGGGTGGCGTCACCCCCTTTTTTCCAGTGGTTTCCCCAGTCTGGGTGTGTGTAATGTTTTAATGTCCCCCTTGTTTTGGTCCATGTGGACTTAGGACCCTCCCCCCGCCCCCCCCCTGGTGGTGGTGAGTCCCTTGGTTTCCGCAGTGGTCCAGTCCCTGGTGTGTGGTGGGGGGTGGTCCTCCCCTTGGGGGTTTCCAATTGTCCCAGTTCCCCCCCCCCCCCTGGTGGGTTGGGGTTGTTGTCCTTGTTTTGGTGCCCATGGTGTTAAGTGCCCACCCCCTGGTGGGTGGTGTGGGGTCCCTTGGTATTGCCTGGGTGTGTTTTCCCCCCCATTCCCCCTGGTGTGTGGGAAAGTACCCCGCCCTTTGTTTCCAGTTGGGATGTGTGTAGTCCCCCCTGGTGATCGGTAAATGGTCCCCCCTGCTCGACGTATCTTTGGTTTTTCCTGTGTTAATGTCTCTGTTTGGTGGGGTGTGGTGTTCCCCCTTTGTTCCCAAGTGTTTTTAGTACTGGTTGTGTGGTGTGGGAACTTTGTGTCCAGTTTGTTTAGGGTTTTTCCAGGGTGGGGTGTTTGTCCCGCCCCTACCTTGTTCCCGGCAGGTTTTTTAGCCTGGATGGTGTTGGTGTCCCGACCTTTTGTTCCGTGGGGTTAGTCCCCCCCCACCCCCTGGGTGTGAGTGTCCTCTTGTAATCCAGGTGGGTTTTAGTCCCAACCCTTTGTATGTTGTGGGGGTCCCCCCCCCCTTGTTTTGTCCCAATGGTAAGTCTGATGTTGTTGGGCGTCCCCCCTGGTTATGTATTCCCCAGTGGGGTTTAGTTCCCTGGGTGGGTATTGTCACCTTGTATCCTTTCCCTGTGGTTGTTTTTATTTAGGTCCCCCCCCCCTGTGGTTATTGCGGTTGGGGGGTCCTTGTGTCCCAGTGTTTATTAGGTACTGGCCTCCTGGTGGGTGTGTTGGGGGGGTCCTTGTGTCCAGTGGTATTAGTCCCCAACCTGGTGTGGTTGGGGGGTGTGTCTTGTTCCAGTGGTTAGTCCCCCCTGGGTGGCGTGTTGGGGTCTTGTTTCACCAGAGTGTTTGATGTCCTGTTGGTTGTGTGTTTCCCCCCCCCCAGGTTTTCCAGTTGTTTTTTAGTCCCCCCCCCCCCCTAGTGTGTGGGTGGTCCCCCCCTTTGGTTTTTAATCTGTTGTCCAGTCATGGGTGGTGGGTGGAAGTCTTTGTGTCCAGTGTTTTAGTCCCCCCTGGTTGGGGTGGTGGTGGGTCGCCCTGTGTTTCCAGTTGGTGGAGAGTCCCTGGGTTGGGTTGGTTGTTGGTCCTTGTTTTCCATGTGTTTGTTAAGGTCCTGGTGCTGGTGTTGGTCTTGTTTTCCAGTTGTTGTTAGACCACCACTGGTGTGTGTGGGGGGGTTTGTTTTCCATTGGTTAGTCCCCTGTTGTGGGGTGTGGTCCCCCCCCCACATTGGTTTCCAATGTTTTAAAGTTCCCGGCCCTTCGCCCCCCCCCCTGGTGTTGTGTGGGGTGCGTCGTTGTTCCCAGTGTTTAGTTGCCGCCTGGTGGGTTTTAGGTGTGTTCTTCCCTTTCCAGGGTTATTCCCCCACCCCCCCTGGTGTGTGTGGTGTTACTTTGTTTTTCCAGTTGTTAGTCAACCCCCCGGTTGCCGTCGGGTGTTGCCCACTTTTTGTTCCAGTGGGTTTTAGTCCTGGTGGTGTGTGGTGGGGTACCCCACCCCCTTGTTTCCAGATGGTAGTCCACCCCCGCCCCCCCCACGCCCCTGTTGGGGTTGGGTTGTTGTCTTGGTGTTGGTTTGTCCCCCAGTGTTTAGTCCTGGGTTGCTTTTGGGTTGGTGCTTGGTGGTCACAGTTTTTAGTCCCCCTGTTGGTAAAGGTGTTCCCTTTGTGTTGAAGTTTCCAGAGGGGGGTAAGTCCTTGTGTGTGTAGTGGGTGCTCATGTATTCCGCGCCCCTGGGTGTTAGTCTCCCCTGGTGTGGTGAGTCCTTTGTTTCCAGTGTTAGTCCGCCCTGGTGTGTGGTGTGGTCTTTGGTTTTTCCCTTGTTTAGTGTCCCAGGTGTGGGTGGGTGGTCACCCCCCCCCCCCACCGTTGTTTGCCCAGTGTTTTAGTCCCCCCCTTGTTGGGGGTGCGGTGTGGTTTTTGTTTTGGGTTTCCAGTGTTGTTTGTGTATAGTCCGTCCCCCCCTGGGTGCCGATTGGTGTTTTTTTTTTGGTTCCAATTTGTGTTTAGGCACGTAGTGTGTGGTGTGGTCGTTTGTTATATAGTGGGGTTTGAGGTCCTGGTGTGGTTTGGTGTCCCCCTTGTTCCATTTGTTAGTCCATGGATTGTGGTGTGTCCCCATTTGGTTCCCAGTGGGGTTTTTTTAAGGTCCCTGGGTTTGTGTGTGGGTCTTTTCCTTCCAGTTGTTAGTCCTTGTTGGTGGGTGTCCCAGTCTGTTTTCCAGTAGTTGTTAGTCTTGTGTGGGGTGTGGGGTCCCCCCCCTTTGGTTTCCCAGTGTTTTTAATGTCCCGCCTGGGTGTGTGTGGTCCTTTGTTTCCAGGTTGTTGTTAGTGCGCCCCCCCGCCGTTCCTGGTGTGGTGGGTGGGTGGGGTTCACCCCCCCACCCCCCCCCTTGTAAATTCCAGTATGGGGTTTTAGTTCTGGTGATATGGTGGTTTGGGGGGGTCCCCTATGGTGGTTTCCAGTGAATTAGTCCTGGGTGGTGGGTGTGGTCGCCCCCTTGGTTCCTGTTGGGTAAGTCCCCCCCTGGTATTGTGGTGGGTTTCCACTTTGTTCCAGTGTTATAAGTTCACCTGGGTGGTTTGTTGGGGTGTCCCCACCCCCCCCTTTGTTTACCAGTGGTTAGTCTGGGTTGGTGTGAATCTTTGTTCCCAGTTGTTTAGTTCCCCTGGGTTGTGCCGTGAGTCCCCACCCCCCCCGCCCATTGTTGTTTTCCGTGTTTAGGTCCTGGTGTGTGGGTTGTGTCTTGGTTCCGAGTGTTTAGTCCCCTGGTGTGTTGGTGTCCCCCCCCTTGGTTTCCCCTGTGGTCCCCCCATCCCCTGGTGTTTGTTGAGGTCCCTTGTTTCCAGATGGTAGTAAGTCCAGGTGGGTGAGTGTTCCCCCTTTTGTGTCCTGTTGTATAGTTGTCCCCCCCCTCCCGCCTGGTGTTGGGTGTGTGGGTTTCGTATGTATTGTCCAGTTGGTTTTTGTAGTCCCCCCCCGCACCCCCTCGCCCCCCCCTGGTGCGGGGTGGTTGTCCCTTTGTTTGGTTCCCCAGTTGTTGTTGGTTAAGTACCCTCCCTGGGTGTGTGTTGGTTCCCCCACCCTTTGGTTGTTTCCAGTAGGGTTTATGTCTTGGTGGGTGTGGGGTTTGTCCCCCCCTTTTATGTTTCCCATTGTTAGGTCTTTTTTGGTGGTTTTGGGGTGGGTGTGGTTTTTTTTGGGGGGGGGGGGTTTTTTGGGGTGGGGGTGTGGTTTGTTGGGGGGGGGGGGGGGGGGGGGGTTTTTTGTGTTTGGTTTTTGTTTTTTGGGGTTTTTTTTTTGTGGGGGGGGGGTGGGGGGTGGGGGGGTTGGGGGTGGGGGGGGGTCTTTTTTTGTTTTTTGGGGGTTTTTTTTTTTCGATTGGGGGTGGGGGGGGGGGGGGGGGGGGTTGGGTGGGTTTGGGGGGGGGGGGGGGGGGGCATTTCGTCCCTCCCCCCCCCGGCCCTCTCGGCGCCCCCCCCCCCCCCGTGTTTTGTGGGTGGTGGGGGGTGGGGGGGGGGGATGGGGGGGGTGGGGGGGTGGGGGGGGGGGGGGGTGGGGGGGGTGGGGGGGGGTGTGGTGGTTTTGGTTGTTTTGGGGGGGGGTTTTTTGTTTTGTTTGTGTGGTGTGTTTTTTCCCCCCCCAAGGGGGGGGGTTTGGGTGTGTTGGGGGGGGGGTGTTTTTTTTGTTTGTGTTGTAAGGTGGTGGTTTCCCCCCCCCCACCCGCCCTTTTTGGTGGGTTTTTTTTTGTGAGGTTTGGTGGGGGGGGGGGGGTGGGGATAGGGGGGGGGTTTGGTGGGTGGATGGGGTGTTGTTTTGGGGGTTTTTTTTTGTTTTTTTGTGTGAAGGGGGGGGTTTGTGGGGGGGTTGGTGGTATTGGGGGAGGGGGGGGGGGTGGGGGGTTTTTTTTTTCCCTTTTTGGGGGTTGTGTGTTTTTTTTTTTTTTTTTTTTTTTTTATTTTTTTTTTTAGTGGTTGGGAAGTTGACTGTGTTTGTTTTGTTTTTTTTTTTTTTTTTTGTGGGTGGGGGGGGGGGGGGGTGGGGGGGGGGTTTGTTTTCGCCCCCATCCCCCCCCCCCCCGCCCCCCCCCGCGCCGCCCCTTATTGTTGTTTTTTTTTTTTTTTTGGTTTTTTATTTTTTTTGGTTTTGTTTTTTTTTGTGGGGGGGGGGGGGGGGGGTTGGGGGGGTGGTGGGGGGTGTTTTTGTATTTTTTTGGGGGGGGGGGGGGGGGGGTGGGAGTTTTTTTAGTTCCCTGTGTAGTCTGGTGTTTGTGTCTTGTTCCAGCGTTAGTCCCTGGTGTGTGTGTTTTGTTCCAGTGTTAGTCTGGAGTGTGTGTCTTGGTTTTCCAGGTTAGTCTAGTTGTGTGTGCCTTGTTTCCGTGTTTAGTCCTGGTGTGTGTGTCTTGTTCCAGTGTTAGTCTGGTGTGTGCGTCGTGTTCCAGTGTTAGTCTGGTGGGTGTGTCTTGTTCGCAGTTAGTCTGGTGTGTGTCTTGTTCCAGTTTAGTCTGGGTGTGTGTCTTGTTCAGTGTTAGTCTGGTGTGTAGTCCTTATTTCAGTGTTAGTCTTGTGCGTGTTCTTGTTTCCATGTTAGTCAGGTGTGTGTGTCTTGTTCCCGTGTTAGTCTGGTGTGTGGTGGTCTTGTTCCAGTGTTAGTCTGGTGTGTGTGCTTGTTCCAGTGTTTTAGTCTGGTGTGTGTCTTGTTCCCGTGTTAGTCGGGTGTGTGTGTGTCTTTGTTCCAGTGATAGTTCTGGTGTGTGAGTCTTGTTCCAGTGTTAGTCTGGTGTGTATGTCTTGTTCCAGTGTTAGTCGGTGTGTGTGTCCTTGTTCCAGTGGTTTGTCTGGTTGCGTGTGTCTTGTTCCCAGTGTTAGCCCTGGTGTGTGTGTCTTATTCAGTGTTAGTCTGGGTGGGTGTGGTCCTTGTTCCAGTGATACTCTGGTGAGTGTGTCTAGTTCAGTGTTCGTCTGGTGTGTTGTCTGTTCCAGTGTTAGTCTGGTGTGTTAGTCTGGTACCAGTGTTAGTCTGGTGTGTGTGTCTTGTTCCAGTGTTAGTTCTGGTGTGTGAGTCTTGTTCCAGTGTTAGTGCTGGTGCGTTGTGTCTTTGTTCCAGAGTTAACTACTCTGGTGTTTGTGGTCTTGTTCCTTTGTTAGTCTGTGTGTGTGTCTTGTTCCAGTGTTTAGACTGGTGTGTGTGTCCTTGTTCAGTGTTAGTCTGGCGGTGGTGTCTTGTTCAAGTGTTAGTCTGGTGTTTGTGTCTTGTTCCATTGTTAGTCTGGTGTGTGTGTCTGTTACAGTGTTAGTCTCGGTGGGTTGAGTCTTGGTTTCAGTGTCCAGCCTGGTGGATGTTCTGTGTTCCCAGGTGTTAGTCTGGGTGTGTGTGTCTTTGTTCCAGTGTTAGTCCTGGTGTTGTGTCCTGTTCCAGTGTTAGTTCTGGGTGTGTGTCTTGTTCCAGTGTTAGTCTGGTGTGTGTGTCTTGTTCCATGTAGACTGTGTGTGTGTCCTTGTTCCAGTGTTAGTCTGGTAGGGGGGGGGTGGTGTGATCTTGTTTCCAGTGTCAGTCTGGTGTGTGTGTCTTTTCCCAGTGTTTAGTCTGGTGTGTGGGTGTCTTGTCCAGTGTTAGTCTGGTGTGTGTGTGTCTGTTCCAGTGTTATCTGTTGTGTGTCTTGTTCCAGTTTGTTAGTCTGGTTGTGTGACTTTGTTCCAGTGTTAGTCTGTGTGTGGTGGTCTTGTTCCAGTGTCAGTCTGGTGTGTGGTGTCTGTCCAGGTGTCAGTCTGGTGGTGTGTCCATGTTCCAGTGTCAGTTCTGGTGTGTGGTGTCTTGTTCAGTGTAGTCTGGTGTGTGTGTCTTGTTCCAGTGTCAGTCTGGTGTGTGTGTCTTGTTCCAGTGTTAGTCTGGTGTGTGTGTCTTGTTCCAGTGTTAGTCTGTGTGTGTTGTCCTAGTTCCAGTGTCAGTCTGGTGAGTGTGTCTTGTTTCCAGTGTCAGTCGGTGTGTGTGGTCTTGTTCCAGTTTGTCTGGTGTGTGCGTTTGGTTTCCAGTGTCAGTCTGAGGTGTGTGGTCTTGTTCCATGTTAGTCTGGTGAGTGTCTAGTTCAGGTGTTAGTCAGGAGTTGTGCTTGTTCCAGTTGTCAGGCTGGGTGTGTGTGTCTTGTTCCAGTGTTAGTCTTGTGGTGTGTGTTCTTGTTTCCAGTGTCAGTCTGGTGTGTGTGTCTTGTTTCATGTTTAGTCTGGATGTGGTCTTTGTTCAGTGTTAGTCTTGTGTGTGTCTTGTTCCAGTGTTTAGTCTGGTGTGTGTGTCTTGTACGCATGTCCATCTGTGTGTGTGTCTTGTTTCCATTGTCAGTCCCTGGTGTGTGGTGTCTTGTTCCAGTGTCATTCTGGTGTGTGTGTCCCTTGTCCAGTGTTCTTCTGTGTGTGTGTCCTTGTTCCAGTGTCAGTCTGGTTGTTCTCTTTTCCAGTGTCAGGTCTGGTTGTGGTGTGTCTTGTTCAAGTGGTCAGTCTGGTGTTGTTGTATATGTGTTCCATTGTCAGTCTAGTGTGTGTGCTTGTTCCAGTGTAGTCTGGTGTGTGTGTTCTTGTTCAGTGTTAGTCTGGTGTGTGTGTCTTGTTCCAGTGTTAGTCTTGGTGTGTGTGTGTCTTTGTTCCAGTGTTAGTCTTGTTGTTGTGTGTCTTGTTCCAGTGTTTAGTCCTGGTGTGTGTGTCTTTTTCCAGTGTTAGTTCCTGGTGTGTGTGTCTTTTACCAGTTGTTTAGTTCCTGGTGTGTGTGTCTTGTTCCAGGTGTTAGTCTGGTGTTGTGTCTTGTTCCAGTGTTTAGTCTGGGTGTGTCTTGTTCCAGTGTTAGTCTGTGTGTGGTTCTTGGTTTCCAGTGTTAGTCTGGGTGTGTGGTTGTTCCATTGTCAGTCTGGTGTGTGTGTCTTGTTCCAGTGTCAGTCTGGTGTGTGTGTCCTTTCAGTGTCAGTCTGGTGGTGTGTGTCTTGTTCCAGTGTCATCTGGTGAGTGTGTCCTTGGTTCCAGTGTTAGTCTGGTGTGTGTGGTCCTTGTTCTAGTGTTAGTCCCTGTTGTGTGTGTCTGTTCCAGTGTCATCTGTGTGTGTGTCTTGTTCCAGTGCAGTCCAGGTGTATGTGTCTTATTCCAGTGTCAGTCTGGTGTGTGTGTCTTGTTCCAGTTTCAGTCTGGTGTGTGTGTCTTGTTCCAGTGTTAGTCTGGTGTGTGTGTCTGTTCAGTGTTAGACTGGTGTGTGTGTCTTGTTTCCCGTGTTAGTCTGTGTGTGTGTGTCTTGTTCCAGTGTCAGTCCTGGTGTGGTGGGTCTTGTTTCCAGTGTCAGTCAGGTGTGGGGTGTCTGTTCCAGTGTCAGTCTGGTGTGTGTGTCTTGTTCCAAGTGTCAGTCTGGTGTGGTGTGTCTTGTTCCAGTGTCAGTCTGGTGTGTGGTCTTGTTTCCAGTGTCCAGTCTGGTGTGTGGTGTCTTGTTCCAGGTTAGTCTGGTTTGTGTTTCTTGTTCCATGTCATCCTGGTGTGAGTGTCTTTGTTCAGTGTTAAGTCTGGTGTGTGTGGTATTGTTCCAGTGTTTGTCTGGTGTGTGTGTCTTGTTTCCAGTGTTTAGTCTGGTGGTGTGTGGTCCTTGTTGCAGTGTTGTCCTGGTTGTGGGTGTCTTGGTTCCAGTGTTAGTCTGGTGTGTGTGTCTTGTTTCCATTGTTAGTCTGTGTGTGTGTCCTTGTCCGAGTGTTAGACTGGTGTGTGTCCTTGTTCCAGTGTTAGTCTGTGTGTGTGTCTTTTTCCAGTGTTTAGTCTGTGTGTGTGTCATTGTTCCAGTGTTAGTTCTGGTGTGTGTGTCTTGTTCGAGGTTAGTCTGGTGTGTGTGCTTGTTCCAGTGGTTAGTCTGGTGTGTGTCCTTGTTCCATTGTTAGTCTGGTGGATGTGTCTTGTTCCAGTGTAGTCTGGTCCTGTGTGTGTTGTTCCAGTGTCAGCTGTGTTTGTGTCTGTGTGCCAGTGGTCAGTCTGGTGTTGTGTGTCTTGTTCCAGTTGCAGTCTGTTGTGTGTCTTGTTCCAGTGTCAGTCTGGTGTGTGTCTTGTTCAGTGTTAATCCTGGTGTGTGTTCTTGTTCCAGTGTTAGACTGGTTGTGTGTGTCTTGTTTCCAGTGTCAGCTGGTGTGTGTGTCTTGTTCCAGTGTCAGTCTGGTGTGTGTGTCTGGAGTCCATGTCAGTCTGTGTGTGTGTCTGTTCCAAGTTTGAGTCCCAGGTTGTGTGTCTTGTCCTGTGTTAGCTGGTGTGTGTCTTGTTTCCCACATGTTAGTCTGGTGTGTGTGTCTTGTTCCAGTGTTAGTCTGGTGTGTGTCTTGTTTTCCAGTGTCAGTCCTGGGGTGTGTGTCCTTGTTCAGGCATGTCCAGTCTGGGTGTGTTGTCTGTTTCCAGTGTCTGTCTGGTGTTGTGTCCTTGTTCCCGTGCAGTCTTGGTGTGTGGTCCTTGTTCAGTGTCAGTCTGGTGTGTGTGTCTGTTCCAGTGTCAGTCTGGTGAGTGTGTCTGTTCAGTTTCAGTTTCTGGTTTGTGTGTCTTTTCCAGTGTCAGTCTGGTGTGTGTGTCTTGTTCCAGTGTTAGTCTGGTGTGTGTGTCTTGTTCCAGTGTTAGTCTGGTGTGTGTGTCTTGTTCCAGTGTTAGTCTGGTGTGTGTGTCTTGTTCCAGTGTTAGTCTGGTGTGTGTGTCTTGTTCCAGTGTTAGTCTGGTGTGTGTGTCTTGTTCCAGTGTTAGTCTGGTGTGTGTGTCTTGTTCCAGTGTTAGTCTGGTGTGTGTGTCTTGTTCCAGTGTTAGTCTGGTGTGTGTGTCTTGTTCCAGTGTTAGTCTGGTGTGTGTCTTGCTCCAGTGTCAGTCTGGTGTGTGTGTCTTGTTCCAGTGTTGTGACTTTTCAGGATTTTGTAAATAGTTTGTCAAGGCATATTTTTACACAGTTACATGTGTAAATTACCTGTATAACCCTCACCCCCAACCATCACTTCCCTCCCCCAATCACAACCCTCAACCACAACCACGATTCCCAACCACAACCCCCACCCTCCAACCACAATCCTCACCCCAACCACAACCCCACACCACAACCTCAACCCCAACCCCAACCACAACCCGAAACCACAACCCCCACCCTCAAACACAACTCCAACTCCCAACCACAGCCGCCACTCTCAACCACAACCCCAACAACAACCCCCACAGCAACCACAACCTCCACCTTCCAATCACAACCTCTCAACCACAACCCCCACCCTCCAATCACAGCCCCCACTCACAAAAACAACCCCCAACCACAACTCTTATCCCCAACCCCCTACCCCCAGTCACAGTTCCCACACCAACCACACCCCAACTCCCAACCACAACCCCTAACCACAACCCCCACTCTCAACCACAATCCCCCAACAACACTCCCCACCCGAACCACAACCTTCATCTCCAATCATAACCCCTCAACCATAACCCCCTCCCTCCAATCACAACCGTCACTCCCAACCACAACCCCCAACCAAACCCCCTCAATAACAACCCCCACCCCCAACGACAGCCCCCATCCCGCACTCACAACGCCCTCCTCAACCACAACCCCCAACCAAAACTCCCTCAGTAACAACCCCAATCTCCAACCGCAACCCTCATCCTGCACCCACAACGCCCACCCCAACCACATCTCCGACCCCCCAATCACAAACTACACACCACCAACTGAGGCTACACATTACCAGTTGGGGCAACACACCACCACCTGGGGCTGCACACTATCACCCGGGACTAAACACCACCACCCGGGGCTACACACCTCCTCCAGGATTAAACATTACCACCCAGGGCTCCACACCACCACCCAGGGCTTCACGCCACGAATTGGGGCTACACTCCACCACCTGAGGCTAAACACCACTACCCATGGCAACACACCACCTCCGGGGCTACACACTACCACCCAGGGCTAAACACCACCACCCGAGGCAACACACCACCAACAGGGGCAACACAATACCACCCAGGGCTAAACACCACCACCCGGGGCAATACCACCACCCGGGGCAATACCACCACCCGGGGCTACACACCACCACCCGGGACTACACAGCACCACCCGGGGCAACACACCACCACCCAGGGCAACACACCACCACCCAGGGCAACACACCACCACCCAGGAAAGCACACCACCACCCGGGGCAACACACCACCACCCATGGCAACACACCACCACCCAGGGCAACACACCACCACCCAGGGCAACACACCACCACCCAGGGCAACACACCACCACCCGGGGCTACACACTCCCTCCCGGGGCAACACACCACCACCCAAGTCAACACACCGCCACCCAGGGAAACATATAACGGGCTTGTTTGGTAGCTGGTAGCGGGTAGTGAATGATATACTTCTTCGGAGGCTTCTTACTTTATTGTTAAGTCGTAGTGGGTTACACAGGCTTGTGTGTTTGAGCCCATGGCCCGGGAGGGCCATGCCCACGAGAGAGAGCTGGGGGTACTTGTGTCTTGCTGCTAGGCCGCTGTGTGAGTGAGAGCGAGGCAAGTCTGGGCATACTGAAGTGGCAAGGCCTATAGGTGGCAGCACTTGAGTGGCGCGAAATATGAACTAAGCTGGCAGACAGCATGGGCTGTCTGTGCAGACAGTACAGGCTGTCTACATACGCTCGGCCACCTACCGCGCGTCGTCCCGACGCGACAATACTGGTAGTAAAAGAAACTCGGTCTCTCTCTCGTAGGAACAGGGCACAGAACACAAAATAAAAACATATATATACATATGGACATGGAAAAAAAAAACTTCCTACAGGGAGGGAAGAAAAAAACATGTGGGTGTGCTAAACATCGTGGTCAAAGGCAATGAGCGTCGATGGGCATCACTGCACGACTTCCTGCGTCTGGACAGATACTGCAACACGGGAGACATCGCTGCGGCTGAGCTGTGACGTAACAGGGTACGGTCTCCTCTGGAACGGTGAAGCAGACAACGTAGGAGTCGCTGCAGGTTTTCACTCAACCTGGGGCACGACATGCTGGTGCCCTCGAGTGAGGCGTCGACAAAACTCGGCAACTGGGCAGGACTTCTGGCAAGCGACTCAGGAGGACACTTCTCGACTGGTACTGTCGCTGGGCTGTCACTGCCGGCGAGCGTGGAGCGAGTTGTGGAGCGAGTCGTGGCAGAGACGACTGGGCGAAACATCTGGGAGTCGTAACATCATACACCAGACTGCAGTGAGAGAGCTAGCAGTCAAAGTGACATCTTTGTGCAGGCTGCTCACTGAAGCTTGTGACACGAGGCTGACACAGCGCCTGCCGACAGGCCTGGCTGCGGCTTGACGAGTATCATCTCTCGACAGTTGGAGTTATAGCAGAGGTTAGCCTAAGCGTCCCCAGACTTGTTTCTCTACATATAACTGCACTCTGACGGTCTGGAGGTGAAGTGAAACAAATCTCGATGGGAATCGTAGCAGAACATCACGAGCGATGAGCATAAAAGCTTTCTGTACAAGAGGGCTCGTACGCTCAGGGCTGAGAAATCAGCTGTCAAACACTGGTCAGGCGGGTGACTTAGCACAGTGGTGCAACTCAAGGGTCTGACCACAGACCTCACTGGACACACGGAAAACTAAACACACCGCTGTACATACAGTACAACATGGCTTAAGTAGCAAACGATGCTTTTCTGCGCATAAAACTGACTAAGACATACTAAAATGTGAGAACACTGACTGAGAGGAATTAATTAACACACGACATATATCTTCTCTCAATCTTCTCGACAATACTGAAATAATTACTAGAACACTCGATGTGACATCATGTGATGTCAGGCGTGATGTCGCAAGGTGACGTCAGCAGACATCTCGAGGTGACGTCAGGCAGACATCGTGAGGTGACGTCAGCAGACATCGTGAGGTGACGTCAGCAGACATCGTGAGGTGACGTCAGCAGACATCTCGAGGTGACGTCAGGCAGACATCGTGAGGTGACGTCAGCAGACATCGTGAGGTGACGTCAGGCAGACATCGTGACGTCATGAAGTCGGGCAGCATCGTGGGTGACGTCAATGTGATGCGGGCAGCAGACCACAGCATGAGGCCTGGGACATCTGGTAACTCACGTGGCTTTGTAGGTCTACGTGACATCGCCCACACCCACGTGACGTCGTAATCCACGTAGCTTCGAGTGGCCTCGGGCACTCGGATACACAGCACTGGCAATGAATTCATACGAAAAACAGCAGAAAACACAGCAGAGGGAGTGGGCAGTGGTGAGTGGTGTATGGTAGGCTGGTGGCGAGGAGCGTGCGTGAGTGTATGGCAGGGCGGGCATCTGGCCATTCCTCCTCCTCCTCCACCCACAAACACGTGGAGAAGCTCACACTGGACGCAGAAATCACCACAAAACTCACCTCTGGCTTGCTGAAACAGCTGTGCTGAGCTGAACAACAACAGCAGCAACATACAAGTGACGCTGAACACGTGACTTGAGAAACAGCGTGGGACACTGTAGCGTGGGACGCTGTAGCGTGGGGTCACTGACAATTCTCGGAGAATTTCGGCAAATTTCGGCTGGATCCTGCTTGTACCTGTGTCTGGATGCTCAAACGTGCAGACACGACATCAGAATAACTCGTTGAGAGACGGATGCTTCTTGTGTAGGGTGATGAAGTGAAGATGACTTCATACCTCTTCCTCTCTCTCTCCAGGCAAACACAAATGCAGCAAGCACCGCTGTCACCATTTATAACGGGATTATTTGGTAGCTGTAGAGCGGTGTTAATGATATACTTCTTCGGAGGCTTCTTACTTTATTGTTAAGTAGTGGTGGGTACACACAGGCTTGTGTTGTTGTGCCCATGGCCCGGGAGGGCCATGCCCACGAGAGAGAGCTGGGAGTACTTGTGTCTTGATGCCAGGCCGCTGTGAGAGTGAGAGCGAGGCAAGTCTGGGCATACTGAAGTGGCAAGGCCTATAGGTGGCAGCACTTGAGTGGCGCGAAATATGAACTAAGCTGGCAGACAGCATGGGCTGTCTGTGCAGACAGTACAGGCTGTCTACATACACACCACCACCCGGGGCAACACACCACCACCCAGGGCAGCACACCACCACCGAGGGCAACACACTGCCACCCAGGGCAATACACAACCACCCAGAGCAACACACCGCCACCCAGGGCAACACACTGCCACCCAGGGCAAAGCACCACCACCCGGGGCAACACACCACCACCAGGGGCAAAACACCACCACACGGGGCTACACACCACCACACGGGGCTACACACCACCACCCAGGGCAACATACCACCACACGGGGCAACACACCACCACCTAGGGCAACACACCACCACCCAGAGCAACACACCACCACCCAGGGCAACACACCACCACCCAGGGCAACGCACCACCACCCAGGGTAACACACCATCACACGGGGCTACACACCACCTCACGAGGCTACACACCACCACCCGGGGCTACACACCACCACCCGGGGTTACACACAGAATCACACGGGGCTACATACAACCACCTGGGGCTACACACAACTGCCCGGGGCTACACACAGCCACCCGGGCTACACACAGCCACCCGGGGCTACACACAACCACCTGGGGCTGCATACAACCGCCCGGGGCTACACACAACCACCGTGCTAAGCACCATAACTCCGGGCTACACACCATTACCCGGGGCTACACATCACCCGGGCCTACACACCACCACCCAGGGCAACACACCACCATCCGGTGCTACACACCAGCACCTGTGGCTACACACTACCACCCGGGGCTACACACCACCACCCGGGGCTACACACCACTACCCGGGGCAACACACCACCACCCAGGGCTACACACCACCACCCAGGGCAACACACCACCACACGGGGCTACACACCACTCAGGGCAACACACCACCACACGAAGCAACACACCACCACCCAGGGGCGCCACACCACCAACCGGAGCTACATACCACCACCTGGGGCTGTACACCACCACATGGGGCTACACACCACCACCCGGAGCTACACACCACTACCCGGTGCTACACACCACCACCTGGGGCTACACAAAACCACCCGCCGGGGCTACACACCACCACGCGGTGCTACACACCACCACCTGGGGCTACACACCACCACTTGGGCTACACACCACCATCTGGAGCAACACGCATTCACCCGGGGCTACACACCACCACTTGGGGCTACACACCACCACCCGGAGCAACACACCACCACCTGGGGCTTCACACCACCACCCGGAGCTACACACCACCACCCGGGGCAACACACCACCACCCGGGGCTACACACCACCACCCGGGGCTACGCACCACCACCTGGGGCTACACAACCACCCGGAGCAACACACCATCACCCGGGGCAACCCACCACCACCCGGAGCTAAACACCACCACCCAGGGGTACACACCACCACCCAGGGCAACACACCACCACACGGAGCAATACACCACCACCCAGGGCAACACACCACCACCCCGGGCAACACACCACCACCCAGAGCAATGCACCACCACCCGGGGTAACAAACCACCACCCAGGGCAACACACCACCACCCAGGGCAACACACCACCACCGGGGCTACACGCAACCACTCAGGGTAACACACCACCACACGGGGCTTCACACCACCTCACGGGGCTACACACCACCACCCGGGGCTACACACAACCACCCTGGGCTACACTCAACCACCCGGGGCTACGCACAACCACCGGGGCTACACACAACCACCGTGCTAAACACCATCACTCGGGGCTACACACCATCACCCGGGGCTACACATCACCACCCGGGGCTTCACACCACCACCCGGGGCTACACACCATCACCCGGGGCTACACAGAACCACCCGGGGCTACACACAGAATCACCCGGGGCTACATACAACCACCTGGGGCTACACCCAATCACCCGGGGTTGCACACAACCACCCGGGGCTACACACAACCAACCGGGGCTACACACAACCACCTGGGGCTACATACAACCACCCGGGGCTACACATAACCACCGTGCTAAGCACCATCACTCAGGGCTACACACCATTACCCGGGGCTACACATCACCACCCGGGTCTACACACCACCACCCGGGGCTACACACCACCACCCGGTGCTACACACCACCACCTGTGGCTACACACTACCACCCGGGGCTACTCACCACCACTCGGGCCTACACACCACCACCCGGGGCTACACACCACCACCCGGTGCTACACACCACCACCTGTGGCTACACACTACCACCCGGGGCTACACACCACCACCCGAGCCTATACACCACCACCCGGGCCTACACACCACCACCCGTAGCCATACACTATCACCCGGGGCTACACACCGTCACCCGGGGCTACACACCACTACCCTGGGCGACACACCTCCACCTGGGGCTACACACCACCACCCGGGGCTACACACCACCACCCGGGGCTACACACCACCACCCGGAGCTACATACCACCACCTAGGGCAACATACCACCACCTGGGGCTACACATCACCACCCGGTGCTACACCCCCCACCTGGGGCTACACACCACCACCCGGAGCAACACACCATCACCCGGGGCTACACATCTCCACCTGGGGCTACACACCACCACCCGGAGCAACACACCACCACCCGAAGCTACACACCACCACCCGAAGCTACACACCACCACTTGGGGCTACACACAACTACCCGGAGCAACACACCATCACCCGGGGCAACTCACCACCACCCGGGGCAACACTCCACCACCTGGGGCTACACACCACCACCCGGGGCTACACACCACCACCCGGGGCTACACACCACCGCCCGGGGCTACACACCACCACCCGGGGCAACACACCACCACCTGGGGCTACACACCACCACCCGGGGCTACACACCACCACCCGGGGCAACACACCACCACCCGGGGCAACACACCACCACACGGGGCTACACACCACCCAGGGCAACACACCACCACACGGGGCTACACACCACCACCCATGGCAACACTAGAAATACCAAGCTCCTTCCTCATGTTAAGAACTTTTGTAGATCTGGGACAGCCAAGAATAATCCCGAGAGCTTCATTTTGCATTAACTCCAAGGGTCGGAGAGAACTTTCTCTAGCTAATATCAACATGGGAGCAGCATAATCAATTAAGGACCTAACATAGGCTATGTACATCATTCTCACGATTCTCACATTAGCACCATAGTTGGGGTTGTAGCCAGCAACAGCTTTGAGAGCATTTAGCCTAGCTTTACATTTCTTGTTTAGTTGTGGTATAGTGGATTTGTTAAAGGGCACATCTACACCAAATTTTAACGTAGCTAATGATTTCACCCTGCAAATAGATGGGTGGGGGATGTCGTTTGCTTCTTAATATCTTTGTTTTAGAGGAAGATATTATGAGGCCTAGTCGATTACAAATTGCTTGAACTTCATTAAGAATGGTATTCATCTTCTTATGCCCTGTTGTATGGATCATGATCTACCAGGGCAACACACCACACGGGACAACACACCACTACCCAGGGCAACACACCACCACCCAGGGCAACACACCACCACCCAGGGCAACGCATCACCACCCGGGGTAACACACCACCACCCAGGGCAACACACCACCACCGGGCCTACACGCAACCACCCAGGGTAACACGCCACCACACGGGGCTTCACACCACCTCACGGGGCTACACACAACCACCCTGGGCTGCACACAACCACCCGGGGCTACACACAACCACCGGGGCTACACACAACCACCGTGCTAAACACCATCACTCGGGGCTGCACACCATCACACGGGGCTACACATCACCACCCGGGGCTTCACACCACCACCCGGGGCTACACACCATCACCCGGGGCTACACAGAACCACCCGGGGCTACACACAGAATCACCAGGGGCTACATACAACCACCTGGGGCTACACCCAACCACCCGGGGCTACACACAACCACTGGGGCTACACACAACCACCGTGCTAAACACCATCACTCGGGGCTGCACACCATCACACGGGGCTACACCCGGGGCAACTCACCATCACCCGGGGCAACACATCACCACCCGGGGCTACACACCACAACCCGGGGCTACACACCACCACCCGGGGAAACACACCACCACTCGGGGCAACTCACCACCACCCGGGGTAACTCACCACCACCCGGGGCAACACACCACCACCCGGGGCTACACACCACCACCTGGGGCTACACACCACCACCTGGGGCTACACACCACCACCTGGGGCTACACACCACCACCGGGAGATACACACCATCACCCGGGGCAGCTCACCACCACCCGGGGCAACTCACCACCACCCGGGGCTACACACCACCGCTTGGGGCTACACACCACCACCCGGAGCTACACACCATCACCCGGGGCAAATCACCACCACCTGGGGCAACTCACCACCACCCGGGGCAACTCACCACCTCACGGGGCTACACACAACCACCCTGGGCTGCACACAACCACCCGGGGCTACACACAACCACCGGGGCTACACACAACCACCGTGCTAAACACCATCACTCGGGGCTGCACACCATCACACGGGGCTACACATCACCACCCGGGGCTTCACACCACCACCCGGGGCTACACACCATCACCCGGGGCTACACAGAACCACCCGGGGCTACACACAGAATCACCAGGGGCTACATACAACCACCTGGGGCTACACCCAACCACCCGGGGCTACACACAACCACTGGGGCTACACACAACCACCGTGCTAAACACCATCACTCGGGGCTGCACACCATCACACGGGGCTACACCCGGGGCAACTCACCATCACCCGGGGCAACACATCACCACCCGGGGCTACACACCACAACCCGGGGCTACACACCACCACCCGGGGAAACACACCACCACTCGGGGCAACTCACCACCACCCGGGGTAACTCACCACCACCCGGGGCAACACACCACCACCCGGGGCTACACACCACCACCTGGGGCTACACACCACCACCTGGGGCTACACACCACCACCTGGGGCTACACACCACCACCGGGAGATACACACCATCACCCGGGGCAGCTCACCACCACCCGGGGCAACTCACCACCACCCGGGGCTACACACCACCGCTTGGGGCTACACACCACCACCCGGAGCTACACACCACCACCCGGGGCAACTCACCACCACCCGGGGCAACACACCACCACCCGGGGCAACACACCACCACCCGGGGCTTCACACCACCACCCGGGGCAACACACCACCACTCGGGGCAACTCACCACCACCCGGGGCAACTCACCACCGCTTGGGGCTACACACCACCACCCGGAGCTACACACCATCACCCGGGGCAAATCACCACCACCCGGGGCAACTCACCACCACCCGGGGCAACTCACCACCACCCGGGGCAACACACCACCACCCGGGGCTACACACCACCACCCGGGGCTTCACACCACCACCCGGGGCTACACACCACCACCCGGGGCAACACACCACCACTCGGGGCAACTCACCACCACCCGGGGCAACTCACCACCACCCGGGGCAACACACCACCACCCGGGGCTACACACCACCATCTGGGGCTACACACCACCACCTGGGGCTACACACCACCACCTGGAGCTACACACCACCACCTGAGGCTACACACCACCACCCGGAGCTACACACCATCACCCGGGGCAACTCACCACCACCTGTGGCTACACACCACCTCCTGGGGCTACATACCACCGCCCGGGGCTACACACCTCCACCTGGGGCAACTCACCACCACCTGGGGCTACACACCACCTCCTGGGGCTACATACCACCACCCGGGGCTACACACCACCACCTGGGGCTACACACCACCACCTGGGGCTACACACCACCACCTGGGGCTAGACACCACCACCTGGGGCTACACACCACCACCCGGAGCTATACACCATCACCCGGGGCAACTCACCACCACCTGTGGCTACACACCACCTCCTGGGGGCTACATACCACCGCCCGGGGCTACACGCCACCACCTGGGGCTACACACCACCACCTGGGGCTACATACCACCCCCCGGGGCTACACACCACCTTCTGGGGCTACATACCACCGCCCGGGGCTACACACCTCCACCTGGGGCTACATACCACCGCCCGGGGCTACACACCACCACCTGGGGCTACACACCACCTCCTGTGGCTACACACCACCACCTGGGGCTACACACCACCTCCTGTGGCTACACACCACCACCTGGGGCTACACACCACCTCCTGTGGCTACACACCACCTCCTGGGGCTACATACCACCGCCCGGGGCTACACACCTCCACCTGGGGCTACATACCACTGCCCGGGGCTACACACCACCACCTGGGGCTACACACCACCCCCGGGGCTACACACCACCACCTGGGGGCTACATACCACCGCCCGGGGCTACACACCACCACCTGGGGCTACACACCACCCCCTGTGGCTACATACCACCGCCCGGGGCTACACACCACCACCTGGGGCTACACACCACCACCTGTGGCTACATACCACCGCCCGGGGCTACACACCACCACCTGGGGCTACACACCACCACCTGTGGCTACATACCACCGCCCGGGGCTACACACCTCCACCTGGGGCTACATACCACTGCCCGGGGCTACACACCACCACCTGGGGCTACACACCACCCCCCGGGGCTACACACCACCACCTGGGGGCTACATACCACCGCCCGGGGCTACACACCACCACCTGGGGCTACACACCACCCCCTGTGGCTACATACCACCGCCCGGGGCTACACACCACCACCTGGGGCTACACAACCACCACCTGTGGCTACATACCACCGCCGGGGCTACACACCACCACCTGGGGCTACACACCACCACCTGTGGCTACATACCACCGCCCGGGGCTACACACCTCCACCTGGGGCTACATACCACTGCCCGGGGCTACACACCACCACCTGGGGCTACACACCACCCCCCGGGGCTACACACCACCACCTGGGGGCTACATACCACCGCCCGGGGCTACACACCACCACCTGGGGCTACACACCACCCCCTGTGGCTACATACCACCGCCCGGGGCTACACACCACCACCTGGGGCTACACACCACCACCTGTGGCTACATACCACCGCCCGGGGCTACACACCACCACCTGGGGCTACACACCACCACCTGTGGCTACATACCACCGCCCGGGGCTACACACCTCCACCTGGGGCTACATACCACTGCCCGGGCTACACACCACCACCTGGGGCTACACACCACCCCCCGGGGCTACACACCACCACCTGGGGGCTACATACCACCGCCCGGGGCTACACACCACCACCTGGGGCTACACACCACCCCCTGTGGCTACATACCACCGCCCGGGGCTACACACCACCACCTGGGGCTACACACCACCACCTGTGGCTACATACCACCGCCCGGGGCTACACACCACCACCTGGGGCTACACACCACCCCTGTGGCTACATACACCGCCCGGGGCTACACACCACCACCTGGGGCTACACACCACCACCTGTGGCTACACACCACCGCCCGGGGCTACACACCACCTCCTGTGGCTACACACCACCCCCCGGGGCTACACACCACCACCTGGGGCTACATACCACCACCTGGGGGCTACATACCACCGCCCGGGGCTACACACCACCCCCTGTGGCTGCACACCACCGCCCGGGGTGACACACCAACACCAACATGGCTCACCACTCTCCTTGCTTCCCAGGCTTCAGCACTCCTACTGAACTCTCAGGTATTACCAGTGATCCCGGAGCGCTAAAATCTACATTTGTTAACTACTAACCTTAGAACTGGAGAAACACGATTCCAAAATAGCTAACGTAGAGGGATTTAAGCAAAAAATTTATGACTCCATGAAATTCTCTACAACCAACCATGGCGCAGCATAATGAATAAATGAAAACAGTAAACACCAAGATGGTAGAAGGTATCCATGACTGGAAACACACCGTGAATACTTAGTTGAACTACTGCCTGGTCATGGACCGGGCCGTGGGGGCGTTGATCCCTGGAATACCCTCCAGGTAGGCCTATGTAACTATGATGATAATACTGACCAGCACAAGTTATCTGATGTAGTTATTGTCAAGAGTCTTCATCTTAGTTTAATATGTTTATTATGCACCCCATACCCATCCTGTGGGCGGTAGTCAAAAGATTACAGATGTACATAATTGGTCCAGGGACTGGACTCCGAGTCTTCATCTTACTAGCGATTTCAAGATAAGGTTGATGGATACGACAATTAGGATCATCCAAGATGAGTTACAAATGATCTTAACAAGTGATAAGATCAAGGAGGCTCGTGTCGTACTAGGGTCGTACAATAAGTGTTATGTTTAGATTACATTCATATGACAAGAAAAAAGACTTGATCAGTGCATCCATAAAAATTTAGAAAGCAGTGTACGTTAACGAGTACCTTACTAGACAACGTTAGAACCTATTGTATAGGTTAAGACAGCTCAAACGAAAACATAATGACAAAATTCACCACAAATAAACATGACCTATCTAGCTTCCTTAGTGATGTCGACCTCACTCAGACTAATTAATCTATAATCATTGTTACAATCACCCTCCTATACTACAATGTAACTACCTGTTGTCGTGCAATTTTTGTGTTTTTATTTATTTGTTAGAATTTGCTGTTTTATGCCTCGCAACCTGCCTGCAAATTTCTAAGTGCAGATTATCCTATTTCCATTCTTTACTGCTTATCAGTTGATCATTTATCTAAAGCTCCCGCTTCACACATGGAGGGCCCGGGTTCAATCCCGGCGGGTGGAAACATTTCGACACGTTTCCTTACACCTGTTGTCCTGTTCACCTAGCAGCAAATAGGTACCTGGGTGTTAGTCGACTGGTGTGGGTCGCATCCTGGGGGACAAGATTGAGGACCACAATGCTAGAAAAATGACAGGATGGATAATGAGAACCTTCAAAACTAGGGAGGCCAAGCCCATGATGACACTCTTCAGGTCATTTGTTCTATCTAGGCTGGAATATTGCTGCACACTAACAGCACCTTTCAAGGCAGGTGAAATTGCTGACCTAGAAAATGTACAGAGACCCTTCACGGCACGCATAACGGAGATAAAATACCTCAATTACTGGGAGCGCTTGAGGTTCCTAAACCTGTATTCCCTGGAATGCAGGGGGGAGAGACACATGATTTATACACCTGGAAAATCCTAGAGGGACTAGTACCCAACTTGCACACGAAAATCAAATCACTACGAAAGGAAAAGACTTGGCAGACGATGCAACATCCCCCAATGAAAAGCAGGGGTGTCACTAGCACGTTAAGAGACCCATACAATAAGTGTCAGGGGCCCAAGACTGTTCAACTGCCTCCCAGCATACATAAGGGGGATTACCAACAGACCCCTGGCAGTCATCAAGCTGGCACTAGACAAGCACCTAAAGTCGGTTCCTGACCAGCCGGGCTGTGGCTCGTACGTTGGTTTGCGTGCAGCCAGCAGTAACAGCCTGGTTGATCAGGCTCTGATCCACCAGGAGGCCTGGTCACAGACCGGGCCGCAGGGGCGTTGACCCCCGGAACTCTCTCCAGGTAAACTCCAGGTAAACTCCAGGGGACTCGCCATTGTTGTTTGAATTGGACAAGAAACGTTAGTGAATAATCGGAAGAATTTTCGTCGCTCTGGAGGTTAAATTGGATGTGCATTCCTGCATAACTTGAGATATCAGACGACTGGACAAGACAGCTCCAGGAACCTCAGATAAGCTATCTAAATTTGTGTTATAATTCTGGCCAGCATTATCTTCATATATTTGGTTAGAATAAGGTTTTTGAGTATGATACACATTAATCTCCAGTCAAATTGGTGAGTGATATTAAGATATATTCTCCTTCGGTTATATAAATGTGTATAAGTATCATTAATTTTAATATACAGTCCACCAATTTTTATATTTACCAGAATTCCTGGTGTGTATGTACATTTCATTTGTAATTAATAAGTCTAGAGCAACTTGTGGATATGACAGTTGTAGGTATCGAAGGGGGACATTTTTTGCGTCCTAGGTGTCTCAAATTCCTACTTGTCTATGTAACTTTGATAAATAATAATGATCTTTGTTATCATTTACTGGTATGTACATTATGAGTTACATCCAGATAAATGTAATTTTCCACAGTTTACGTAAATAACTTATTACGATTGTGACCAGATGTAAACCTAATAATAGTTCATTACTTTTGTAATGTTAAACTAAGTTAGCTGGCTACACAGCCATGCATAACTGTACGTCTGACTGCTACGAGGTGGCACTGCTGTCTGCTACTTTGATGAACTGGAATGTATTGAATCTACTTGCACCAAGGACGAGTGTAGTTAATATATATTTGAAAAATTCTTATCTAAAAAAAAAAAAACTATTACAGTTGGAGCAGTCTACAGGTTACCTCACATAAATTCTTACATATTCAGCTATAACTCCAAAAAATTGATAACTGACTCAGAGATGAATAAACACCAACTGGTACTTGCTGGTAAGATCGACACCATGCCTAGTCCTTCTAGGGTAGGGTAGGGAGCCCGAGCTTGCAGCTCACAACACTGTCAGTCCCATTAGCCCCCTTGGGGCGGGGATGGCAGACTAAAGAGGCCTAGCTTGTGGCTAGGCCTGGGGACAGTTGGTCCCAAAGATGAAGAGGTACTTGTGTCTCCTCCCATGGGAGACTTAGGTCTCAGACACTCCCTAGAGAGGGAGCCACCACTTGGAAAAGGCCCGGGCCGGGAGAATACCGGCGAATCTTTAATAATAATAATAATAATAATAAAATGCTTGCTGGTAACTTCAACATAAACGTCATTCCTCAAGTAGCCAACTTCATAAACACTATTAACAACTGCTTGCTACGACCATCTATAACTTAGCCAACAAGAATCTCAGAGACAAGTGCCTCATGACGACCATATCTGGACCAATATTACATCCCCACTAAAAACGGATAATCACAGATAACACCACAGACTACTACCCCACTTTCCTCAAAACTAACTTATGTAACTTGCCTCAAGATCTAATTTCGACTTCTTGACGAGTCATCAGCAAATAGCTTTTTTTCAACAGTAAGTGACACTGACTGGCACAGAGAGCTTGCCGACAACCACGATACTGATGAATGTGTCAAAAATTTTCCTCACAAAACCCAGAACCTCTACAACAGGAATTGTCTAACTAAAACTATTAAGATCACAGCTAAGAGACTAAACAGCCCATGACTGACAGGCAGTATCCTTAAATCCATTAATAAAAAACAGTTTAGACTGAGTTTAATAACGAAAAAACATACAAAATGATACATGTCAATACTCTTTAATCTAATACTTAAGTCTAAACAACTGTAATATGCAAGCAAATTTAATGAAATAAAAAGGGATATGAAAAAGACCTGGAAAATCCTCTCTGAAATCCTGGACTCTAGAAAACTGTCCAGAAAAAAGAGATATAAACTTAACTAAACCAGATGAGACAGGATGTTTCAGAGATGAGACACAACATCAAGGGGTCACAGTTGGAAGTTGAAGACTCCGATGAACCACAGGGATGTTAGGAAGTATTTCTTCAGTCACAGAGTTGTCAGGAAGTGGAACAGTCTGGGAAATGATGTAGTGGAGGCAGAATCCATACATAGCTTTAAGAAGAGGTATGATAAAGCTCATGGAGCAGGAAGAATGACCTAGTAGCAGCCAGTAAAGAGGCGGGGCCAGGAGCTGTGAATCGACCCCTACAACCACAACTAGGTGAGTACATCCAACCTGCAGACATTACTAACAAACTTAATATCTTCTTTTCTACTATAGGATCAAAACTAGCAAGCAAAATCCCAGCCTCAAATACTCAGGCGAAAGTCTACCTCACTGGAAACTACCCAAATACTCTCTATCTAGTCCCTACTAATCCTACCCAAGTCTCACACATCATAAAGTCACTTAAAAACAAGACGGGAAACCTAAATAACTTGCTACCACTCGTGTACCAAAAAGCAACATATGTACTTTCGTCCATTATTGCAACTGTTTAACAAGTCAGTGGAATCTTCGACCTTCCCATCCATACTTAAGATAGCAAGGGTTACCCTAATTCTTAAAGGAGGCGATCCAGCTAAACTGAATAACTATAGGCCTATATCAAACTTTTCCTTACTATCTAAAGTCTTTGGAAAAAAATAATACATAAACGAGTCTTCTTCTACCTAATATCTCACAACATATTTAATCAGTCTGTAGTGGAAGGAAGGCGGGGTAGGGGTCGGCCTAGGAAAGGTTGGAGGGAGGGGGTAAAGGAGGTTTTGTGTGCGAGGGGCTTGGACTTCCAGCAGGCATGCGTGAGCGTATTTGATAGGAGTGAATGGAGACAAATGGTTTTTAATACTTGACGTGCTGTTGGAGTGTGAGCAAAGTAACATTTATGAAGGGGTTCAGGGAAACCTGCAGGCCGGACTTGAGTCCTGGAGATGGGAAGTACAGTGCCTGCACTCTGAAGGAGGGGTGTTAATGTTGCAGTTTAAAAACTGTAATAAAGTTGGTAGAATTACCGACAATATGTAAAGTAAAAGGACACAAGTGCAACTAATGTGACATTTATTGTGGCAACGTTTCGCTCTCCAGGAGCTTTATCAAGCTTGATAAAGCTCCTGGAGAGCGAAACGTTGCCACAATAAATGTCACATTAGTTGCACTTGTGTCCTTTTACTTTACAGTTTAAAAACTGTAGTGTAAAGCACCCTTCTGGCAAGACAGTGATGGAGTGAATGATGGTGAAAGTTTTTCTTTTTCGGGCCACCCTGCCTTGGTGGGAATCGGCCAGTGTGATAATAAAAAAAAATATTTAACCCCTGCCAATTTGGGTTTAGGCCGAAAAAAAGTACGAATGATGCAATTATACAAATGCTCGAACTTTTTATGCAACGCTTGAAAGAAATGAATATCCTCTGAGTCTCTTCATTATGATGGCAACATTCGATACAGTGAACCACAATATCGTGCTCCTTAAACTAGAACACTTTGGGGTCAGAGGACATACTCTTGAATACCTAAATCTTATTTTAGCAATAGATACAGTATGTCTCCACAAACGGAATAACCTCGACTCCTCAGCCTGTAACCGTTGGAATGTCACAGGGTAGTGTCCTTGGCCCTCTGCTCTTTCTATTTACATCAATGATCTCCCAAACGCATCTCATCATCTTCAACCAGTTCTATTCACAGATGACATTACTTATGTCTTCTCCCACTCTAACCCCCTCAAGGGAGGTTCCTTGACGCTGGTGAGGGACTCTTGATCTAGGGAATTGGATCTGTGCTCCAGTTCCCTGAATTGAGCCAGAATATCTTCCATCCCCCCGCATGCGCTGTATAATGCTATGGGTTTAGCGCTCCCCGTGATTATAATTATATAATAATACCACTCAAATCCAACTATGCTTAGTGACACTGTTAACGATGACCTGCTAAAAATACCTACGTGGAAGATGACCAATAATCTCACTCTCAATATACATAAAACCTACTACATGCTGTTTGGAAACAGAGCCTTAAATATCCAACTTAACATACTGGTAAATGGTTCCCCCATAACAATTCACATTGAGAGCAAATTTTTAGGTCTACACCTTGACTGCGACTTAAATTTCAGACTCACATCCAACATATAGACAAGATCTCCAAAACAATAGGCACTATACCACTCTCTAATTTACCCTTACCTTACCTATGGTATATGTGCCTGGCGACCTACCACGACTACTCAGCTTTAACCATTAATAACCCAACAAAAAAGCTGCTGTGCGGATGATTACCAACCCCTGCGCCAGACAACACACACCTCCGCTCTTCAAAAGTTTGCACTTACTTCATATACAAAATATGCTCTGATATTAATGTGCCTAATTATAATATATATATATATATATATATATATATATATATATATATATATATATAATATATATATATATATATATATATATATATATATATATATATATATATATATATATATATATATATATATATATATATATATATATATATATAATAGGGAGTTATCACCTCTGGAATTGTCCTGGGGACCCTCATCCTCAGAGAAAAGAATAAACATTTTTCATGGAAAACTGAAGGTTCTCCCTGAAGCTGTTTGAAAATTTTCTCCTGCCGCCTCCTATATTTAATATATATTTTATTTAAAGACAAAATACACTGACAAAATGCATTAACAAAAATACAATAGAGGGTAAAACAACATACATAACAACTCAGAACTCATCCCGCTCCCCTGCGGTGGGCCGCGTGCCCAGAATGCTGCAGGCATTTTCCCTCTGGATCACAACACTGAGTCTCTGAAAAAGGAAGCTTGCTGCCCTGTGGTCCTTGGTTTCTACGATGAGTTTTTCACCCAGCTCTTTGAAGAAGAACACACCTGCCCCATACACCAAGGGTCTCTGACCCTATTGGGATGAAGTTATAACAAGGGGGAAGGTCTTCATATTTGCGGGTCTTCTGGTTCTCCCTGTGGCTGGCAGCTCCACCCCCTTCAGCTACGGAGTATGGGAAGTAGGCGTCTGCCAGTGTGGCAGCACAGGTGTAGTCCCAGGCAGTCTGCTTTCCATCCTTCCAAGGTAGCATAGTGGCTCCATCTGGATGCTTTTGACTTCCGTCAGACCTTTGCACTTGCCTTGATTCCTCCTCTTCCCCTCCTTCCCATCCTTTTCCAGTTATTTCCATCCTTCCTTATCCTTCTTCCTTCCCATCTCACGACAGCTCTCGTCGTCTTTTTCGATTCGATTCGACTCTGTACTTGGGGTTCCCGTTGGGCTGGGCAACGGGCTGAGGCGAGGCTTCTCTTCATGAAGTCGTTGACCTCCTCATGTCTGGCATACTTCCCTTCTGATGTGTGACACACGATACTATGAAGTTCGAATTGATCAGCTGTCTCCCTGCCGCAAATACACCTATGTTCGGTGAGGATGGGGGCGGCTAGGCGAAGCCATACCCAACAAATAATATCTCTTAATACAAAGGTTGAAGAAGCAGTAAAAGAATGGAAGAACAACTTAGATAACCAGTTGAGTGACTACTTTGCTCTCCAAGAAGATAAAATTGAACAAGATAAACTATCGGACGCAGTAATAGTTAACAGTCCACTTTTTCCCAGTGATATGAACCAAACAAACAGTAAAGAAATTACTCTGCAGATCATAAAGGACCACACAAGTGTTATTGTACCAGAGTCTGAAATAAAAGAAGCCAGGTTACTAGGATCCCATGGTAGAAAAAGTGTTATGCTTAGATTCCACTCACATGACAGGAAAAAAGACTTAATTATTGCATCTATTAAAGTAAAGAAAGAGGTATACATAAACGAGTGTCTACCAAAAAACGTCAGAACCTCCTGTATAGAGTCAGAAAACTTAAGCGGGAGAATAACGACACAATACACCAATGCTTCACACGGGATAGGAAAATTCTAGTTAGGAAAACAAATGTAGGTCAACTGTACACAATCACGAACGAGAATAATCTATCACGATTTCTCAGGGATACTAATCTTACAGAGAATAATTAAACAATGTCCAACTTAAAAGCCTACGTAGTGTAGTGTATGTTTTGCTCCATTATTGTTCAAATTTCATAGTACATCTCTTAGTAATTAAATAATCACTACCTCATTTGTGATTTTACTAGTAAGCATAAGCCACCTTATGTAATTTTCTTATTTACTATTGTTTGCTTAAATATTAGCTGAATTGATACTTTCTCTGTCCATATTACTACCTCATATTTTTTTAAATACTATTAACTGATATTACTTACTAAAATTAATAATTATCATTTTTACTATAATTTCAATTACTCTTAACATTTTTGACATTTAATAACCATTACTTGTCTAATTACCTTACCTGTTTTTATACCACATTTACTATCTTAGAGTACTCTTAATTACCTTGTACTGCCATATAACCTCTAGTATAACTACCAGTGAAATATTGAATGAAATAAATTACTTTTTCACCTTTTTTTAGTAATCATTATTACTTACTAAAATTTTATTAAACACCATATTTACTACCAGTCAATTTTACTTTTGTACATTAATCATTATTTTATACTTCCCATAACATTTTGTTGCCAAATTTCCAAGTTTGTATATTCAACTCCAACCTTTATATTATCCTTTGTACCTGTGTACCTGTGTACCTGTCTACCATCTTACTATCATATTATAACCAAGACATTACCATTGTTATTTTTTACTATTATTCTTTTGGTACTTTAATTGTGAATTATATTTTGTCAATTTAAATCTAGTTATACTCCTGATCTTGTCAACAACCTATATCAGACTCTAGTGCAATTGCAAGTACCATTTCAATTTGTATTTTTATATTATAAGTTTATATTATAATTCCTACTCTAAGATTGTTTTCATATCTTAGTGACTATATTGTGTGTGCAATTAGTGTATATTTCAATTATGTCATTGTTCAAGGCCCTTAACTATCTTTTGCTAACTAGTACCAACTACCTCATATATCTTTTTTTTTTCTACTTTTTTTATTCTTTTGCTACCTTAACTTGTATATTTTATCTTGTCAATTTAAATCTAGTTATACTCTAATTCTTGTAAACAACTTATATAACACCTTAGTGCAATTACAATTGAGAGTCTTGTGCCTTTTTTATATTATTAGATTAAACTCAGTTGTACTATAGTCAATACCAAATTCATTATGTTAGACCATATTGCAATTACTAGTGAGAGACTGGTGCTATTTTTAATTTGTATTTTTATATTATTAGATTAAACCTAGTTGTACTATAGCTCATTCTAGCTCAAAACATAGACTCCACAAAAGTCATTATATTAGACCTTAGTGCAATTACAAGTGAGAGTCTTGTTCTATTTTAAATTTGTATTTTTATATTACTAGTTTATACCTAGTTGTACTTTAGTTCATTCCAGCACAACACATAGACAACATCAACTTCATTATGTGTAGTAGTGACTATACTCTATATGACCAAAATACTCTAGCTATATACATATCCAAGCTTCCCACCCACTACAGATATCAGTACTAGAACTCAACACATAACTCAGGATATAAATAACCATAAATTTAAACCTAGAAGATGATTGATCACATTGACCCTGATCTAAACCTCCATAATCTGACACCCAATCAAAACCTATTGGAAAGTAACTGCCTTTATTACACAGCATCACAAGCCAGCACTATCCTAAACAATGCTAAAAGCCTATCATACTTAACTACAACATCAGGTCCTTAAGCAAACACTATGATGACCTCCTGGCACTCCTTGAATCACTAAAGACACCCTTCTCCTGCATTATTCTTACTGAGACCTGGCTTAAGCAGGACACAATAGATATCTAACCCTCTCCCAAAGATACACAGCAATCACAACTGCAGACCAAACCAAGTTGGGGGTGGTATTGCAATCTATTACTCTAACCAATTATCTTGTATTAGCACCACTTGCTTTAGTGATGATATATGGGGAATACATTTTGCTAATTTTACTGTAAAAAACCTTAAGATACCTATAACAATCGGTGCCATTTACCGGATACCTCACACAAACATCCCAAATTTAAGTGAGAAATTAAAGTCACTAATAAGAAACAGACAAATGAATAAGCACCACCTTCTCTTAGCTGAGACTTCAACATCAACCTTGGCTTACTAGATGATCAGCCTGTAACTGATTTCATCAACAATATGAACAACACACTTCTCATACCAACAATAACTAAACCAACCAGGCTCACTGAGACAAGTGCAACCATAATAGACCACATATGGACCAATATACTAGCCCCCCTTAAATCAGGGATAATCACAGAATAGCACTACAGACCACACTACCCTACCTTCCTCCTGACAAACATTAATAAACCACCACTTGAATACAACAAAGTCTCATTAGACTCCATGACGAGGCCTCAATAAGGAAGTTCACAACTGACCTAGAGATTGTTGACTGGCCTACAGAATTCTCCAAGGCCAATGGTATTGATGACTGGACAGACATTTTTCTTAACAAATTACTTAGACTATACAACAACAAACATTGTCCTATAAAACGAAACAGATCACAAACAAACGGCTTGTTGCCCATGGCTAACCACACCATTCAGAAATCCATTGACAAGAAACACCAATATGAAAAGCAATATAGACAGGGCTTAATACACAAAGATATTCTTAAACACTATTCATCAGTTCTCACCAAAGTAATAAAGAAAGCCAAACAACTATACTACTCCAGTAGATTCACAGACACTAGAGGAGATATAAAAAAGACCTGGAAAACACTCTCTCAGATTCTAGGGACCCACAAACTGAAAAAACCAAGAATATTGTCCTAACTAAACCTAATGAAACAACCACTACATCCCACTGACACAGCTAACAAGATAAACGACTTCTCAACCATAGGATCTAATCTCGCCAATAAAATCCCACATACTAATGCCCATGCCGGGGACTACCTAGATGGGAATTTCCCAAATTCCTTCTATCTTGCACCAACTGAGCCCTCGGAAGTCACCGAGATTATAAAGTCACTTAAAAACAACTCAGGGAATCTGTCTAATGTCCCACCATTACTGAACAAGCGAGCGGCCCATATCCTTTCGCATGCTATTTCATTACTTTTTAACAAGTCACTAGAAACTAGCACCTTCCCGAAACTACTCAAGATGGCAAGGGTTACACCAATACATAAAGGTGGTGACCCTACAGACTTAAACAACTATAGGCCAATATCAAACTTACCATTGCTATCCAAAATCTTTGAGAAACTTGTGCACAGGAAACTATATTCATTTATAACGTCACAAAACATACTCAACCCCTGCCAATTTGGATTTAGGAAAAAATAAAAGCACTAATGATGCAATCATAAAAATGCTAGATCTGCTTTACACAGCATTGGAAAATAAGGAATATCCACTAGGAATTTTTATTGACCTAAGAAAAGCTTTTGACACATTAGACCACGACATCCTACTCCACAAACTTGACCATTACGGTATAAGAGGCCATGCGCTTGCTTATTTCAAATCTTACCTTACTAATAGGTATCAGTATGTTACCATTAAAGACACAGCATCAACAACACGGCCACTTGATACTGGAGTTCCACAGGGAAGTGTCCTTGGTCCCCTGCTCTTCCTCATATACATCAATGATCTTCCAAACGTATCCCAACACCTGAAACCCATTCTCTTTGCTGACGACACGACTTATGTCATCTCCCACCCTAATCTTGCCACCCTCAACACCATTGTTAACGAGGAGCTGATCAAAATATCGACTTGGATGACAGCCAATAAACTTACGCTTAACACTGACAAACCTACTATATTATGTTTGGTAACAGAGCAGGAGATGCACAAATTAACATTAAGATCGACAACACTCTAATTACCAGACATAATGAGGGCAAATTCCTAGGCCTATACCTTGACAACAACCTGAATTTCAGCACCCATATCCAACACATAACCAAAAAAGTATCCAAAACAGTTGGTGTCAAAACTCCTCTCCAAGATACGATACTACGTGCCGCAAAATGCCCTTCTCACACTATACCACTCACTTATTTATGCATACCTCACCTATGCTATTTGTGCTTGGGGATCAACTGCAGCAACACACCTAAAGCCCATAATAACCCAACAAAAAGCTGCAGTAAGAATAATCACTAAATCCCATCCCTGGCAACACCCCCCCCCACTCTTCATAGATCTAAACTTACTCCCTGTTCAGTACATCCACACTTACTACTGTGCAATCTACATCTACAGGACCTTAAACTCCAATATCAACCTTGACCTAAAACGCTTTCTTGATAGTTGTGACAGAACCCACAGGCATAACACCAGACACAAACATCTCTACGACATTCCCCATGTCCGACTAAACCTTTACAAAAATTCAATGTATGTCAAAGGCCCTAAAATCTGGAACACCCTACCTGAGAACTCTAGAACTGCAGACACATTCATCACCTTCAAAACTACCATTAGAAAACATCTTATCTCCCTGATAAACCCATCAACTAACTACACGAATACCACCTGGTGGTTCACACTTACACTCACTCACCCATTTGACCATAAACAGAAATATTAATCTCAATCTTAAAATAATGAATCCTATGATACTCCAATACTGAAACTATGTACTGTGCCAAAACAAAAGCATTCACATTGCTAAACTCACAAACTAGTATTTAGTCACTTAGCCATAATACCAACTTACCTCATAATTTGTAATATTTTAAAATAAAGAATTAAACTAAGTCTGCCCGAAATGCCTAGCCATGCTAGGCGTTCTAGTGGTACACTCTGTAATCATTATTTAACTACATGTAAACCACACAACAACCAAATTCTGTAAATTCAACATTGTAATCTTTATAGAGAACAAACTTTGAATTTGAATTTGAATTTGAATTTGAATCTGAATGGCTTGTGGGTCGATTCGAGTGCCCAGGAAGGAATTGGGAACAGCTAGAAGGAAATCTGAGTGTGGTGCCTTCACCGCTAGGAGACGAGCTTTGTCCTTTCCTGAAGCGTTGGTGAGCATTGTGTTGGCGATATTTTCCATGATCGGTTTGTCCCAATGGGACTGTTTGTGCTCTTTGGGAGGAGCTGGTCTACTGGAGGAGTCTGCAAGGGTGTCCCATCGCACGGCTGCTTCGGTGAACCATGGGTCTTGAGCTCATACCGCGCCTCTCAATCGTTCGGGACAATCTTCTTGACTAATCCACTGGAAGCCAAACACGAAGACAAAAATGCAGGTAAAGCTACCTCCATTGCTTTGCGCACCCCTATACCTCCCAGTCGCACTGGGAGGGTTGCCTGATCCCACTGCTGATCCTCTAGTGACAGGTTCAGTGCCTTCTTAAAGGTTGATCTCAGGTGTGCATCATATTCATCGAGTGTTGGGCTGTCAAAAGAGGGTGCGCTCCTCAGGAAGTAAGTGAGTCTTGGCATAGTAAGACACTTTGTGAGGAGATACAGGGCATCATGGTCATCATGATCTCACGCTTGGAGGGATTGATGATGAGTCCCAAAGCTTCTCCCTGTGACTTCACCAGTTTCAAATCCTCTAACAGGGACTCTTCAGTACCTGCCAGAGTGCCATCATCCAGGTACCAAATATTGAGCTCACTGCGTAGGCTGGAAGTTAGTTCTCTTACTGCCAAAAAGAGGAGAAGTGAAGCGAGTGGATCACCCTGCTGAACACCCTCTGATGAGGGAATTTCATGTTCGCCAAACAAAAGAATTGAGGGTTTGCTGTAGCCGGCTGAAATGAAGGGAAAAAGAATGGGGAACTGATCCCGAAAGACCGGCAAGACCACATCTCTCTTCACCATATTAAAGGCATTTCTGAAATCAAGTTTGACTATGGCCTTGTTTTCTGGTTGGTCCCTGATGTAGACCCTTGTCGCATGAACTATATATATATATATATATATATATATATATATATAATATATATTATATATATATAATATATATATATATAATATATATATATATAATAAATATATATATATATATAAGAGAGAGAGAGAGAGAGAGAGAGAGAGAGAGAAAGAGAGAGAGTGAGAGAACATTAAACTCCAATATAAACCCTCCTCTCAAACTTCTCCTTGACAGAGGCAGGTGCCAGAAGTCGCCAGAAACTTACCACAGGTCAGCTGTTTTTAATAATCTTCCTGGCTTGCTAGTGTACTCGCATATAATCTAGTGATACCAGTGAATAGCAGAATACAGTGTTGTAGTAGCAACTAACCAGTATTATAATGGTACTTAGTGGAGTGGAGTGACTTTCATTAGTTTCTTTTTCTTGAAATACGAGACGTTACTGTGAATTTCATATAACCTGTAGTTACCAGCGGTCGCAATATACACAACGAGAAGCAATTATTACTACAGAAAAAGCGTCCTTCCTCCAAAATTTGCACCAGTCAACTATAGTGATAATATAGCATTTATTGTGGTGGAGACGGAAAAAAAAAAATAGAAAAGCCAGATACAGCGATTGATAAATAAGGAGGTCGACCGTTCGTCATTGTAGGAGCTGCCAGATATCACCGGCTCTTCAACACGCAAGTTATACTTTTGTATCAGTCAAATCACATATTACTCGGGTAGATAATTTCCAGTAGATCCTTCATGTGTTAGCTCAAATCACCGACCAGTATGTTTTAAATAAGTGACCCACTGATCAGAGCAGATCGACTGGTCCGAACCCTTGACTGGTCCGAACCCTTGACTGGTCCGAACCCGGGACTGGTTTCAAACAGTTTCGTTGGACAATAAAGCAGACTGTAAACGGATGGGGTTGTAGGCGAACTTATAAACACAAACATTAAAAATCAGGAACGTGACGGTAAGCTGTCCAATATAAAAAAAGAGTTAGAAACAGAAATACAAATAGCTAGAGCTTCATTAAGGTTATTAATATAATATTCAAGAGGTTGCTAGTAGAATTGCAGTAAATCAACCATTCAAATCATTATGAAGCTGTGTGTAGTCTGTGGTCAGTCAAACAAACGGGCTTCCACATGGATAAATTGTCATTTTTGTGGAAATTGGTGTCACGCCCCTTGTGCAGATATCCCAGAACTAGCTACAAGCAGTATTAAAACAGAGAAGTGTTTTTGGGTATGCCCAAATGAGGAAAATCTGTGGACTAAAATCACAAGGGTATTAAAAGAGGACAACATCAAAGCTGCTTTCATAGAAAACCTGGAAGCTTTCTACAACAGATGGGAACATAAAAAGTCTGGGCTGAATGGTACTGCCCTTGATACTGGCCATGTAGTCACAAACTGTAAGGCTGGAGGTGATGTCCTGGTAGTCAGTAAATGTGGGGCTGATAGTGCTGTCCTGGGAGACAGTAATGGTGAAGCTGGAGGTGCTGTCCTGGGAGACAGAAATGGTGAAGCTGGAGATACTGTCCTGGGAGACAGTAATGGTGAAGCTGGAGATTTTGTCCAGGTAGTCAGGAATTATACGCAGGAAGGAATACATATAAATGACCTCATAGGGACAGGAGCCATAGTAGGGAAACAAGTGTAGTCAAAGATAAGATAAAACCAATATTGCAAACTAGAAATACCGCAGGAAATAGCAAACAAGAGGACTCCAATAGCAATAGTGAGGATAAATTACCAAAAACAACTGGTGGAGCTCCATTGTTGGTGCTAGGGAGGATAGAAGTAAGACAGGGAACATGCCCCCAACAGGGAATACAGTCACAGAAACCCAAGGCAAGCGGAAACCAAGCCTGTGCACATACTATGCACTTGGTATCTGCTGGCATGGGAAATCTGGAAAAACAGATGGGACATGCAACTATGACCACCCTAGAAAATGCCATGCCCATATGACAACAGGAAAATGCAAACTCCCTTCCTGTAAGCTTTTTCACCCTGAAATGTGTACCTCTTCAGTACAGGAAAGACTGTGCTATAACTTTAATTGCCAGGCAACCATCTAAAGGGGACAAAAAGATACAAAAAATCCGGGCCCAGGGGAAAACCTGGGTAGCCCAGCCACTCAAGAGGGAGATTTTTTTTAGTCCCCAGAAGGAAAAAAAACGGGCGGGAAAAATGGCAAAAATCGTACACCAACCCTTCTTTCCCTGGAGGAACCACAGTGATGGCCTCCACTCCAAACCAACAGATACAGAACAATCCCGGGAAAAAAAAATCCCCCCCCAGTCCCAAAAATCCACCAGCCCCGATAACATTCTTCTTTGCAAATTACAGGGTCTAAACCCACAACAAAAACAAAATCCTTCATCCGTGGACTGCTTAAGGGGAAAAAGGAATGTTCGGGGCTTTCACTGAGACCCACTAAAGGACATTTGGGCAACAAAATGGATCCCAGGTTACAACTATACAGATGTGACAGAGTGAACGGGCAAAAGGGGGGGGGGGGGGGGGGTTGGGCCCTGTAATTGCGAGTCATTTTTGTTTGAAAAGAACTGCTTAATCCTCAAAGACGTAGGGGGAAAGTTTTACAGTAAAGGTGGGAAAACCCAAACCTAGTTTGGGGTATCTACAACCCTCCGGATGCAACATCCCACAATTCCAGGAACAGCTGTTAAAAATTAAACCACGTCTAAAAAATCTTCCAGCCCTGCCCCCAAAACATCTTGCTCCTGGGGATTTCAACTTAAGGCACCAAAATGGAGGAAATAGCAAATAAATTGTTGCAGTAATAACACCGGGGGAGGCCTCTATAAAAACTCCACCACACGAGCTTTTAAATCTCGCACAAAAATCAATTTAAACAGCAAATTAGACCCTACTAGACTGGAAAATCCCTGGGAAACCTCTCTTCACTAAAATGATGATCTGATAAAAAAAATTACCATATCAAAAACAATATACTCAGATCACAAACAAATTTGAGGTTCAGACTTTATGCGGGGACCCCCAGACCGACAAAATAGACTAGTACGAGGGAGCTTTCCCCAAAATTCAACTTCAAAAACAAAACAAAAGTGGGACCAAGTAAACCAAGTCCAAAAAAGATATAAGCTGGGAAGAATACTAAGAACACAGCCCCAAACTTATCCTAAAAACAGTTTTAACTCGGTGGCACTCAAAGTATGCAAAAGGGCTTATTCCTCTAAAAAAAGGGGGAGAAATTTAAAAAATAAAAAGGACAGGCGTCCCCTTTACGGGCGACGGAAAAAATAACAGAGGGCTAAAAAGGTCAATTATTGAAAGCGCAGGGGAAACAGGCAAGAAATAGCAAGCATCGAACTTAAGCTAAAAGAATCCCTTTTGGGGTCAGGGAAACCCGGGGGGAAAAACTAAAAACCATAAATGAAATCGAAAGAAACCCAAAATATTTTTCTCCTATGCCCAAAACAACGTCCAGTATTGGCCCCCATTAAAAAAGAGGGTCCCACACAGATGACAGCAAGGAAAAAGATGAGCTCTCAAGTCCCAATATGACTCAGTTTTTACAAGCCGCTAACCCAACTGAGGTCGAAGACAAAAAGAATTTTTTTTTGGGGGAAAGGGGCCCCAAAAAAAGATTAAAACAAGCCTATCCCATGTTATCCTACGCCCAAATGATTCGAACAGGCATAAATGACATGCCCCTCACTCTGCCCCAGGGCCGACCATGGGAAATCTGTTTTTATCAAGAACGCAAGAAGCCCCAAAACACGAGCCTTTTCCCTCCTAGGAGAGGGAGCAGGACACGGGGGTCGTCCCCATTACTAAAAAACAAAAAAGACAAGCCCCCCTCCCCAAAGGGGGGAGTAAAGCAACAAAAACACAGCCCCAAAAGCACTAAAATCCCCTATATAAAATCTTTTAAAGGGCCTAAGAAGCAAGATCACCACCCTCTAGAAACCCTCAGTTTCACAACCCCGGGGGAACATGGGTTTTAGAACAGGTCGCTCCTTCGTCTCAATACTGGATCACTACACAAGTCCTAAATGCACTAAAGACAAAAAAAATGGATGAATATATACGATTTGCAAAAGCCTTTGACAAGTGTGACCAGCGTAAAAAGCGCCAAAATGCCGCTAAAGTAATAAAAAGGGAAAAATCGGTCGATGGATCTATAAATTTCCTCACTAACAGAACACGAGATAGTCGTCAACAGAGTAAAGTCCGAGGGACTACGGTGAAAAGCCTGTTCCACAAGGGAATACTAGCCCCTCTTTTCCCCATCCTCATATCCGACATAGAAAAGGATTTTAGCCCCAGCACCGGGGGCTTCCTTTTCAATGACACCCAAAACGCATGACAGTGTCTTCCATTTCGACACTGCAAGGCCCAGGGGGACATCAACCAAATCTTTCAGGGGCTGCAGAAACAATATTAAGTTTCCCTGAAAATTTCAATTATCGATATGGTAAAAATGAGAAATTAAATCTTATCGGGGACAAACAAATTCTGGAAAAATAGAGCGAAAAAACCCAAAGTTCAAGACCTGGGGAGTGTTTTTGTCAGAGGGTCCACCCAAGGACCATTAAATTGTATCAATCGCATTGCAAAAAAAATGACAGGATGGATAATGAGAACCTTTAAACAGGGGGGCCAAGCCCATGTGACACCTTAGGTCACTTGTTTTTATCAGGCTGGAAAATTGCTGCACCTTCAGCACCCTTTCAAGGCAGGTGAAATTGCCGACCTAGAAAATTTCAGAGAACTTTCACGGCGCGCATAACGGAGATAAAACACCTCAATTACTGGGAGCCTTGAGGTTTCTAAACTGTATTCCCTGGAACGCAGGAGGGAGAGTACATGATTATATACACCGGAAAATCCTAGAGGGACTAGTACCGAACTTGCACAGAAAATCACTCACTACGAAAGCAAAAGACTTGGCAGACGATGCACCATCCCCCCAATGAAAAGCAGGGGGTCCTAGCACGTTAAGAGACCATACAATAAGTGTCAGGGGCCCGAGACTGTTCAACTGCCTCCCAGCACACATAAGGGGGATTACCAACAGACCCCTGGCAGTCTTCAAGCTGGCACTGGACAAGCACCTAAAGTCAGTTCCTGATCAGCCGGGCTGTGGCTCGTACGTTGGTTTGCGTGCAGCCAGCAGCAACAGCCTGGTTGATCAGGCGCTGATCCACCAGGAGGCCTGGTCACAGACCGGGCCGCGGGGGCGTTGACCCCCGAAACTCTCTCCAGGTAAACTCCAGGTAAACAGCTACAACAGAACACAGACACAACGCAAGGCACAAAACTCTCTCTGACATCCCTCGTGTCCGTCTCACCCTAGGCAGAAATGAAATGCACATACAGGGCTCCAAGATATGGAATTCGTTGCCCGAACCAGCAAAAGGTCCCCTGTCTGCCAATCAATTTAGGCCTATAACTTAAATTCACCTCATCTCCCAAACTTAACTATACCAACACTATACAATTCCTGAAATCATAGAACCAGTTTGAAACTATTGCATTTCTTCACCACTGTCGTTATCATATCCCTCCCTATCTCTCCTCTTCTCTAGTGTCGTCAGGTTGATTTCCTTTAACCTTCCCTCGTAGAACATACCCCTTAGCTATGGGACTAATCTTGTTACAAACTTTTGCACTTTCTTTAATTTCTTGATGTGGCTTGACCAGGTGTACCCACCTAATTGTAATCACCTAATTGTGGTTGCAGGGGTCGGGACTCAGCTCCTGGCCCTGCCTCTTCACTGACCGCTACTGGGTCCTCCCTGTCCCTACTCCATGAGCTTTATCTTACTTCGTCTTAAAACCATGTATGGTTCCTGCCTCCACTAAATCACTTGCCAGACTATTCCACTTCCTAACAACTCTGTGGCTGAAGAAATACTTCCTAACATCCCTTTGACTCATCTGAGTCTTCAGCTTCCAATTGTGACCCTTTGTTTCTGTGTCCCATCTCTGGAACATTCTGTCTCTGTCCACCTTATCTATTCCTCGCAGTATTTTGTATGTCGTTATCATGTCTCCCCTGACCCTCCTATCCTCCAGTGTCGTCAGACCGACTTCCCTTAACCTTTCTTCGTAGGACATTCCCTTGAGCTCTGGAACTAGCCATGTTGCAAGCATTTGCACTTTCTCTAATTTCTTGATGTGCTTGACCAGGTGTGGGTTCCAAACTGGTGCTGCTTACTCCAGTATGGGCCTGACGTACACAGTGTATAGAGTCTTGAACGATTCCTTACTGAGGTATCGGAACACTATTCTCAGGTTTGCCAGGCGCCCACATGCCGCAGCAGTTATCTAGTTAATGTGTGCTTCCGGCGACGTGCTCGGTATTATACTCACCCCAAGATCTTTCTCCTTGAGTGAGGTTTGCAGCCTTTGGCCACCTAGCCTATACTCTGTCTGCGGTCTTCTTTTCCCTTCCCCGATCTTCATGACTTTGCATTTGGCTGGGTTAAATTCTAGGAGCCAGTTGGACCACACATCCAGCCTGTCCAGGTCTCTTTGTAGACCTGTCTGATCCGCATTTAATTTGATTCTTCTCATTAACTTCACATCATCTGCAAACAGGGACACTTCTGAGTCTATCCATTCTGTCATGTCGTTCACATATACCAAAAATAGCACTGGTCCCAGGACTGACCCCTGTGGGACCCCGCTCGTCATAGGCGCCCACTGTGATACCTCATAACGTACCATGACTCGCTGTTACCTCCCTGTCAGGTATTCTCTGATCCACTGCGGTGCCTTTCCTATTATACGTGTCTGATCCTCTAGCTTCTACACTAATCTCCTGTGAGGAACTGTGTCGAAGGCCTTGCAGCCCAAGAAAATGTATGTATATATGTATATTTTATATGTGCATTTTACATTATGTACATTACATATGTATGTATGTATCTGTCTACCTGTCTATCTATCTACATGACTATCCACCCATGGAAATAAGTCACTCTGTCTGACTTTTTTGGGTTATCCTAGGTTCTCTACACATATGCTGCTATGTATGATAATTCTATGTAACTGTATTTGTGTATACCTGAATAAACTTACTTACTTACTTACTTACTTACTGAAAGACAGAGGTGTACAGGCAGCAGATGCAGCATCCCAACGTGAGAGAAAACGGAGCAAGGGGAGCCTTAACTAATTAATGTTCAGTGTGTGATAAGATAAGATTTCGTTCGGATTTTTAACCCCGGAGGGTTAGCCACCCAGGATAACCCAAGAAAGTCAGTGCGTCATCGAGGACTGTCTAACTTATTTCCATTGGGGTCCTTAATCTTGTCCCCCAGGATGCGACCCACACCAGTCGACTAACACTCAGGTACCTATTTGCTGCTAGGTGAACAGGACAACAGGTGTAAGGAAACGTGTCGAAATGTTTCCACCCGCTGGGAATCGAACCCGGGCCCTCCGTGTGTGAAGCGGGAGCTGTAGCCACCAGGCCACCGGGCCACCTATCATGATAATGAACATGATAATGATAATAATGGTGATGCTACTTAATGATGATGAGGAGGAAAATGACAAAGAGGAGAAAGTGAATAATACTGACGATGATGATGCTTATATTTAAAAAGAGAGATAAACTGGTTTATACAGGATGGTAATAATGATGGGTAAGCTGGCTAAGCTTCTGTGCTGTAACTAGAGGGTAAAGGACAATAATGCAACTATTGGAATGGTCAGGTGTCCCTTTGTCAACTTTATAAAGCCATTCCTTATTTTATCTTCCGTGTGATAACTTGAGAAAGCCTCTTCTGATAGGCTTCAAACTTTCAACACTGGTATAACCTAAGTAGAAAAAAACTTGGATTATTTGTTTAATATGGTGTAGTATTTTTTCCCCATAAAAACTTGAGTATGCTTCATCTAAACTGTGTTAGTTAGTTTAATATCTTTATTATGCACCCCATACCCTGTGTCAGTCTTTAATGTGTGAATTATTGTGTGTACTCACCTAGTTGTACTCACCTAGTTGAGGTTGCAGGGGTCGAGTCCGAGCTCCTGGACCCGCCTCTTCACTGGTCGCTACTAGGTCACTCTCCCTGAACCGTGAGCTTTATCATACCTCTGCTTAAAGCTATGTATGGATCCTGCCTCCACAACATCGCTTCCCAAACTATTCCACTTACTGACTACTCTGTGGCTGAAGAAATACTTCCTAACATCCCTGTGATTAATCTGTGTCTTCAACTTCCAACTGTGTCCCCTTGTTACTGTGTCCCATCTCTGGAACATCCTGTCTTTGTCCACCTTGTCAATTCCTCTCAGTATTTTGTATGTCGTTATCATGTCCCCCCTATCTCTCCTGTCCTCCAGTGTCGTCAGGTTGATTTCCCTTAACCTCTCCTCGTAGGACATACCTCTTAGCTCTGGAACTAGTCTTGTTGCAAACCTTTGCACTTTCTCTAGTTTCTTTACGTGCTTAGCTAGGTGTGGGTTCCAAACTGGTGCCGCATACTCCAATATGGGCCTAACGTACACGGTGTACAGGGTCCTGAACGATTCCTTATTAAGATGTCGGAATGCTGTTCTGAGGTTAGCTAGGCGCCAATATGCTGCAACAGTTATTTGGTTGATGTGCACTTCAGGAGATGTGCCTGGTGTTATACTCAGCCCAAGATCTTTTTCCTTGAGTGAGGTTTGTAGTCTCTGGCCCCTTAGACTGTACTCCGTCTGCAGTCTTCTTTGCCTTTCCCCAATCTTCATGACTTTGCACTTGGTGGGGTTGAACTCCAGTAGCCAATTGCTGGACCAGGTCTGCAGCCTGTCCAGATCCCTTTGTAGTTCTGCCTGGTCTTCGATCGAAGCAATTCTTCTCATCAACTTCACGTCATCTGCAAACAGGAACACTTCGGATTCTATTCCTTCTGTCATGTCGTTCACAAATACCAGAAACAGCACTGGTCCTAGGACTGACCCCTGTGGGAGCCTGCTGGTCACAGGTGCCCACTCTGACACCTCGCCACGTACTATGACTCGCTGCTGTCATCCTGACAAGTATTCCCTGATCCATTGTAGTGCCTTCCCTGTTATCCCTGCTTGGTCCTCCAGTTTTTGCACTAATCTCTTGTGTGGAACTGTGTCAAACGCCTTCTTGAAGTCCAAGAAAATGCAATCCACCCACCCCTCTCTCTCTTGTCTTACTGCTGTCACCATGTCATAGAACTCCAGTAGGTTTGTGACACAGGCTTTCCCGTCCTTGAAACCATGTTGGCTGCTGTTGATGAGGTCATTCCTTTCTAGGTGTTCCACCACTCTTCTCCTGATAATCTTCTCCATGACTTTGCATACAATACATGTCAGTGACACTGGTCTGCAGTTTAGTGCTTCATGTCTGTCTCCTTTTTTAAAGATTGGGACAACATTTGCTGTCTTCCATGCCTCAGGCAATCTCCCTGTTTCGATAGATGTATTGAATATTGTTGTTAGGGGGTACACATAGCACCTCTGCTCCCTCTCTCAGGACCCATGGAGAGATGTTATCCGGCCCCATTGCCTTTGAGGTATCTATCTCACTCAGAAGCCTCTTCACTTCTTCCTCGGTTGTGTGTGCTGTGTCCAGCACTTGGTGGTGTGCCCCACCTCTCCGTCTTTCTGGAGCCCCTTCTGTCTCCTCTGTGAACACTTCTTTAAATCTCTTGTTGAGTTCCTCACTTACTTCATGGTCATTTCTTGTTGTCTCTCCTCCTTCCTTCCTTAGCCTGATTACCTGGTCCTTGACTGCTGTTTTCCTCCTGATGTGGCTGTATAACAGTTTTGGGTCAGATTTGGCTTTCGCTGCTATGTCGTTTTCATATTGTCTTTGGGCCTCCCTTATCTGTGCATATTCATTTCTGGATCTACGACTGCTCTCTTTATTCTCCTGGGTCCTTTGCCTTCTATATTTCTTCCATTCCCTAGCACACTTGGTTTTTGCCTCCCTGCATCTTTGGGTGAACCATGGGCTCATCCGCGTTTTTTCGTTAGTCCTGTTACCCTTGGGTATAAACCTCTCCTCAGCCTCTTTGCACATTGTTGCTACATATTCCATCATCTCATTAACTGGCTTCCCTGCCAGTTCTCTGTCCCACTGAACCCCGTTCAGGAAGTTCCTCATTCCCGTGTAGTCCCCTTTCTTGTAGTTTGGCTTCATTCGTCCTGGCCTTCCTGCTTCCCCCTCCACTTGTAGCTCTACTGTGTATTCGAAGCTTAAAACCACATGATCACTGGCCCCAAGGGGTCTTTCATATGTGATGTCCTCAATATCTGCACTACTCAAGGTGAATGCTAGGTCCAGTCTTGCTAGTTCATCCTCTCCTCTCTCTCTTGTAGTGTCCCTTATGTGATGGTGCATGAAGTTTTCCAGTACCACCTCCATCATCTTAGCTCTCCATGTGTCTTGGCCCCCCATGTGGCTCCAAGTTCTCCCAATTGATCTCCTTTATTTATTTATTTTTATTTATTTATTTAGAAATTTAGCATACAAACAGAGGTACAAAAAATACAGGTAAGAGCAGCATGCCAAAGCATCCGGGGTTAAAGTCACCCATGATCAGGAGCTTTGCCCTGCATGCATGAGCCCTTTTGGCCATTGCAGCCAGTGTGTCAACCATCGCTCTATTGCTCTCGTCATACTCTTGCCTTGGCCTCCTGCTGTTCTGTGGTGGGTTATACATCACTGCAATTACCACGTGGGACCTCCAGAGTGAAGTGTTCCCGCTATGTAATCGTTTGCTTCTCCAATGTCTCCTCTCTCCAGCTTATCAAAATCCCATCGGTTTTTGATCAACAGTGCCACTCCTCCACCCCCCCCTGTTACCTCTGTCTTTCCTCAGGATCTGGTATCCCGTTGGAAAGATGGCATCTGTTATCATACCTGTTAGCTTGGTTTCTGTGAGAGCTATGATGTCCGGTGATGCCTCTTCGACTCTTTCATGCCACTCCTCCCACTTATTTGTTATTCCATCTGCGTTTGTGTACCATACCTCTAGTTTCCTTTCCAACACTGTGGTTTTGGGGGGCCTGTGAGGGTGGGAGACCTGGTGGCATACTGTGGGATTCTATAGCTGGGTGTTGGGTGGAAGCTGTGAGTGTGGATTGTAGTTTGTGTTGGGATGGTGTTCTGAGGATAGTTCTGTGTGTGCTTGTCCTTGCTGCTCTGTTCTGCTCTGATTGACCTCTGCTGGTTCCATCCTTGTCTCCTTTCCTAGCTCATTTCGCTTTTTTTTTGTGTGTGTGTGTGTGCGCGCGTGTGTGGCAGGCGCTGAGTCCCTCAGCATGTGCTGTGCGCAGAGCAACTCAGCCAGCTCTCACTTGTTGGGAATTCCTCCTGTATTTGACACACTTCATACGAAGCTGTTGTCCTTCAAGTCATCTCAGGCAGCCAAAAGTACGACCATCCCGCGCTATCTAGCCGTGACTCAACCACTATAACACTTATCTGCTGTGCTAGGTGCTGGGCAGTCTGTCACTTAAGAGTGTGGGTTGCTGCCTATGGTAGTTACCTGGTTTCTGGAACACCATAGACCAGTGGTTCCCAAGCTTTTCCAGGCTGGCGCTCCCTTAGCTCCCAGTCAATCAACCACACACATACAAACACACCACTAAATATGCAAAGCCCATGACGATTCTCTTCAAATCGCTTGTTCTCTCTAGGCTGGAATACTGCTGTACACTAACGGCCTCTTTCAAAGCAGGTGAAATTGCAGACCTGGAGAATATACAGAGAACTTTCGCGCCACGTATCGGTACGATAAAGCACCTGAATTACTGGGAACGGTTGAAGTTCCTTGACTTGTACTCCTAGGAACGCAAGGGAGAAAAATACATGATAATATACACTTGGAAAATTCTAGAGGGACTAGTCTCAGATCTGCACACGGAAATTACTCCCTACGAAAGCAAGAGACTCGGCAAGTGGTGCAATATTCCCCCAATGAAAGGCAGGGGAGCCACGAGTACCCTACGAGACAACACAATAAGTGTCAGGAGCCCAAGACTGTTCATCTGCCTCCAAGTATACATAAGGGGAATTACCAATAGACCCCTGGCTGTCTTCAAGAGGGAGCTGGACAGATATTTAAAGTCAGTATTTGACCAGCCGGGCTGTGGTTAGTACGTCGGTCTGCGTGCGACCAGCAGTAACAGCCTGGTTGATCAGGCTGTTACTGATCAGGGAGGCTTGATCATGGATCGGGCCGCGGGGACGTTGGCCCCCCGAAACCCTCTCCAGGTATATCTGTATACAGCGTGTAAACGTTTTGGTGCTGGGAATTTAAGTTAAAACACCAGTTCATATTGTGTCTGGTTTATGTGTTCATCTGACTGAACTCTGAGTGCACTAAGCTGGTTTATAGCAAGACTAGGTACAAGACGGTGTTACTTGGTACAAGCTGGTAGTACTTGGTACAAGCTGGTAGTACTTGGTATTACAGGTGTCATCTGATTGGCTTTAAATCTCCAGCGCTGATATTTAACCACATCAGAAACTTATGACTCACTCTGTACTATTTATTTTGCCAGCATGGAGGTAGAGGAGACTGGATGTACAGGATGCTGAGATAACTCACTTGGATCGCATCGCGAACAAAGTACACGCAGTTGTAATAACTAATTAGACAGTACAGTATGTAGTACCTGTCAATGCGACTATCTTGTCTAGTTAAATATAGAAACAATATTCGGGCAAAGTCAGGATATAAAATAACATAGATAAATGTACAGAAAAATCCTTGTTTTAGTCAGTCGCTAAAAGTAAATGTTAATATTAATAATAAATGTCACAGTGCCCTGACCGGAATATATTACAAACCCATAAATTACTAATGAGAACTGGGCATCATTTAGAAGATCGTCTTGTATGTGAAATCGTGAGGGAGTTAAAACCCGGTGAAAGCCGCGAGTAAGGTCAAGGTAGTGGGAAGTGAGGAGATAGCCAAGGTCAGGTAGTCACATGTTCTGTCGAGTGGACCATTTGACAGTGTACCGGGAGAGGTAAGAGTCTCTGGCCTCTTGAGTCAGAGAGGTCAAGAGTCATGATACAAAGATAAACGTAAGTATATTTGAAGGAAGAACCTACCTCACTACGTCACTACCTGGAGTATACCTGGAGGGGGTTTTAGGGGTCAATTCCCCCGCGACCCGGTCCCTGACCAGGCTTCGTGGTGGATCAGGGCCTGATCAACCAGGCTGTTATTGTTTGCCGAATGTAAACCGACGTATGAACCGTAACCCGGCTGGTCAGGAACCGACTTTAGTCACTTACCGACCTTCGAACCACGGCCTGACTGGACAGGAACTGACTTTAGGCACCTAGGTCCTTGTTTCAGATACACTTACGTTTATTACCTTATCCTGTGTTCTTCGCCAACACCAACTTGCATTTTTTCTTTATATTTCCTCTGGCACTTCATCTTGACCTTGTACTGGCACTCATATGATCACCTGCTTCGACCTCTTTTACCAGCACCATTCTCATAATGTCCCTCATCTTAACACCTTTCCTGGTACTCTTAACTGCGCCATGGTTCTAGGAGCCATAACCTCCCCGTCGCTATCATCATATAATGTCTTCTTTGAACCCTACTACAGAAAAGCACCATCGTTGTTGTCCTTGATAGTGATTAGTTCTGAAGGGCGAGTCTCAACTACACTCCTCCTGTCTCCGTTTCCCTTTCATCCTAAAAGAGAACTTTCTACTATAAACAATGGGATTTTTCTCATCTGTGTCCCTCTGGTATTTGGTCTTATTTAAAAAAAGTTTCTATGTTATTTGTTCATTAACTTTATTATCTTCATAATGTTCCTCAGTGCCTAATAATTTTCTCCAGAGACTCACTTCCTCCTGCCCCCTCCATCAATTGCTAAAATTACAAATAGTTTTCTTTGTTCATATTTCCCACTGGACACCTTCACTTTTAGGATTGCAATGAACGAGCGTGGTACAACGTACATGTACATCGCCAGGTCTTCACGTGTCATGTTTATACACTGATGACATCCTCAGTTTTCTCAAATGGAAGGAATGACAGGAAATCTTGAGTCTAGTGACTTTCTTGATACGGTTCAGGATTGCTTTTTAGAACAGGTTGTGACAGAACCAACTAGAGGAAACAATCTGCTTGACTTGGTTCTTGCCAACAAAGATTCACTAATTAATAATCTTGAGGTTAATGATGAGCTTGGGGAAAGTGATCACAAATCACGTAGTTTCAATATATCATGGAATTACCCAGATAACTGCAATCAAATCTCTGTCCCAGATTTTCGCTTGGCCGACTTCATGGGACTGAAAAATTACCTGGGTGGGCTAAATTGGGATGTCCTGACTATGGGTCAGGTAGGTGATCTTGGTTGCCAATATGACGTTTTTCAGAGCATAGTTCTAGCTGCCCAGACAACTTTTGTTCCGAGTAGGGCAATTAGATCTAACAAAAATGATCCCAAATGGATGAACAATAGATTAAAACATCTCATTGGTCAAAAGAGAGGCATATATAGGCATATCAAAAGAGGGGATGGGCAGTTAAGAAATCAATATATTCAATTAAAGAAAGAAATAAAGAAAGTAATAAGAAAAGCAAAAAGGGATTATGAGATTAAGATCGCAAGGGATTCAAAGACTAACCCAAAAGGGTTCTTTCAGGTATACAGAAGTAAGATTAGGGACAAGATTGGCCCACTTAAGAGTAACTTTGGTCAGATCACTGACAGTGATAAGGATATGTGTGAAATTCTCAATACCTACTTCCTCTCAGTTTTCACCCAGGAAAATACTAACGATATTCCTGAAATAATAGATTATGTAGAACAGGACGATAATAAACTATGTACGATTGCGGTAACTAGTGACATGGTCCTCAGACAAATAGAGAAACTAAAACCTAACAAATTCCCAGGCCCTGATGAACTGTTTGCAAGGGTGTTAAAGGAATGTAAAGAGGAACTTAGCATACCTTTGGCTAATCTTTTTAACATATCACTACAAACTGGCATAGTGCCTGATAAGTGGAAAATAGCAAATGTAATAACTATTTACAAGGCAGGTGACAGGTCCTTGGCTTTGAACTATAGACCAATAAGCCTTACCTCCATAGTGGGAAAATTTATGAAATCAATAATTGCCGAAGCAATTCGTAGCCATCTTGACAGGCACAGATTGATTAATGAATCTCAACATGGTTTTACAAATGGGTGTTCCTGTCTTACGAATTTACTAATTTTTTTCACTAAGGTGTTTGAGGAGGTAGATCATGGTAATAAATATGATATTGTGTATATGGACTTCAGTAAGGCTTTCGATAGAGTTCCACACCAGAGGCTATTGAGGAAACTTAAGGCACACGGAATAGAAGGAGAAATTTTTTCCTGGGTAGAGGCATGGCTGACAAATAGGCAGCAGAGAGTTTGCATAAATGGGGGGGAATCAGAATGGGGGCACGTCACCAGCGGTGTTCCTCACGGGGCAGTTTTGGGCCCGTTGTTGTTCACAATTTACACAAACGACATAGATGAGGGAATAAATAGCGACATAAGCAAATTTGCTGATGACATCAAAATAGGCCGTCCAGTTCATTCTAATGAGGACACTAGAGCACTCCAGGATGATTTGAATAGACTGATGCAATGGTCGGAGAAGTGGCAGATGCAGTTTAATATAGACAAATGCAAAGTTCTAAATGTTGGACAGTTAAATAACCATGTTACATATAAACTAAATAATGTAGATCTTAATACTACTGATTGCGAAAAGAATTTAGGAGTTCTGGTTAGCAGCAATCTAAAACCAAGACAACAGTGCATTAGTGTTCGCAATAAAGCTAACAGAATTTTTGGCTTCATATCTAGAAGTATAAATAATAGAAGTCCTCAGGTTGTTCTTCAACTCTATATATCCTTGGTTAGGCCTCATTTAGACTATGCTGCTCAGTTCTGGTCACCGTATTACAGAATGGATATAAATGCTCTGGAAAACGTACAGAGGAGGATGACAAAGATGATCCCATGTATCGGAAATCTTCCCTATGAGGATAGACTGAGGGCCCTGAATCTGCACTCTCTCGAAAGGCGTAGAATTAGGGGGATGTGATCGAGGTGTATAAATGGAAAACAGGAATAAATAAAGGGGATGTAAATAGTGTGCTGAAAATTTCCAGCCAAGACAGGACTCGCAGCAATGGTTTCAAGTTGGAAAAATTCAGATTCAGGAAGGATATAGGAAAGCACTGGTTTGGTAATAGAGTTGTGGATGAGTGGAAAAAACTCCAGAGTACAGTTATTGAGGCTAAAACGTTGTGTAGTTTTAAAAATAGGTTAGAAAAATACATGAGTGGGTGTGGGTGGGTGTGAGTTGGACCTGACTAGCTTGTGGTGCTGGGTCTGGTGCAGTGCTCCTTCCTTGAGTGGAGGTGACTAGACTGGGTGGGTCATTGGGCTAATCCGGGGGGTGAGTCATTGGTCTAATCCGGGGGGGGACATGGACCTGCTCCGCATGGGTCAGTAGGCCTGTTGCAGTGTTTCTTCTTTCTTACACAAATAACCCGCACATAAAAGAGAGAAGCTTACGACGACGTTTCGGTCCGACTTGGACCATTGACTTTGTCAATGGTCCAAGTCGGACCGAAACGTCGTCGTAAGCTTCTCTCTTCTATGTGCGGGTTATTTGTGTATCGTTCCAGTCACGGTATTGTGCCTTTTTGTTATTCTTCTTTCTTATGTTCTTATGTTCTTATGTTCTTATGGGCAAATCCGCTTGCCTCTTACACCTGGAGTCTTCCTACCTGGAGGGTATTCCGGGAATCAACACCTCCGCGGCCCGGTCCACGACCAGGCTTCCCGGTGGATCAGGGCCTGATCAATCAGGCTGTTGCTGCTGGCCTCATGTAGTCCAACGTACGAACCACAGCCCAGATGATCCGGTATCGACTTTAAGTATCTGTCCAGCTCCCTCTTGAAGGCTGCCAGGGGCCTATTGGTAATTCCCCTTATGCATGGTGGGAGGCTGTTGAACAATAAAAAAACAAAAAGAAAGGGGGAAAACCCACTGCAGCAGACCTGTGGGCCCCATATTGGAGGTGCAAATATAAAACATAACAGTATAATGTAAATTTTTATTGAAAAAGTTTCGCCCACAAGTGGGCTTTATCAATTCAAAACAGATGTGTTTGTGGCTGCTTTGGGGCGAAACCCCTCATGTGTTTATTTTAAATTGTGTCGGTATTTTTCCCCTTTTTTTTCCTTACTTGGCAGGTCCTTTACAAAACCAACCCCACTAAAAAAAAAAACATTTCCCCAAACCCCATTTTCCCAGTGTAACCTAACAAAAAGCTCTAAAAAAATCTAACAATCTTGGAAAAAATTTCAATTGCAACTTCTCCTCTCATATTTTTGGGTTTTTTGCCTCGAGCTCTTTCCCCTTTACAGTACTTTTTCGGTTTTTAAAAACCTTAAATCAAACGTAGACATTTGAAAGCATATGGGTTTTTTTCAAAGAATTCTTCAACCTAGTTAAACCCTTTTGGACGAAGCCCAAACTTCGACTAGTGGATGGTACCACTATGCCCCCGGCCCCCCCGCTGCTTCCCCTCACCTCACTACAGTATATAACCCCAGTTACGGGTATGCTTTTACATTCTACAAGATTGATGGACTAAAACACTGGATCCGGGTTTTGGGGGACTGATTCCCTATTTCCCTCCTCTCCTACCCCTTTTTTGGGTTTTTGGATTTGATGAACCCACGTGTGGCAAAAAGTTTCCTGAAAAGATTCCCATATGCTGCAAAGGGGTCCCCAATCTTCAATTTTGTGGGTTTTTTTTAAAACCCATTCACAAAACTGTCGACACTCCCAGCATCAGGGGGAATCTTTTTTAAAAAGGGAATTCTTGAACACTTTTTTAAACCCTTTTTGGGACAAAGCCCTACTTCGATAGGGGGATGGACCACTATGCCCCGCCTCCGCCGCTTCACCTCACCTCATTTACAGTAAATAACCCAAACCGTCTACGGCCCTAGGGCTTTTTACATTCTCCCAAGATTGATGGACGGGAACACATCGAACTCCGGGTTGGGGGATGATTACCTCATTCTCCCCCTCTCCTTACGCCTTCTTTGTATTGGACTGTTTGAAGCCACTGTGTGGGGGAAACTTTTTCCTGAATAAAGATTCCCATTTGCTGCATAAGTGTCTAAATTCTTTAAAAAACCCGGGGGGCGTAAGTTTTTCGAAATTAAAGCAAACAGAACCCTTTGGGCCTTATATCTAAAAACAAAAATAATCGCCTCAGGTTGTTCTTCAGTCTATAAACCTTCGGTTGGGCCCTCATTTAGTTTAAGGGTGCACGTTTTGGTCCCCAATTACGGGAAATGGATAAAAAATGCTCGGGGAAAAGTACAAAGGAGGTTGACAAAGTTGACCCCAATGTATCAAATTTTTCCCCCTATGAGGTAGATTGGGGGGGGTGAATCTGCACTCTTAGAAAGGTTGAAAGAATTAGGGGGGATATGTTTGAGGTTTTATAAAGGGGAAGACAGGAATAAAAAAAGGGGGGGATGAAAATAGCTTGCTAAAAAATTTCCCAGCCAAACGGGGACTCCCCAGCAATGGTTTTAATTTGGGAAAAATTCAGATTCAGGAAGAATATGGGAAAAGCACTATTTTGGGGTAATAGATTTGTGGAGAGTGGAACAAACCCCCAAGTAAAAATTATAGGGGCCCTAAAAGGTTGTGTATTTTTAAAAAAATGGTTAGAAAAAATGCTGTGAGTGGGTGGGGGTTTTGGGTGTGAGTTGGCCCGGGATTAGCTTGTGCTATTTAGGTCAGTTGCCGTTTCCTTCCTTAAGGAATGTGACCGGACCTGACTGGGTTTGGGGGCCCATTGGTTAAGCCAGTGGGAAAGACTTGGCCCTTTCCCTAGCATGGGCCAGTGGGCCCGCTCCCGTGTTCCTTTTTTCCTATTTTTCTTATTGGGAGCTTTTTAAATTTTGCTGGTTTTTAAAAAGGGTTTTAGGTAAGTTTTCTAAGGTACTTTTGGTGCAAAATTATTATTTTTACTTTTAAATAAATGAAAAAAATATATTTTTAAAAAGTTTATTATTTTATCACAGGGCCCGTTTTTTCCAGAAAGGTTAAAAAGGGACTTAATTTTAAATTGATTTTTTGGAAATTTGGGCCCAGTTTTCCTATTCGGCTCGATCCCCTATCGCACTCAGCTCCCCACAATGAGGTCCGGGGTTAAAAATCCCCTCCCGGCCGGGGAAAACATTAGGGACTTGTTTTAAAAAGGGAACCTGCTGTCCCTGTCCTGTTCCCCCTTAGAAAAAAAACGGGTCCCCTGGGTGTTAGTCGACTTGTTTTTGGGGTCGCATCGGGGGAAAAATTAAACCCAAAATTTGCCAAAAAGCTGCATAACAAGCGGTTTCTATATAGTGTAGTTTTGTGTCAGTATGGTCAGTATCCCTTTGTACAAAAACACACAACACACACAAAAAAAACCCCACAACACACAAACACAGGGAGGCAACAACGAGTCATGGTCCCGGCGACGGGGTGAAAGGAGTGGGGTGCCTGTGAAAGGGGGGTTTTCCCCAAAAGGGGCCCAGTCCTGGGGACCTGTGCTTTTCCTTGGTATATGTGAACGCATAAGGGAAAAGGGATAGACCGGAAGGTCCTTTTTTGGGCAGATGATGCAAAGGGTTAAGGGAAGAATAAAACCCGGATGAGGATCAGGGGGGACTAAAAGGGGCCCTGGACGGCTAAAAACCCTTGGCCCCAGCAACGGGGCCCCTTTAAATTTTAAAACCCTGCCAAATGCAAATCATAAAGGGAAGGGGAAAAAGGGAAAAAGGACCGGGAACAAATGTTTAGAGGGCCCCAAAGACTGCAAACCCATAAAGGAAAAAAAGATCGGGGGGGTGAGTTAAAAAACACCGAGCATTTTCCCCTGAGGCGCACTTTCAATCAGAAAAAACTGCTCCCAGCATACGGGCCTGGAAACCCTTAGGGGTGGGCGTTCCGTTTACTCAGAAAGGATTTTTAAAAAAGACTCTGTATCCCATTTAAGGGGGGCCCCAATACTGGAGTATGCAGCCCATTTTTGGAATCCACCCCTAGTAAAAGCACGTCAAAAAATTTAGAGAAAGTGAAAAGGGTTTGAAACAAGATAGCCCCAGAGCCGGGGATTGCCCTTACGAAAAAAGGGTTTGGGGGAAAAAATCGGCCTGACGACATGGAGGAAAAGGAGGGTCAGGGGGGACAGGGGAAAAACGACATATAAAATACTGTGCAAAATTAGAAAAGGGTTTGGACAAAAAGGGGAAATGTTCAAGAAAAGGGGACAAAAGAACAAGAGGTCAAAATTGGAAGTTGAAGATTTTCCCAGATGAATCAAAGGGATTTTAGGAAGTTTTTTCTTCAGCCCATGGAGTAGTCAGGCCGGGGAAATAGCCTAGAAAGGGGCCCGTAGGGAGGGGGAAAACCTTTACTAGTTTTAAGGCGGGGGTTTTATAGAGTCAGGGGGGGGGAGAGAGAGGACCTAGTAGCAATAAAGCAAAGGGGGGGGCCCGGGAGCTGTGAATCGACCCCTGAAAACCAAAAATAGGTGAGTACACACACACCCCACACACACGCACACACACACACACACACACACACCCCACACCCCCACACACACACCACACACACACACACACAAAACACACACACAAACACAACCACAAAATAAAACAGTGGTTTTTGGGAAAAAAAGGGAAGGAATGGAGGGGCACGGGCGGGAAAGGGGGAATACTTAGTGGGGGAAAAAATCCAGTTGAGGGACATAAGGTGATAATTGCATTTAATGTAAAACCCCCCAAAAAACTGAGGAGCCCAAGAGAAGAATACGATGAGAGAACAGAGCAATGGTCGACCCAAATAGCCGGGGTGGCCCGAAGAGCACACATGGGGGGAAGGGGAAAAAGTTACTTTTATGGGTGATTTCAATCACAAGGGGATTGACTGGGGGGGGAAAACCCGGGCCCCATGGGGGGGCCCGAAAAAATGGAGAGCCAAGATGTGGATGTGGGGGGGGGAAAACCTCATGTTGAGGGGCACTACCAGAGAGGGGAAGTTTAGGATTTATCCAGCAAAACTGGACCTTGTATTCACCTTTTAGGTTTTGTTCGGACATCGAGGATATATGTATGGGAAAAGGCCCCCCAGGAGTAGGGGTCATGTGGGTTTTTGTGCTTTACTTTCATTTGCCCGGCTTCAAGTGGAGAGAAGGGAGCAGGGAAAAGGATGGGGGAAAAAAAAAACTACCAAAAAAGGGGGAAAAATACTCAGGCATGAGGAACTTTTCCCGCAAGACAATTTAGTGGGGAGGGAAATGACAGGAAAACCAAATTTCAAGAAATGATGGACTATGTGGAACAAAAAGAAGGAGGCAGAGGAGAGGTTTGTTCCCCAAAGGGAAAAAGAAATAAAGGGAAGAACAGAAAGAGTTTTTTTGGTTCACCCCAAAAGGTTTTAGGGGGGGCAAAAATAGGTGTACTAGAGTGGAAAAAAATTTCAGAAGGGCAAAAAAATTTAGGGGAAAAAAAAGAGATTAGCCGAAAAAGGGCCCGAAAAAGAAAATGCACAGACAAGAAAGGGGGGGCTCCGCGGGAAAAAATGAAAAAGACATAGCATCGAAAGTCAATCTGACCCCAAGCTGTTGTATAGCCAATCAGGAGGAAAAAAAAAAAGTAAGGCCAGGTAAAACAGACCCCGGGGGAAAGGGGGATGGGGGGCTCAAAGAAAAAGACCCCGGGGGGGATGTTTAGGAGCTCCCAACCCCGAGATTTAAAGGAAAAATATTTAAAAGTGGAAACCAAGAGGGGCTCCAGGAAAATTTAGAAACAGGGGGATACCCAACAAGTGCTGGAAATGAGGGGACACATAACCAAGGGGAGGTGAAGAAGCTGCTATGTGAACTTGGCACCTCAAGGCGGGTGGGACCAAAACAAATTTTCTGGGGGCCCAAAAGATCTTGTGTGCTATTTAAAAAAAGATCTTAAAAAACATCCTTGAAACTGGGGGCAACTCCCTGAGGTATGGAAGATGGCAAAAATAGTCCCCCTTTTAAAAAAAGGGAAGGGGCGACATGAGGCACTAAATAAGACCTGTATCACCAACGTGATAGTATGCAAAGTCATGGAAGGGAAAATAAACAGGAAAGGGGAGTGGGTGAGCACCCGGAAAGAAACAGTGTATAGTTGGCAACCAGCACGGATTCAGGGAAGGAGGAAAAAACCTGTTTATGGAAAGGTTTGAAAAACCGGGCAAAATTGAAGATTGAGGGAAAATTGTTGGGTTTTTTAAACCCTTCATCCCCAAAAGCGACACTGCAGCAAACACGGGATCTTGTTACAAAGAATTTTCAACACTTTTTCCCAAAAATTTTTACGAAGAAACCCACTTCGAATAGTGGATGGTACCACTATGACCCCGCCTTTTGCCTTCTTTGGGGGTTAGCGGGGACGGTTACAAAGCCCTGGGGTTGCTTTTTGCAGTGTTTTTTTAAAAATGAGTTTTTGGGGAGTTGAAGGGGAGGTCTTGTTCTCCAGGAGGAGATTAGGGGCTGAAAGGTTTCCCCCTCAAGGGGGCCTTTGGGAGGAAAGAGTGTGAGGTGGTTGGGGTTTTGGGGAAAAGAGGCCCTTTTAGCAGTGAGGTGCAGTCTGTCTCTCATGGGAGGAGGCTGTAGGTGGGGAGGTTTTTCAACGGGGGACCCGCAGTGGGGTGCAGCCCCCCCCCTGCTACAAGTGGCGGAAATTGTTTTACAAATAAGGGAGGCGCATCAGAGTAAGGGAAAATTAAGAGTGGGAAAATCGAAGGTAGGGAAAACGCTTCTCTTTTTTCTCCGGATGAAAGTACTTCAGTGGCCGTGAAGGGAAAGGGTTTTCTACCGCCCCTGCTATTGAAGGTAAGCGCATTTTTGGTTGGGCTCTCGGTAAGATATGTTGACCGTTTCTTTTTTTTAATAGGAATAAGGAAAATGAGAGATAGAGGGGTGCTTCCCCGGAGCTGGTGTTGGGGGCATTGTCAACCCGATGGTTAAAAATATGTCAGGGAATTGGGGAAAAAGCCCATTATCGTCTGTGCTTTGGGGGAAAAAAGTTTTTGGGGGAAAGGGGAGGAGAGAAGGGGTGCTAGATAAGTACAGGTCAGCTATAGATTTCATTAAATCTAAGGGGGGATCCCAATCATATTTAGATCTTGCCTAGAAGGGGGGAGGAAGGGGAAAAGAAGGTTGGGCTAGGGCCAAAATTTGGGGTAAATTGCTGGTAGACAGATACTGCAAGGAACTTGCAAACCCATTCCCTTTACAAAATGGAACAACTTTTTTTGGCAAACATGTATGTAAAGAAGGGATGGGGTTTATCTCTCTGGGGCAGGGGGGGGTAGCACTTTTCAGACTCGATTGAGAAGGCCCTTGGTGAAAAGCCTTTTTATTTTTTAAATGATGGAAGATAGGGGTAAGGGTGGGGTGTGGGAAAACAAGCAGGTTGCAAAACCTAGGGTTGGAAACAGTAAATGTTAAAAGGCCCTTCAGCATGAAGTTATAAATAAAGACAATAGAACGGTCAGAAAACAAAGGGGGGGCAGCAGAGGGCCGCAAAGGGGTAGCTCCCTTAAGGTTTTCTATACTAATAGAGGGAATGGTTTTGAATAAAAATAGATGAGCCCAAAATTAATTGCAAATGCAGGAAAATGATTTTTATTGCTATAAACAGAGACCTGGCTCCAAAACTGAAAGATAGGGATGCCCTCTGAATTTTTACATACAAGGCTAAAATTATTTCCCCACGACAGGGCCCAAAAGGGAAAGGGGGGTTGGGAGTAGCGATGTACTTTAGAGACAATTTTTTAAAATTTTTGTGTTTTTCAAAATATTAAATTAGAAGCGTCAGCCCTGAATTGTTTGGTTACGCTTCTCGAGGGCCGAGAAAAAAAAATTTTTGGGTTTTGATTTTTCCCCGGCCCCCAAAACTTGATAGGGGTTGCCCGTTAAAACCCTTTTTGGGACGAAATTCGTTTTGGCATTTTAAAAAACGGAAAAAAATTTTTGCTAATGGGAGATTTCAACTATGACAGATTGACTGGAGCAATTTGAAGGAAATTTAGATTTGGGTGACTTTCTTGATACGATCCGGATTGTTTTTTAAAACAGTTTGTTGGGCCCGAGCCAAAATAGGGGAAATTTAAACCCCCTTGACTTGGTTTTTTTGCCCGTAGGGAAACACTAATTAATAAAACTTTAGGTTAATTTATGAGCTTGGGGAGAGTGATCACAAAAACACTCCGTTTTAAAAATTTTTCATGGAATTTCCCCCAATAATGGCAATCAAGTCTTTGTCCCTGGGCTTTCGCTTTGGGTTATTTCAAAAGGATTTAAAAAATTACTTAGGTGGGCTTAACTGGAAAAAGATGACTAGGGGTAGGTAGGTGGTGATGGTTGCCCTATGATGTTTCCAGGGGATAGTTCTAAACTGCTCAGTTTAATTTTGTTCCCAAAAAGGGAAAACAGAACAAACAAAAATTTATCCTAAATGGGATGAACAATAGATTAAAATATTGATTGGTCAAAAGAGAGGCATATATAGGCAAATCAAAAGAGGGGGAGGGGGGAATTAAAAAAATTTGTTTTATTCAGTTAAAGAGAGAAATAAAAAAAGGGGGGTTAGAAAAAACAAAAAAAAGATTATGAGGTTAAAGTTTAAAAGAACGGAAAAAAACTAAACCCAAAAAGGGTTCTTTCAGGTATACAGGGAAGTAAGAAACAGGGACAAGATAGGCCCACTCAAAGTTCCTCGGGTCCCCGCTCATGACAGTGATAAGGAAATTTGTAGAATTTTTTAAAAAAACTACTTCCTTTTCAGTTTTTTTAAAGGAGGGAAACCCGTGATATTCCAAATAATGTAAAATTTTGTAGGAAAAGGACGGGTAATAAAAAATGTGCATATTAGGGTCACAAGTGACATGGTCCCTTTGGCAAAAAGATAAATTAAAAACCTTAAAAAAATCCCAGGCCCCGATGAACTGTATGCAAGGGTTCTAAAGGAATGTAAAGAGGGGTTAAACACACCTTTGGCTAATCCCTTTTTAAATACACTACAAATGGATGGTGCCGATAAGTGGGGGAAAATTTGGCCCAAAAGTGAAAAAACCTATTTTCAAAACAGGTGACAGGTCCTTAGTTCGAAAATATAGGACCAAAAAGGGCCCAAACCCCCATAGTGGGGGAAAAATTTTTGGAATCAAAAATTGCCCAGGGAGTTCGTAGCCACCTTGGGAAAAACATTTAAAATTTAAACAACGAATCTCAAACATGGTTTTAAAAGGGGCGTTCCTTTCCTTACGAATTTATTAAAATTTTTTCACAAGGTATTTGAGGAGGTTGATTTATGGGAACGAATTTTGATTTTGTGTATATGGACTTCAGTTTAAAGGGTTTTTTTTACCCGGGTTTCCCCCATCAGAGACTAAAAGGGGGGAAAATTTTAAAACCCTTGGGAAAAGGGGGAAATTTTTTTTTCCGGGGTTGAGGCAAGGTTGACAAATAGGCTACCCGAGGTTTGCATAAATGGGGGGAAATCAGAGTGGGGGGGGAAACGTTTACGAGCGGTTTTTTCCAAGGGGCAGTGTTGGGCCCCCCCGTGTTCCCCAAAACTAATAAACGACATAGATGAGGGCATAAAGGGGCGACTCGGCAAGTTTGCCGATGACCCCAAAAAAAGGCCCCGGGAAATTTATTCTGAAAGAGGACATTTTGAGCACTCCAGGAAAAATTTGAATAGCTGTGCAGTGGTCGGGGAAGTGGGGAAAATGCAGGTTTTTTAAAATAGACAAATGCAAAGGTTTTTAAAAATTGGAAAGGCAATAAAAAAATGACTATAAACTAAATAATGTAGATCTTAATTTTTACGGGGTTGCGGGAAAAAAATTTAGGGGGTTTGGTTTTGCAAATTTAATCTAAAACCCAAGACAAACAGTGCAAAAGGTTCGCAATAAAGTATAAAAATCCTTGGCTTCATATAAGAAACATAAATAATGGAGTCCCCAGGTTGTTCTTCAACCTATAATCTTGGTTAGCCCATTTAGATTAGTGCACGTTTTGGTCACCGTATTACAGAATGGATATAAATTTTCTGGAAAATGTACAAAAGGAGGTGGCAAAGATGATCCCCAAAGTATAGAAAAATTCCCCATGAGGATAGACTAAAGGGGCCCTGAAACTCACTCCTGGAAAAGTTTTGAATTTGGGGGGTTGATTGGGTTTTTAAGTGGAAGCGGAATAAATAAAGGGGGGTAAATAGTGTGCTGATAAATCTACCTAGCAGGACCCGCAGCAATGGTTTTTAAATTGGAAAAATTCAGATTCAGGAGGGGGTATAGGAAATACTGGTTTTGGAAAAGGTTGTGGATGAGGGAACAAACTCCCAAGTACCGTTATAGAGGCCAGAACGTTGTGTAGCTTTAAAAATAGGTTGGATAAATACATGAGTAGATGTGGGTGGGTGTGAGTTAGACCTGATAGCTTGTGCTAACGGGTCGGTTGCCGTGTTCCTCCCTTGAGTCAATGTGACCTGACCTGACTAGGTTGGGTGCATTGGCTTAAGCCGGTAGGGACTTGGACCTGCCTCGCATGGGCCAGTAGGCCTTCTGCAGTGTTCCTTCGTTCTTATGTTCTTCTTATGTTCTTACGCCTTCCTCTTTGTATTGGACTGATGAAGCCACTGTTTGGCGAAACGTTTCCTGAATAAAGATTCCCATATGCTGCATAAGTGTCTCGATCTTCAACTTGTCGGTTTTTCAAACCATTCATCACAACTGTCAGACACTGCAGCATCATGGGATCTTGTTACAAAGAATTCTTCAACACTTGTTCAACCTTTGGACGAAGACCTACTTCGACTAGTGGATGGTACCACTATGACCCCGCCTCCGCCTGCTTCACCTCACCTCACTACAGTATATAAGCCACGTCTACGGCCCTATGCTGTACATTCTACAAGACTGATGGACTGAACACATCGACTCCAGGCTGAGGGACTGATTACCTCATACTCCTCCTCTCCTTACGCCTTCCTCTTTGTATTGGACTGATGAAGCCACTGTGTGGCGAAACGTTTCCTGAATAAAGATTCCCATATGCTGCATAAGTGTCTCAATCTTCAAGGAAAATCCTGTCACAAACCTACTGGAGTTTTATGACAAGGTGACAGAAGTAAGACAAGAGAGAGAGGGGTAGATCGACTGCATTGTTTTGGTCTGCAAGAAGGCCTTCGACACAGTTCCTCACAAGAGGTTACTGCACAAGCTAGAGGATCATGCACACATAACAGGAAAGGCACTGCAATGGATCAGAGAATACCTGACAGGGAGGCAACAACGAGTCATGGTACGTGACGAGGTGTCAGAGTGGGTGCCTGTGACAAGCGGGGTTCCACAGGGGTGAGTCCTAGGACCTGTGCTGTTTTTGGTATATGTGAATGACATAATGGAAGGGATAGACTCAGAAGTGTCCTTGTTTGCAGATGATGTGAAGTTAATGAGAAGAATCAAATCGGACGAGGATTAGGCAGGACTACAAAGAGACCTGGACAGGCTACAAGCCTGGTCCAGCAACTGGCTCCTTGAGTTTAACCCTGCCAAATGCAAAGTCATGAAGATTGGGGAAGGGCAAAGAAGACCACAGACACAATATAGTCTAGATGGCCAAAGACTGCAAGCCTCACTCAAGGAAAAAGATCTGGGGGTAAGTATAACACCGAGCATATCTCCTGAGGCGCACATCAGTCAGATAACTGCTGCAGCATACGAGCGTCTGGCAAACCTACGGATAGCATTCCGATACCTCAGTAAGGAATCGTTCAAGACTCTGTATACCATTTACGTCAGGCCCATACTGGAGTATACAGCACCAGTTTGGAATCCACAGCTGGTCAAGCACGTCAAGAAATTAGAGAAAGTGCAAAGGTTTGCAACAAGACTAGTTCCAGAGCTACGGGGATTGTCCTACGAAGAAAGGTTGAGGGAAATCGGCCTGACGACACTGGAGGACAGGAGGCTCAGGGGAGACATGATAACGACATATAAAATACTGCGCGGAATAGACAAGGTGGACAAAGACAGGATGTTCCAGGGAGGGGACACAGAAACAAGAGGTCACAATTGGAAGTTGAAGACTCAGATGAATCAAAGGGATGTTAGGAAGTATTTCTTCAGTCATAGAGTAGTCAGGCCGTGGAATAGTCTAGAAAGTGACGTAGTGGAGGCGGGAACCATACATAGTTTTAAGGCGAGATATGATAAAGCTCATGGAGCAGGGAGAGAGAGGACCTAGTAGCAATCAGTGAAGAGGTGGGGCCAGGAGCTGTGACTCGACCCCTGCAACCACAAATAGGTGAGTTCACACACATACACACACATATATATATACACACATATATACATATATACATATATACATATATATGTATATATATGAATATATATATATATATATATATATATATATATATATATATATATATATATATATATATATATATATAATATATATATATATATATATATATATATATATATATATATAAAGTGAGGTCTGTGCTCATTATCACGCAAATGAATTACAGTGGACCCCCGCATAACGATTACCTCCGAATGCGACCAATTATGTAAGTGTATTTATGTAAGTGCGTTTGTACGTGTATGTTTGGGGGTCTGAAATGGACTAATCTACTTCACAATATTCCTTATGGGAACAAATTCGGTCAGTACTGGCACCTGAACATACTTCTGGAGTGAAAAAATATCGTTAACCGGGGGTCCACTGTACTTTCATACAGAGCACAAGACGTTGTATCTCTCGGTCTCAAGTATATATCGTCCTCACTATCTTAGTATACATACAGCGTCTTCTTAGCTCTTCAAGTTCAAGTTGTTATTATTATTATTATATTATTATTATTATTATTATTATTTTTAGGTAGTAGGTTGGTAGACAGCAACCACCCAGGGAGGTACTACCGTCCTGCCAAGTGAGTGTGAAACGAAAGCCTGTAATTGTTTTACATGATGGTAGGATTGCTATGGTCTTTCGTCTGTCTCATAAATACGCAAGATTAGCCACGTCTTGCTACTTCTACTTACACTTAGGTCACACTACACATACATTTTTTTTTCTTTTTTATCACACTGGCCGATTCCCACCAAGGCAGGGTGGCCCGAAAAAGAAAAACTTTCACCATCATTCACTCCATCACTGTCTTGCCAGAAGGGTGCTTTACACTACAGTTTTTAAACTGCAACATTAACACCCCTCCTTCAGAGTGCAGGCACTGTACTTCCCATATCCAGGACTCAAGTCCGGCCTGCCGGTTTCCCTGAACCCCTTCATAAATGTTACTTTGCTCACACTCCAACAGCGCGTCAAGTATTAAAAACCATTTGTCTCCATTCACTCCTATCAAATACGCTCACGCATGCCTGCTGGAAGTCCAAGCCCCTCGCACACAAAACCTCCTTTACCCCCTCCCTCCAACCTTTCCTAGGCCGACCCCTACCCCGCCTTCCTTCCACTACAGACTGATACACTCTTGAAGTCATTCTGTTTCGCTCCATTCTCTCTACATGTCCGAACCACCTCAACAACCCTTCCTCAGCCCTCTGGACAACAGTTTTGGTAATCCCGCACCTCCTCCTAACTTCCAAACTACGAAATCTCTGCATTATATTCACACCACACATTGCCCTCAGACATGACATCTCCACTGCCTCCAGCCTTCTCGCTGCAACATTCATCACCCATGCTTCACACCCATATACACGTTTATTTATACGCACTCATCTAAGTTTTCTTTGATTTTATCTTAATAGTTCTTGGTCTTATTACTTTTCCTTTTATATCCATGGGAAATTGGAATAAGAATCTTTCCTCCGTAAGCCATGCGTGTTGTTAAAGTCAACTAAAATGCCGGGAACAATGGGCTAGTAACCCCTTTTCCTGTTAAGATTACTAAAAAGAATAAGAAGAAAATTGTCAAAGTGGGAAGTCTGAATGTGCGTGGATGTTGTGCAAATGATTAGAAAGAGATGATTGTGGATGTTATGAATGAGAAGAAGCTGGATGTCCTGGCTTTAAGTGAAACAAGCTGAAGGGGGTGGGAGAGTTTCAGTGGAGAAGAATAAATGGGATTAGGTGAGGGGTTTCAAACAGAGTTAGAGCTAAAGAAGGAGTAGCAATAATGCTGAAGGATAATTTATGGCAGGAAAAGAGGGACTATAATTGTATTAATTCAAGGATCATGTGGAGTAAAATAAAGGTTGGATGTGAAAAGTGGGTTATAGTAAGCGTATATGCACCTGGAGAAGAGAGAAGTGTAGAGGAGAGAAAGAGAGTTTGGGAAATGCTGAGTGAATGTGTGGGGAGTTTTGAACCAAGCGTGAGAGCAATGGTGGTTGGGGATTTCAATGCTAAAGTGGGCAAAAATGTTGTGGAGGGAGTAGTAGGTAAATTTGGGGTGCCAGGGGTAAATGAAAATGGGGAGCCTTTAATTGAGCTATGTGTAGAAAGAGGTTTGGTAATAAGTAATACATATTTTATGAAGCAGAGGATAAATAAATATACAAGGTATGATACAGCACGTAATGAAAGTAGTGCAAGAAAGGTATAAAATACCGACAATATGAAAGTTAAGACACATGTGCAACATCTGGATATCTTTATTGTAGACGTTTCGCCATCCAGTGGCTTTATCAATACAGATTCTAGGACATAATAGGAAGACAGTAGAACTATATACAAAAGATGAGGTAATCAGTCCCTCGATGGCGAAACGTCTACAATAAAGGTATCCAGATGTTGCACATGTGTCTTAACTTTCGTAATGAAAGTAGTTTGTTAGATTATGTATTGGTGAATAAAAGTATGATGGGTAGGCTCCATGATGTACACGTTTGTAGAGGGGCAACTGATATATCGGATCATTATTTAGTTGTAGCTACAGTTAGAGTAAGAGGTAGATCTGAAAAGAGGAAAATGGCAACAATAAGCAAGAGGGAGGTGAAAGTGTATTAACTAAGGGAGGAGGAAGTTCGGGTGAGATATAAGCAACTATTGGCAGAAAGGTGGGCTGGTGCAAGTATGAGTAGTGGGGGGTTGAAGAGGGTTGGAATAGTTTTAAAAATGCAGTATTAGAATGTGAGGCAGAAGTTTGTGGTTATAGGAGGGTGGGTGCAGGAGGAAAGAGGAGTGATTGGTGGAATGATGAAGTAAAGGGTGTGATAAAAGAGAAAAAGGTAGCTTATGAGAGGTTTTTACAAAGCAGAAGTGTTATAAGAAGAGCAGAGTATATGGAGAGTAAAAGAAAGGTGAAGAGAGTGGTGAGAGAGTGCAAAAGGAGAGCAGATGATAGAATGGGAGAGGCACTGTCAAGAAATTTTAATGAAAATAAGAAAAAAAATTGGAGTGAGTTAAACAAGTTAAGAAAGCCTAGGGAACAAATGGATTTGTCAGTTAAAAACAGAGTAGGGGAGTTAGTAGATGGGGAGATGGAGGTTTTGTGTAGATGGCGAGAATATTTTGAGGAACTTTTAAATGTCGATGAAGAAAGGGAAGTGGTAATTTCATGCACTGGCCAGGGAGGTATACCATCTTTTAGGAGTGAAGAAGAACAGGATGTGAGTGTGGTGGAGGTACGTGAGGCATTATGTAGAATGAAAGGGGGTAAAGCAGCTGGAACTGACGAGATCATGACAGAAATGTTAAAAGCAGGGGGGGATATAGTGTTGGAGTGGTTGGTATTTTTGTTTAATAAATGTAAGAAAGAGGGGAAGGTACCTAGTGATTGGTGGAGAGCATGTATAGTCCCTTTATATAAAGTGAAGGGGGACAAAAGAGATTGTAAAAATTATAGAGGAATAAGTTTACTGAGTATACCAGGAAAAGTGTACGGTAGAGTTATAATTGAAAGAATTAGAGGTAAGACAGAATGTAAGATTGCGGATGAGCAAGGAGGTTTCAGAGTGGGTAGGGGATGTGTAGATCAAGTGTTTACATTGAAGCATATATGTGAACAGTATTTAGATAAAGGTAGGGAAGTTTTTATTGCATTTATGGATTTAGAAAAGGCATATGACAGAGTAGATAGGGGAGCAATGTGGCAGATGTTGCAAGTATATGGAATAGGTGGTAAGTTACTAAATGCTGTAAAGAGCTTTTATGAGGATAGTGAGGCTCAGGCTAGGGTATGTAGAAGAGAGGGAGACTACTTCCCGGTAAAAGTAGGTCTTAGACAGGGATGTGTAATGTCACCATGGTTGTTTAATATATTTATAGATGGGGTTGTAAAAGAAGTAAATGCTAGGGTGTTCGGGAGAGGGGTGGGATTAAATTATGGGGAATCAAATACAAAATGGGAATTGACACAGTTGCTTTTGGTTGATGATACTGTGCTTATGGGAGATTCTAAAGAAAAATTGCAAAGGTTAGTGGATGAGTTTGAGAATGTGTGTAAAGGTAGAAAGTTGAAAGTGAACATAGAAAAGAGTAAGGTGATGAGGGTATTAAATGATTTAGATAAAGAAAAAATTGATATCAAATTGGGGAGGAGGAGTATGGAAGAAGTTATTGTGTTCAGATACTTTGGAGTTGACGTGTCAATTCAATTCAATTCAATTCAAGTTTATTCTCTATAAGGGTTACAATGTGGGGTTTACAGGTTTTGGGTATTGTGTGGTTTACATGTTATAAAATACTAATTACAGAGGGGGCTACTAGGACACCTAGCATGGCTAGGCATTTCGAGCAGACTTAGATTAATTCTTAACATTAAATCCTTACAGATTATGGTATTAAGGCTAAGTGACTACATCATAATTTGTGAATTTAGCAATGTGAATGCTTTTGTTTTGGCACAATACAAAGTGTCTATATTGGGGTATCATAGGCAAACTTATAACTAGTTAGGATTTATTATTTTAAGATTAAGATTAGTATTTCTGGGTTTATAGTCAGTGGGTGAGTGAGTGTAATTGTGAACCACCAGGTGGTTATCATGTAGTTAGTTGTCGGGGTGGATCAGGGAGATAAGATGTTTTCTAACTCTAGTTTTGAAAGTGATGAATGTGTCTGCAGTTCTAGAGTTTTCAGGTAGGGTGTTCCAGATTTTAGGTCCTTTGAAATACATTGAATTTTTGTAAAGGTTTAGTCGGACATGGGGAATGTAATAGAGATGTTTGTGTCTGGTGTTATGCTTCTGGATCCTGTCACAACTATCAAGAAAGCGTTTTAGGTCAAGGTTAATATTGGAATTTAAGGTCCTGTAGATATAGATTGCACAGTAGTAAGTGTGGATGTTCTGAACAGGAAGTAAGTTTAGATCTATGAAGAGTGGGGGGGGGGGTGTTGCCAGGGATGGGATTTAGTGATTATTCTTAGTGCGGCTTTTTGTTGGGTTATTATTGGCTTTAGGTGTGTTGCTGCAGTTGAACCCCAAGCACAGATAGCATAGGTGAGGTATGGATATATAAGTGAATGGTATAGTGTGAGAAGGGCAGTTTGCGGCACATAGTATGGTATCTTGGAGAGGATCCCCAACGTTTTGGATACTTTTTTTGTTATGTGTTGGATATGGGTGCTGAAATTTAGGTTGTTGTCGAGGTATAGGCCAAGGAATTTACCCTCATTATGTCTGGCAATTAGTGTTGTCGATCTTAATGTTAAGTTGCGCAACACCTGCTCTGCTACCAAACATAATATAGTATGTTTTGCCAGTGTTAAGTGTAAGTTTATTGGCTGTCATCCAAGTCGATATTTTGAGCAGCTCCTCGTTAACAATGGTGTTGAGGGTGGCAAGATTAGGGTGGGAGATGACATAAGTCGTGTCGTCAGCAAAGAGAATGGGTTTCAGGTGTTGGGATATGTTTGGAAGATCACTGATGTAAATGAGGAAGAGCAGGGGTCCAAGGACACTTCCCTGGCCATATTGATGAGGCTGTGTCTTTAATGGTGACATACTGATACCTATTAGAAAGGTAGGTTTAAAATATGCTAGCGCATGGCCTCTTATACCATAGTGGTCAAGTTTGTGGAGTAGGATTCCGTGGTCTACTCTGTCAAACGCTTTTCTTAGGTCAATAAAAATTCCTAGCGGATATTCCTTATTTTCCAATGCTGTGTAAAGCAGGTCTAGCATTTTTATAATTGCATCATTAGTGCTTTTATTTTTCCTGAATCCAAATTGGCAGGAGTTGAGTATGTTTTGTGACGTTATAAATGAATATTGTCTCCTGTGCACGAGTTTCTCGAAGATTTTGGATAGCAATGGTAAGTTTGATATTGGCCTATAGTTGTTTACGTCTGTAGGGTCACCACCTTTATGTATTGGTGTAACCCTTGCTGTCTTGAGTAGTGTCGGGAAAGTGCTAGTTTCTAGTGACTTGTTAAAAAGTAATGTAATAGCATGTGAAAGGACATGGGCCGCTCACTTGTACAATAATGGTGGGACGTGAGACAGATTCCCCGAGTTATTTTTAAGTGACTTTACGATCGCGGTGACTTCCGTGGGCTCAGTTGGTACAAGATAGAAGGAATTTGGGAAATTCCCATCTAGGTAGTCCCTGGCACGGCCATTGGTACGTGGGATTTTACTGGCGAGATTAGATCCTATGTTTGAGAAGAAGTCGTTTATCTTGTTAGCTGTGTCAGTGGGATGCAGTGGTGTTTCATGAGGTTTAGTTAGAACAATATTCTTGTTTTTTTCAGTTTGTAGGTCCCCAGAATCTGGGAAAGTGTTTTCCAGGTCTTTTATTATATCTCCTCTTGTGTCAGTGAATCTGCTGGAGTAGTACAGTTGTTTGGCTTTCTTTATTAATTTGGTGAGAACTGTTGAATATTGTTTAAGAATATCTTTGTGTATTAAGCCCTGTCTATATTGCTTTTCATATTGGTGTTTCTTATCAATGGATTTCAGAATGCTGCTGGTTAGCCATGGGCAACCAAGCCGTTTATTCGTGATCTGTTTCGCTTTTATAGGACAATGTTTGTTGTATAGTCTAAGTATTTTGTTAAGAAAAATGTCTGTCCAATCGTCAATACCATTGGCATTGGAGAATTCTGTAGGCCAGTCAACAGTCTCTAGGTCTGCTGTGAAATTCCTTATTGAGGCCTCATCATGGAGTCTAAATGAAACTTTGTTGTATTCGAGTGGTGGCATACTAATGGATGGCAGATGGATTTATGAAGGATGAGGTTAATCATAGAATTGATGAGGGAAAAAAGGTGAGTGGTGCATTGAGGTATATGTGGAGACAAAAAACATTATCTATGGAGGCAAAGAAGGAAATATATGAAAGTATAGTAGTATCAACACTCTTATATGGGTGTTTAAGCTTGG
>NC_069439.1:31741638-31744455 GCF_026875155.1 Cherax quadricarinatus
GCCAAGTGTACTTACTGTGTACTGTGCTGCCAAGAATGTACCTGTGTACTGTGCTGCCAAGTGTATTACTGTGTACTGTGCTGCCAAGATTACTTACTGTGTACTGTGCTGCAAGATAGTATTTACTGTGTACTGTGCTGCCAAAGTATGTATTACTGTGTACTGTGCTGCCAAGAGACTTACTGTGTACTGTGCTGCCAGAGTAATGTACTGTGTACTGTGCTGCCAAGATGTACTATGTGTACTGTGCTGCCAAGAGATGTACTGTGTACTGTGCTGCCAAGATGTACTTACTGTGTACTGTGCTGCCAAGAAGTACTTACTGTGTACTGTGCTGCCAAGATAGATGTACTGTGTACTGTGCTGCCAAAGTAGATGTACTGTGTACTGTGCTGCCAAGAGTATGTACTGTGTACTGTGCTGCCAAGATAGATGTACTGTGTACTGTGCTGCCAAGGTAGATGTACTGTGTACTGTGCTGCCAAGATAGATGTACTGTGTACTGTGCTGCCAAGATAGATGTACTGTGTACTGTGCTGCCAAGGTAGATGTATACTGTGTACTGTGCTGCCAAGTAGTATGTACTGTGTACTGTGCTGCCAAGATAGTATTACTGTGTACTGTGCTGCCAAGAGTAATTACTGTGTACTGTGCTGCCAAGATAATTACTGTGTACTGTGCTGCCAATAGATGTACTATGTGTACTGTGCTGCCAAGTGATTACTGTGTACTGTTGCTGCCAAGATGTACTTACGTGTACTGTGCTGCCAAGATGTAGTGTACTGTGTACTGTGCTGCCAAGATGTACTTACTGTGTACTGTGCTGCCAAGATGTACTTACTGTGTACTGTGCTGCCAAGATGTACTTACTGTGTACTGTGCTGCCAAGATGTACTTACTGTGTACTGTGCTGCCAAGATGTACTTACTGTGTACTGTGCTGCCAAGGTAGATGTACTGTGTACTGTGCTGCCAAAGTAGATGTACTGTGTACTGTGCTGCCAAGGTAGATGTACTGTGTACTGTGCTGCCAAGACAGATGTACTGTGTACTGTGCTGCCAAGATAGAATGTACTGTGTACTGTGCTGCCAAGATAGATGTACTGTGTACTGTGCTGCCAAGGTAGATGTACTGTGTACTGTGCTGCCAAGGTAGATGTACTGTGTACTGTGCTGCCAAGATAGATGTACTGTGTACTGTGCTGCCAAGATAGATGTACTGTGTACTCTGCTGCCAAGATAGATGTACTGCGTACTGTGCTGCCAAGATGGATGTACTGTGTACTGTGCTGCCAAGATAGATGTACTGCGTACTGTGCTGCCAAGATGGATGTACTGTGTACTGTGCTGCCAAGATAGATGTACTGTGTACTTTGCTGCCAAGATAGATGTACTGCGTACTGTGCTGCCAAGATGGATGTACTGTGTACTGTGCTGCCAAGATAGATGTACTGTGTACTGTGCTTCCAAGATAGATGAACTGCCTACTGTGCTGCCAAGATAGATGTACTGCGTACTGTGCTGCCAAGATGGATGTACTGTGCACTGTGCTGCCAAGGTAGATGTACTGTGTACTGTGTTGCCAAGATAGATGTACTGTGTACTCTGCTGCCAAGGTAGATGTACTGTGTACTGTGCTGCCAAGATAGATGTACTGTGTACTGTGATGCCAAGGAAGATGTACTGTGTACTGTGCTGCCAAAAAAAATGTACTGTGCACTGTGCTGCCAAGATAGATGTACTGTGTACTGTGCTGCCAAGGTAGATGTACTGTGTACTGTGCTGCCAAGATTGATGTACTGTGTACTTTGCTGCCAAGATAGATGTAATGTGTACTGTGCTGCCAAGTTAGATGTACTGTGTACTGTTCTGGCAAGGTTGATGTACTGTGTACTGTGCTGCCAAGGTAGATGTGCTGTGTACTGTGTTGCCAAGATAGATATACTGTGTACTGTGCTGCAAAGATATATTTACTGTGTACTGTGCTGCCAAGGTAGATGTACTCTATACTGTGCTGCCAAAGATGTACTGTGTTCTGTGCTGCCAAAGAAGATGTACTGTGTACTGTGCTGATAAGGCGGATGTGCTGTGTACTGTGTTGTCAAGGAAGATGTACTGTGTACTGTGCTGCCAAGGTAGATGTACTGTGTACTATGCTGCCAAGGTAGATGTACTGTGTACTATGCTGCCAAGGTAGATGTACTGTGTACTGTGCTGCCAAGGTAGATGTACTGTGTACTGTGCTGCCAAGGTAGATGTACTGTGTACTGTGCTGCCAAGGTAGATGTACAGTGTACTACGCTGCCAAGGTAGATGTACTGTGTACTGTGCTGCAAAGGTAGATATACTGTGTACTGTGCTGCCAAGGTAGATATACTGTGTACTGTACTGCCAAGATAGATGTACTGTGTACTGTGCTGCCAAAGTAGATGTACTGTGTACTGTGCTGCCAAGGTAGATGTGCTGTGTACTGTGCTGCCGAAGTAGATGTACTGTGTACTGTGCTGCCAAAGAAGATGTACTGTGTACTGTGCTGCCAAGGAAGATGTACTGTGTTGCAAGGTAGGCACTGTATTTACAGGGTTTAGGTACTGTAGTTACAGAGTTCAGGTGCTCTAGTTAAAGGGTTCACTTTCAGGGTTCCGGTACTGTAGATACGGGGTTCTGGTACTGTAGTTACAGGGTTCAGGTACTGTAGTTACAGGGTTCAGGTACTGTAGTTACAGGGTTCAGGTACTGTAGTTACAGGGTTCAGGTACTGTAGTTACAGGGTTCAGGTGGTCTAGTTACAGGCTTCATTTCGGGGTTTCAGGTACGT
>NC_069439.1:31744955-31764647 GCF_026875155.1 Cherax quadricarinatus
GGGATTTGGGTTATTTTTTAAAAACAAGAGCCCCCTCACCAACATCAAGGAACCTTCCTTGAGGGAGAGTTCAGCGGTTTTTTTATAATCAAGAGCCCCTCACCAACACAAGGAACCCTTCCTTTAGGGGGAGTTCACGGATTATTGTTTTTAATCAAAAAGCCCCTCACCAACATCAAGGAACCTTCCTTGAGGGGAGTTCAGCGATTATTATTATAAAACAAGAGCCCCTCACCAACACAAGGAACTCCTTGAGGGGGAGTTCGGGATTTTTTTAAATCAAGAGCCCCTTACCACATCAAGGAACCTTCCTTGGGGGGGGTTTTTTTTCGGGTTTAAAAAAAGGTTTTAAAAAAAGAGCCCCAAAAAATAAGGCTTAAATTTTAGGATTTTTTAAAAAAAGGGTAAAATCAAGGGCCTTCCTTTGGGGGGGGGTTTTTGGGGAAAAAAATTTTAAAACAAAAACCCCCCCCAAAAAAACCCCTTTTGGGGGGAGAGCGGGGTTTTAAAATAAAAAACCCCCACCCAAATTCCTTCCTTTAGGGAGAGTTAGGGGGTTATTTTTAATCAAGAGCCCTACCCAAAATCAAGGAACCTTCCCCTTTAGGGGAGGGTTCACTTATTTTAAACAAAAGCCCTCAACACAAGGAACCCTTCCCTTAAGGGGAAAATTCAATTATTTTTTAAATTTAAGCCCCCCACCAACATAAGGAACCCTTTCCCTTTAGGGAGAGTTCGCGGTTTTTTAATAAGAGCCCCTAAAACTCAAAGGAAAATTCAAAGGGGGGGTTAAAAAAAAGTTTAAAAAAACCTTAAAATTTAAGGAATTTTTTAGGGGGGGTTCCCCCAAAAAAAGGAAATTTTATAGGTTTTGTTTTTTAAAACAAGACCCCCCCCAAAATAGGATTCCTAAAATTCAGGATTTTTTTAATGGTAAAATCAAGGGCCTTCCAAAGGGGGAATTAGTTTTTTGTTTCAAAGCCCCTCACCACACAAGGAAAAATTTTTTGAGGGAGAGTCCGGGTTTTTTTTAAAACAAGAGCCCCCCACCAAATCAAGGAAAATTTCCTGAGGGGAGAGTTTGCGGATTATTTTTTAAAAACAAGAGCCCCTCCCCATCAAGGAAATTCCTTTAGGGGGAGGTTCCCGGATTTTTTTAATCAGGGCCCCCCACCAAATCAAGGGAAATTCCTTGGGGGAGAGTTAGCGGGTTAAATTTTATAAACAAGGCCCCCCACCAACATCAAGGAACCTTTCCTTGGGGAAAGGGTTCAGGGGTTTTTTTAATCAAGAGCCCCCCCCCCAAATCAAGGAACCTTCCTGGAGGGGAAGTTCAGGATTATTTTAATCAAGAGCCCTACCAAAAACAAGGAAAAATTCCTTGAGGGGAGGTTCGGGTTATTTTTAATCAAAAGCCCCCCACCAAAATAAGGAACCCCCTTTAGGGGAGAGTTCGGGAATTATTTTTAAAAAGCCCCCCTCCCCCAAAAACCTTTTGAGGGGGGAATTACGGTTTTTTAAACAAGACCCCTAAATAAGGAATTTTTAGGGGGTTTACCAAAATTTTTAAAACAAAAGGTAAAAATGGAATTCCGAGGGGAAATCGGGAAAATTTTGGGAAAACAGAGAAAAACTCAAGGGAAACCTTCCAAATCAGGGGTTTTGGGAAAAGGGAAACTAAAGGGAATTCCGAGGGGGAATTTAGGAATTTTTTTAAAAACAAGGTTTAAATCAAGACCTTCCCAAGGGGGGGTTCCGGAAATTTTTAAAAAAAACCCCCCCCTCAAAACCTCAGGGGAATTAGGGGTTAATTTATAAACAAAACCCCCCAACCAAGGGAACCCCGGGGGGGAGTTTAGGAAATTTTTTTAAAACAAGAGCCCCCCCCACTCAAAAAACCTCCCTTTAGGGGGAGTATGGATTTTTTTTTAATCAAGAGCCCCCCACCCAAAATCAAGGAACTTCCTTGAGGGGAGTTGGGGTTCAAAAACCCCCGGATTTATTTTAAAACAAGAGCCCTCACCCAAAATCAAGGAACCCCCTTTAGGGGGGGGGGTTTAGCGATTTTTTAATTTAAGAGCCCTCCCCAAAATAAGGGAAACCTTCCCTTTAGGGGAGGTCCGATTTTTTTTTATTTAAAACCCCTCCCAACATCAAGGGGAAACCTTCCCTTTAGGGGGGATTCGCGATATTATTTTAATCAAGGCCCCTCCCAAAATCAAAGGGAAACCCTTTTTTGGGGGAGAGTTCAGCGGGTTTTTATTATAAAAGGCCCTCACCAACATCAAGAATTCCCGGGGGAGTTTCGGATTATTTTTTAAACAAAACCCCCCAAACCTCAGGAATTCCGAAATTACAGTTTTTTAAACAAACCCTAAAAATGGAATTCCGAGGGAAGGGTTAAAGGGGTTTTTTTAAAAAACAAAGGCCCCCCCCAAAAGGAATTCTTTGGGGGGGGTTTTTAAAAATTTTTTTTTAAAAAAGCCCCCCAAACTAAAGGCCTTTTAAATTTAAGGTTTTTAAATAAGACCCCAAATAAAAATTTTAGGGGGGGGTAGCTTAAAATCAAGACCTCCCCAAAAAGGGGCCTTTTAAGAGTTTTAAAACCCCCCCTTTTAGTAATTATTTTATAATCAAGAGCCCTCCCAAAAAAAAATTTTGAGGAAGTTAATTTTTTTTAAAGGCCCCAAACCCAAAAAAACCCCTTTTGGGGGGGGGTTCGGAAATTTTTTATAAACAAAACCCCCCAAACTCAAAGGAATTCCAGGGGGATTAATTTTTTTTTTAAAATCAAACCCCCAAAACTCCAAAAATTCCTTTGGGGGAAGGGTTACGGTTTTTAAAAACAAAACCCCCCCCAAAAAGGAATTCGGGGGAATTTTTTAATTATTATTTTAAACAAGGCCCCTCACAAACGGAACCTTCCTTGGGGAAGTTCAGGGATTATTTTTATAATCAAACCCCTCACCAACATCAAGGAAACCTTTTGGGGGGGAGTTAAATTATTATTATACAAAACCCCCCCCCAAATTTAAGGAACCCTTTCCCTTTAGGGGGGGTTCCCGTTTTTTTTTTTTTTAATCAAAAGCCCCCCACCCCAAAAAAACCTTTGGGGAGAGTGGGATTTAATTTTTATTTTCCCCAAAACCCCCCACCACTAAGGGGGGGTTCCGAAATTTTTCGAATTTTTTAAAACCCCAAGACCCTAAAATAAGGAAAATTTTAAAAAAGCTTTAAATAAAAAACCCCTTAAAAAAGGAAATTTAAACGGTTTTTTTTTAAAAAAGGCCCCCCCCCAAAAGGAATTCTTAGGGGGGGGTTTAGGTTTTTTTAAAATCAAGACCCCTTAAAAATAAAGGAATTTTTTAAAGGGGGGGACAAAAAAAAATTTTAAAAAGAATCAAATTTAAAAAAGGCCTCCCCCAGGGGAATTTTGGGGAAAAAATCAAGAGTTTTCCAATCAAGGAACCCCTTAAAAAAGGAAGGGTTCAGGGAAATTTTATAATAAGGCCCCTCCCAACATCAAGAACTTCCTTGAGGGGGAGTTCCAAAAAACCCCTCCCCAACATCAAGGGAAACCCTTCCCCTTTGGGGAGAGTTCAGCGATTTTTATTATAATCAAGAGCCCCCCCCAACTCAAGGAACCCTTTCCTTTAGGGGAAGTTCAGGATTATTTTTTAATCAAGAGCCCTCCCAAAACGGAACCTTTCCTTAAGGGGGGTTTTGGATTTTTTTTAATCAGAGCCCCTCACCCAAAATCAAAGGGAATTTTAGGGGGGAGTTCAGGGTTTTTTTTTATAATCAAAAGCCCCTACCAAATCAAAGGGCCTTCCTTGGGGAGAGTTCACATTTTTTTTTAATCAAGAGCCCCACCCAAAACAAGGAACCTTCCTTGGGGGAAAAACCCCGGGGTAAATTTAAAATTTTTTAAAAAGAGCCCCTAAAATCAAAAAACCTTCCAAAAATCAGGAAATTTTTTTTGGGGGGGGGGGGGGGGGGGGGGGGGGGGGGGGGGGGGGGGGGGGGGGGGGGGGGGGGGGGGGGGGGGGGGGGGGGGGGGGGGGGGGGGGGGGGGGGGGGGGGGGGGGGGGGGGGGGGGGGGGGGGGGGGGGGGGGGGGGGGGGGGGGGGGGGGGGGGGGGGGGGGGGGGGGGGGGGGGGGGGGGGGGGGGGGGGGGGGGGGGGGGGGGGGGGGGGGGGGGGGGGGGGGGGGGGGGGGGGGGGGGGGGGGGGGGGGGGGGGGGGGGGGGGGGGGGGGGGGGGGGGGGGGGGGGGGGGGGGGGGGGGGGGGGGGGGGGGGGGGGGGGGGGGGGGGGGGGGGGGGGGGGGGGGGGGGGGGGGGGGGGGGGGGGGGGGGGGGGGGGGGGGGGGGGGGGGGGGGGGGGGGGGGGGGGGGGGGGGGGGGGGGGGGGGGGGGGGGGGGGGGGGGGGGGGGGGGGGGGGGGGGGGGGGGGGGGGGGGGGGGGGGGGGGGGGGGGGGGGGGGGGGGGGGGGGGGGGGGGGGGGGGGGGGGGGGGGGGGGGGGGGGGGGGGGGGGGGGGGGGGGGGGGGGGGGGGGGGGGGGGGGGGGGGGGGGGGGGGGGGGGGGGGGGGGGGGGGGGGGGGGGGGGGGGGGGGGGGGGGGGGGGGGGGGGGGGGGGGGGGGGGGGGGGGGGGGGGGGGGGGGGGGGGGGGGGGGGGGGGGGGGGGGGGGGGGGGGGGGGGGGGGGGGGGGGGGGGGGGGGGGGGGGGGGGGGGGGGGGGGGGGGGGGGGGGGGGGGGGGGGGGGGGGGGGGGGGGGGGGGGGGGGGGGGGGGGGGGGGGGGGGGGGGGGGGGGGGGGGGGGGGGGGGGGGGGGGGGGGGGGGGGGGGGGGGGGGGGGGGGGGGGGGGGGGGGGGGGGGGGGGGGGGGGGGGGGGGGGGGGGGGGGGGGGGGGGGGGGGGGGGGGGGGGGGGGGGGGGGGGGGGGGGGGGGGGGGGAGAGTTTAGCGGATTATTATTATAATCAAGAGCCCCTCACCAACATCAAGGAACCTTCCTTGAGGGGAGAGTTCAGCGGATTATTATTATAATCAAGAGCCCCTCACCAACATCAAAGGAAACCCTTTCCCTTTTTGGGGAGAGTTCAGCGGATTATTTTATAATCAAGAGCCCCCCAACCCAAAATCAAGGAACCTTTCCCCCGAGGGGAGAGTTCAGCGGATTATTATTATAATCAAGAGCCCCTCACCAACATCAAGGAACCTTCCTTGAGGGGAGAGTTCAGCGGATATTATTATTATAATCAAGAGCCCCTCACCAACATCAAGGAACCTTCCTTGAGGGGAGAGTTCAGCGATTATTATAAATCAAAGCCCCTCACCAACATCAAGAACCTTCCTTGAGGGAGGGAGTTCAGGGTATTATTATATCAAGAGCCCTCACCAACATCAAGGAACCTTCCTTGAGGGGAGAGTTCAGCGGATTATTATTATAATCAAGAGCCCCTCACCAACATCAAGGAACCTTCCTTGAGGGAGAGTTCAGCGGATTATTATTATAATCAAGAGCCCCTCACCAACATCAAGGAACCTTCCTTGAGGGGAGAGTTCAGCGGATTATTGTTTTAATCAAGAGCCCCTCACCAACATCAAGGAACCTTCCTTGAGGGGAGAGTTCAACAGATTATTATTATAATCAAGAGCCCCTCACCAACATCAAGGAACCTTCCTTGAGGGGAGAGTTCAGCGGATTATTATTATTATAATCAAGAGCCCCTCACCAACATCAAGGAACCTTCCTTGAGGGGAGAGTTCAGCGGATTATTATATAATCAAGAGCCCCCAAACCCAAAATCAAGGAACCTTCCTTGAGGGGGAGAGTTCAGGAAATTTTTATAATCAAGAGCCCTCACCAACATCAAGGAACCTTCCTGGAGGGGAGATTCAGGGATTATTTTATAATCAGAGCCCTCCCAACATCAAAGGGAACCTTCCTTGGGGGAGAGTTCAAGATTATTGTTATAATCAAGAGCCCCTCACCAACATCAAGGAACCTTCCTTGAGGGGAGAGTTCAGCGGATTATTGTTATAATCAAGAGCCCCTCACCAACATCAAGGAACCTTCCTTGAGGGGAGAGTTCAGCGATATTTTATAATCAAGAGCCCCTCACCAACATCAAGGAACCTTCCATGAGGGGAGAGTTCAGCGATTATTATAATCAAGAGCACCTCACCAACATCAAGGAACCTTCCTTGAGAGGAGAGTTCAGCGGATTATTATTATAATCAAGAGCCCCTCACCAACATCAAGGAACCTTCCTTGAGGGGAGAGTTCAGCGGATTTTTGTTATAATCAAGAGCCCCTCACGAACATCAAGGAACCTTCCTTGAGGGGAGAGTTCAGCAGATTATTTATTATAATCAAGGCCCCTCACCAACATCAAGGAACCTTCTTGGGGGAGAGTTCACGGATTATTTTATAATCAAGAGCCCCTCACCCAAAATCAAGGAACCTTCTTGAGGGGAGAGTTCAGCGATTATTTTAAATCAAGAGCCCTTTACCAAAAACATGGAAACCCTTTCCCTTTAGGGAGAGTTCAGCGGATTATTATTATAATCAAGAGCCCCTCACCAACATCAAGGAACCTTCCTTGAGGGGAGAGTTCAGCGGATTATTATTATTTTAATCAAGAGCCCCTCACCAACATCAAGGAACCTTCCTTGAGGGGAGAGTTCAGCGATTATATTTAATCAAGAGCCCTCACAACATCAAGGAACCCTTTCCCTTTAGGGGAGAGTTCAAAATTTTTTTATAACAAAAAGCCCAAACAACATCAGGAACCTTTCCCTTTAGTGAGAGTTCAGCAGATTATTATAATCAAGGCCCCACCACTCAAGGACTTCCCTTTAGGGGAGTGTTCAGCAGAAATTTTTTTCAACCCCACCAACAAACAGAACCTTCCTTGAGGGGGATTCAGCGGATTATTATTTAAATCAGAGCCCCTCACCCAACATCAAGGAACCCTTTCCCTTTAGGGGGGAGTTCAGCGGATTATTTTATATCAAGAGCCCCTACCAACATCAAGGAACCTTCCTTGAGGGGAGAGTTCAGCGATTATTTTATAAAACAAGACCACCAACATCAAGGAACTTCCTTGAGGGGAGAGTTCAGCGGATTATTGTTAATCAAGAGCCCTCACCAACCAAGGAACCCTTTCCTGAGGGGAGATGGGTTTAGCGGTTTTTATTTAAAAGAGCCCCCCCACCCAAATCAGGAACTTCCTTGAGGGAGAGTTCAGGGGATTATTGTTAAAAATCAAGGGCCCCTACAAATCAAGGAACCTTCCTTGAGGGGAGATTCAGCGATATTATTAAATCAAAAGCCCTACCCAAAATTTAAGGAACCTTCCTTGAGGGAGAGTTCAGCAGGATTATTTCATAATCAAGGCCCTACCAACATCAAGGACCTTTCCGAGGGGGAGTTTAGAGTTTATTTAACAAGAGCCCCTCACCAACATCAAGGAACCCTTCCCTTTAGGGGGAGTTCAGAGATTATTGTTATAATCAAGAGCCCCTCCCCATAAGGAACCTTCCTTTGGGGAGATTTTAGGGATTATTTTAATCAAAGCCCCTACCACATCAAGGAACCTTCCCTTGGGGGGAGAGTTCCATTTTATTTTATTCAAGAGCCCTCACCCCCCATCAAGGGAACCTTCCTTTGGGGGGGGTTCAGCGGGTTATTTTTTTAATTTAAAGGCCCCCCCCCCAACTCAAGGAAACCTTCCCTTTAGGGGGAGTTTTAGCGATTTTTATTATAATCAAGGGGCCCCCCCCAACATCAAGGAACCTTCCTTGGGGGAGTTCAGCGGGTTTTTTAATCAAGAGCCCTCCCAAAAATCAAGGAACCTTCCTGAGGGGGAGTTAGGGATTTTTTATAATCAAGAGCCCCCAACAAACAAGGAACCCTTTCCTTTAGGGGAGAGTTTTAGCGGGATTATTTTTATAATCAAGAGCCCCCCCCAACACAAGGAACCTTCCCTTTAGGGGAGGTTCAGGGGTTTTATTTAAACAAAAGCCCCTCAAACATCAAGGAACCTTCCTTGAGGGGGGAGTTTTGGGAAAATTTTTTTATAAACAAGAGCCCCTCACCAACTCAAGGAACCTTCCTTGAGGGGAGGTTCAGGGATTTTTTAAAATTAAATTAAAAAAAAATTCAAAAAAAAAACCCCTCACCAACATCAGGAACCTTTCCCTTTGGGGGAGTTCAGCGATTTTTTAAATAAAAAAACCCCTCACCAAATCAAGGAAACCCTTCCGGGGGAGTTCAGGGATTATTATTATAATCAAGAGCCCCTCACCCAAATCAAGGAACTTCCCGGGGGAGTTTGCGATTTTATTATAATCAAGAGCCCTCACCAACACAAGGAACCTTCCGGGGGAAGTTCAGGGATTTTTTAATAAAAAAGAGCCCTCACCACATCAAGGAACCTTCCTTGAGGGGAGAGTTCAGGAATTTTTTTAAATCAAAGCCCCCCACCAAAATCAAAAACCTTTTTTGGGGGGGGGGGAAAAAAATAGAAAAAAAGGCCCCCCCTGAAATTTTTGGGGAATTTTAAGGTTTTTATAAAACAAGACCCCCAAAATCAAAAATTTTAAAAGTTTTACCCCAGGGGTTTTTGGGATTTTTAAACGGAAAAATTTTGGGGGGTTTTAAAATGGAATTTTAAAAAGTTTTAAAAAAAAAATAAGGGGTCCCAATAAAATTTTGGGGGAAATCAAAATTTTTTTAAAAAAGGCCCTAAAAAAAACCCCCAAAAAAATTTTTAAAAAATTTTTCAAGAGCCCCTCCCAACACAGGAACCTTCCTTGAGGGGAATTCGGTTTTTTTTTAAATCAAACCCCCCCAAAAAAATCGGGTTTTTTGGGGGGGTTTTAAAAATTAAATTTTTAAAACCCCCACCAACCCTTCCTTGAGGGGGAGTTTTGCGGTTTTTTTAATCAAATCCCCTCAAACACAAGGAACCTTCCTTAGGGGGAACAATTATTAAATTTTAAAAAAAGCCCCCCCAAAACAGGAACCCCCTTTTGAGGGGAAAAAAGGGTTATTTTTTTAATCAAAACCCTCACCAACTCAAGGAATTCCTTGAGGGGAGGTTTTGGGATTTTATAATCAAACCCCCCCAACACAAAGGAACCTTTCCTTGAGGGGGGATTTATTATTATTATAAAAACCCCCCACCAAACAAGGGAATTCTTGAGGGGGGGAGTTACGGTTATTTTTATAATAAAAGCCCCTCACCAAAACAAGGCTTCCTTTTAAGGGGGGGAAAAATTATATTTTAATAAAAACCCTCACCAACATCAAGGAACCCCTTTTTTAAAAAAGGGTTTTTTTTAAAAAAACCCCCCCCCCAAAAAAACAAGGAACCCCTTTAAAATTCAGGGTTTTTTATAAGGCCCCCCCCCAAAAGGGGGGTTCCGAAATTTAAAAAAATTTTTTTTAAAAAGACCCCTAAAAAAAGGATTTTTTGGGGGGAAAAAATTTTAAAATTTTTAAAAAGCCCCCCCAAAATCAAGGCCTTCCTTGGGGGGGGAAAGGGGGTTTTTTAATAAACCCCCAAACCAAAACAAAACCCCCTTGGGGGGGGTTCAACGGATTTATTTTATAACAAACCCCTCACCAACACAAGGAACCTTCCTTGGGGGTTTTTTTTAATTTTTTAAAAAAAACCCCCCACAACACAAGGGAAACCCTTTCCCGAGGGAGAGGGGTTTTTTTAAAAAGGCCCCCCAAACAAATTCCTTGGGGGGGTTTAGCGGTTATTTTAAAAAAACCCCACCTCAAAACCTTTTAGGGGGAAATTTTTAAAATTTTAAAAAATCAAAGCCCCCCACCAAATCAAGGAACCTTCCCTTTGGGAAATTCAAATTTTTATTTTAAAAAACCCCCCCCCAAAAAACCCGGAATTCCTTAAAATTTTTTAGGTTTTTTAAAAAAAACCCCAAAATCAAGGTTTTTTTAGGGGAAAAAGGGGAAATTTTAAAAAGGCCCCCCCCCAAATTAAAATTTTAGGGGGTTTAACAAAAATTTTTAAAAAAAGCCCCAAAAAACAAGGCCTCCAAAAAGAAATTAAAATTTTAAAAAAAACCCCCAAAAAACCCCCCCCCCAAAAAAGGAAAATTTTATGGGGTTCCCCAAAATTTTTTTTTAAGGTTCCCCCAAAAAAATTCCCTAGGGGGTTTTACAAAAATTTTAAAGGCCCTAAAACAAAACCCCCTTTTAAAAAAATTTTTGGGGAACCAAAAAAAACCCCCTTTGGGGGAATTTGGGAATTTAAATAAAGGTACCAACCCCCAAAAAAATTTTTAGGGGGGGTTTAAAATTATTATAAAAAACCCCCCAAAAACCTCGGAAAATTTTGGGGATTGGGATTAAAAAACCCCCAAAAAAACCCGAATTTTTGGGGAATTAAAATAAATCAAACCCTAAAACTCGAAATTTTGGGGGGGGGGGTTAAAAAAAAATTTTTTTTAAAAACCCCAAAAATTTTAGGGGGAAGGGTTTTGAAAAAAAAACCCCTAGAAAATTTGGCCCCTTAGGGAACCCTTATTTTTTAAAAAAGACCCTAAAATCAAAATTTTAGGGGGTCAAAATTTTTTAAAAACAAGACCCCAAAAATCAAGAACCTCCAAAGGGGAATTTTAAAAAAAAAAAAATAAACAAAAAACCTTCTTAGGGGGGTTTGGGGGAAAAAATTTATAAAAAACCCCCCCAACCAAAGGAATTCCCTTGGGTTCAGGGTTTTTTTTAAAAAAAAACCAAAAAAAAAAACCTTCCTTAAGGGGAGAGTTCAGCGATTATTTTATAATCAAAAGCCCCTCACCAATAAGGAATTCCTTTAGGGGGAGTTGGGATTTTATTATAATCAAGAGCCCCCCAACATCAAGGAACCTTCCGAGGGGAGATTCGATTATTTAAAAGGGGGCCCCCCACCAACTCAAGGAACCTTTTTAGGGGAGCCGGATTTTTTTTTAAAAGCCCCCCACCAACAAAGGGAATTTTTGGGGGGATTTTTAAATTATTTTATAATCAAGACCCCCCCCCCCAAAACAAGGAATTTTGGGGGGGGGTTCAGGATTATTTTATATCAAAGCCCCCAAAAATCAAGGAACCTTTTTTGAGGGGGGGTTCAGCGGATTATTTTTAAAACAAACCCCCCACCAACACAAGGAACCTTTTGGGGAATTTAACAAATTTTTTTAAACAAAAAGGCCCCCCCCCTAAGGAATTTTAGGGGGATTAAAATTTAATAAACCCCCTCAAACTCAAGGGGTTCCAAAAAAAAAAAAATCAAGGCCCCAAAAGTAAAAAATTTTTAAAAAGCCCCCCCTGGAATTCCAGGGGTTTTTTTTTAAAATAAGGCCCCCAAAAATCAAGATTTTGGGGGGCCCCAAAACAAGACCCCCCAAAAAAAGGTTTTTAAAATCAAGAATTTTTTAAAAACAAACCCCTAAAAACAAGGAATTTTTAGGGGGGTTTTACGGAAATTTTTTTTTAAAAAAAGCCCCTTAAACATCAAGGGCCCTTAAACAGGGAAATTTTTTTTAAAAAACCCCCCCCCAAAAAATTCCCCAGGGAAAAAAATTTTTAAAAAGAGCCCCTTTTAAAAAAAAAAAACCTTTGAGGGGGGGTTATTTTTTAAAATCCCCCAACAAAACCTTTTTGAAATTAAAGGGGTTTTAAAAAATAACAAACCCCCCCCCCCCAAAAAACCCTTCCCTTTAGGGGAGAGTTCAGCGATTTTTATAAATCAAGAGCCCCCACAACATGAACCCCTTTCCCTTTAGGGGAGTTAAAAAATTTTTTTTAAAAAAAAAACCCCCCCCAAAAAAACCCCCCCTTTTTAGGGGGGGATTATTTTTTAAATAAATCAAACCCCCCCAACACAAAGGGAAACCCTTTCCGGGGGAAGTTCAGCGATTTTTTTATAATCAAGAGCCCCTCACCACATCAAAAACCCTTCCCTTTAGGGGAGAGTTCAGGATTATTATTTAAACAAGAGCCCCCACCAAAAAAAAAAGGGGGGGGGGTTTTAGGGATTATTTTTAAAAAAAAGCCCTCACCCAAAAATCAAGGAACCTTCCTTTAGGGGAAGTTTTAGGGATTTTTTTTATAATCAAAGCCCTCCCAACATCAAGGAACCTTCCTTGAGGGGAGATTCGCAATTTTTTTAATCAAGAGCCCCCACCAACACAAGGGAAACCCCCCTTGAGGGGGAAATTCAGGGATTTTTTTATAAAAAACCCCCTTTACCCAAAATAAGGAACCTTTTAAATTTTTAAAGGTTTTTTTAAAAAAAAGACCCCTAAAATCAAGCCTTTTTTAAACCCCAAAATTTTTAAAAAGCCCCTTTTAAAAAAAACCTTTAATTTAAAATTTTAAATTTTTAAAAAAACCCCAAACAAAGGCCCCCCCTAAGAACCCTTTTTTTTTAAAAAAGCCCCCCCCCCAAAACCCCCGGGGGGGGTTTTTTTAAAAAGCCCCAAAAAAAAGGCCCCCTTTAGGGAAAAAATTTTATTATTAAAAAAACCCCCACCCAAAAAAACCTTTTGGGGGGAAAAAATTTTTAATCAAAGCCCCACCAACAAAAGGGAATTCCCGGGAGGGTTTACGGGTTATTTTTAAAACAAAGCCCCCCCCACATCAAGGAACCTTTCCCGGGGGGGGAATTTTTTAAAAAAGGCCCCCCCAAAAAAAAACCCCCCTTTGGGGGGGAGTTTAGGTTATTTTAAATCAAAACCCCCCACCCAAACAAGGAACCTTCCGAGGGGAGGTTCGCAAAATTTTTATAAAAAACCCCCCCACATAAGGAACTTTTTTGAGGGGAGAGTTCCTTTTTTTTAAAAAACCCCTCACCCAAAATCAAGGAACCTTCCTGGGGGAAGTCGGGATTTTTTATTTAAAAAAACCCCCCCCCAAAAAGGAATTCGAAATTTAAAAATTTTTAAAAAAGGCCTTCAAAAATTTAGGTTTTTAAAATTTTTAAAAACCCCTACCCCCCCAAAGGGGGGAAAACCAAAAAATAAAACCCTCCCCAAAATCAAGGAATTTTTAAAGGGGGAAAACCCCCAAAAATTTTAAAAAAAAAAAATCCCCAAAAAAATTTTTGGGGAAAAAAAAACCCCCCAAAACAAGAACCTTCCAAGATTCGGGGATTATTTTTAAAAATAAAGGTAAAAAAACCCTAAATTTAAAATTTTTTTAAAAGAGCCCCTTTTAAAAATCAAGGACCTTCCAAAATTTAGGAATTTTTTTAAAAGGGGGTCCCCAAAAAAGAACCTTCCCCCCTTTAGGGGAAATTAGGGGATTATTAATTTTAAACAAACCCCACCAACATCAAGGAACCTTCCTTGAGGGGGAAATTCACAAAAAAAGGCCCCCCACCCCACAAGGAACCCTTTTTGAGGGGGGAAAAAATTTTTTTAAAAATCAAAACCCTCAAAAAAACCCCCCAGGGGGGAAAAATTATTTAAAAGGCCCCCCAACATCAAAGAACCTTCCTTGAGGGAAGGTCAGCGATTTTTTTAAATAAGAGCCCCTCACCAAATCAAGGAAACCCTTTCCCTTTGGGGGTTAAATTTTTTTTTTAAACAAAGGGCCCCCCCAAAAACAAGGAACCTTTCCGGGGGGGGGTTGGGGTTTTTTTAAACAAGAGCCCCCCCCAAAAAAAAAATTTTTAAAGGGTTTTTTTTTTAAACAAACCCCCCACCAACTCAAGGAACCTTCCTTGAGGGGGAAATTTGGGGTTATTTTTATAATAAACCCCAAAACCCCAAAGGAATTTTTAGGGAAATCAGGGGTAAATAAAAACCTAAAATCAAGAAATTTTGAAAGTTTCAGGTTTTTTAAAAAACAAGCCCCCCCCCTAAGGAATTCCGAGGGGATTAGGGTTTTTTAAAAAGGCCTCCCAAATAAAAATTTTTTAAAAATTCAAAACCCCCAAAAATAAAATTTTATTAAGGTCACATTAATTTAAAAGAGCCCCCCCCAAAAAAAGGGCCCCTAAATTTTAAGGGTTTTTAAAAAAAAAAAACAAGGAAAAACCCCCCCAAATCAGGAATTTTTTAAAAAAAGCCCCTTTAAAAAAAAACCCCCTTAGGGGGGTTAAAGGGTTTTTTTTTAAAAAAGCCCCTAAAAATCAAGAACCTTCCTTTTGGGGAAGTTCCGGATTATTTTTAAAATAAAACCCCAAAACCCCCAAAACCCCGGGGGGGGAAATTAAATTTTTTTTTATAAAGGCCCCCCCAAAAAGGAACCTTCCTTTAGGGGGAGAATTTAAGGGTTATTTTTTATAATAAGGCCCCCCACCAAAAAGGAACCTTCCTTGGGGAGGTTACGGATTTTTTTTAATCAAGGCCCCCCAAAACAAAAACCCCCCGAGGGGGAGAAAATTTTTCAAAGCCCCTCACCACATCAAAACCCCGGGAATTAGCGGTTATTGTTAAAACCCCAAAACCCCCCCCAAAGGGGGGTTCCTTTTTTTTAAAAAAAACCCCCAACATCAAGGAACCTTTTGAGGGAGAGTTCAGCGATTTTTTTTATAATCAAGAGCCCCTCACCAACATCAAGGAACCTTCCTTGAGGGAGAGTTCAGCGGATTATTATTATAATCAAGAGCCCCTCACCAACATCAAGGAACCTTCCTTGAGGGGAGAGTTCAGCGGATTATTATTATAATCAAGAGCCCCTCACCAACATCAAGGAACCTTCCTTGAGGGGAGAGTTCAGCGGATTATTATTATAATCAAGAGCCCCTCACCAACATCAAGGAACCTTCCTTGAGGGGAGAGTTCAGCGGATTATTATTATAATCAAGAGCCCCTCACCAACATCAAGGAACCTTCCTTGAGGGGAGAGTTCATCGGATTATTATTATAATCAAGAGCCCCTCACCAACATCAAGGAAAACCCTTTCCCTTTAAAGGGGGAAAATTTAGTGGGTTATTAAATTTTAATCAAAAACCCTTCAAACCAAAAATCAAGGAACCTTTTCCCTTTAAAGGGGGGAAATTCAGCGGGTTAATTTTTATAAACAAGAGCCCCTCACCAACTAAAAGGGAACCCTTCCTTGAGGGGAAATTTTAGCAATTTTTAAATTTTAAACAAGAGCCCCTCACCAAAAATCAGGAACCTTCCTTGAGGGGGGGGGTTCAGGGGATTATTTTAAAATCAAGAGCCCCTCACCAACACAAGGAAACCCTTTCCTTAGGGGAGGTCACGGATTTTTTTTAAAAAAAATCAAGAGCCCCTTTACCAACATCAAGGGAAACCCTTTCCCTTTAGGGAGAGTTTTAACGGGTTTAAATTTTTAAATAAAAATCCCCCCCACCAAAAAATCAAGGAAACCTTTCCCTTTAGGGGGAAATCACCGGGTTAAATTATTTTAATCAATAGCCCCTCCCAAAATCAAGGAACCTTCCTTGAAGGGGGGAGTTCAAGGATTATTAAAATTAAAACAAAACCCCCCCCAAAAACAAGGAACCTTCCTTTTAGGGAGGTTTTACAGATTTATTAAAAATCAAGAGCCCCTCACCAAAATTCAAGGAAACCCTTCCCTTTAGGGGGGAAATTTTGAAAAAATTAAATTTTTATAACAAAGCCCCCCAAAACCCAAAATTTAAGGAACCCCTTTCCCAGGGAGAGTTTAACGGGTTATTTTATAATCAAGAAACCCCCAACCCAAAATTTAAAAGGGAAACCTTTCCTTTAGGGTTAAGGAAAAAAAAAAGCCCCTCACCAAAATCAAAGGGCCCCTTTCCCTTTAGGGGAGTTCACCCGGGTTATTAAAAAAATCAAAAACCCCCCACCCAAAACAAGGGAAACCTTTTGAGGGAAGTTCAGCGGGTTATTGAAACAAGAGCCCCTCACCAACATCAAGGAACCTTTCCCTTTAGGGGAAGTTCAACGGGTTTTGTTAAATCCCAAAAGCCCCTCACCAACATAAGGGAAACCTTTCCTTTAGGGGGGAGTTAGGGATTATTTTATAATCAAGAGCCCCTCACCAACATCAAGGGAAACCTTTCCCTTTAGGGGGAGGAAAAAATTCCAAAACAGGGGTTATTTTATAATCAAAGAGCCCCCACCAACATCAAGGGAACCCCTTTCCTTTAGGGGGGGGGTTCAAACCCTTTTTTCCCCCCAAACCCAAAATCAAGGAACCTTCCTTGAGGGGATAGTTCAGCGATTATTATTATAATCAAGAGCCCCTACCAACATCAAGGAACCTTCCTTTTAGGGGAAAGTTTTAGCGGGTTTAAAAATAATTTAATGCCCCCCCCCAACACCCAAAGGGAAACCTTTTTGAGGGGAGATTTCCGATTATTTTAAAATCAAACCCCTCACCAACATTTTAAGGGAAACCCCCTTGAGGGGAAGTTCAGCGGATATTAATTTTAAACCCAAAAGCCCCCCACCAACATCAAGAACCTTTCCCTTTAGGGGGGAGTTCAGCGGGTTTTTTTAATCAAGAGCCCCTCACCAACCTCAAAGGAAACCCTTTCCCTTAGGGGAGGTTTTTAGCGGGTTATTTTAAAAATAATAAGACCCCCACCAACATCAAAAGGGAAACCCTTTCCTTTAGGGGGGGGTTAGGGATTATTATAAAACAAGAACCCCTTTACCAAAATCCCAAGGGAAACCCTTTCCCTTTAGGGGAGAGTTTTAAATTATTTTTATAATCAAGACCCCTCACCAACATCAAGGAAAACCCTTTTTTGAGGGGAGAGTTTTAAAAAACCCCTCACCAAAATCAAGGGAAACCCTTTCCTTTTAGTGGAATTCACGGATTATTATTTTAATCAAGACCCCTCACCAAAACAAGGAACCTTCCTGAGGGGAAGTTTAGCGAATTTTTAATCAAAACCCCCACCAACATCAAGGAACCTTCCTTAGGGGGAGTTTAGCGATTTTTGTTAAAATCAAGAGCCCCTCACCAACATCAAGGGGAAATTTTCCTTTAGGGGGGAGTTCAACGGAAAAATTTTTAAAATAATCAAGAGGCCCCCCCACCAACAAACAAGGAACCTTTCCTTTAGGGGAAAATTTTACCGGGTTTTTTTTATAACAAAAAGCCCCTCACCAACATCAAGGGAAATTCCTTGAGGGGAAAAAAGTTCAAGGGGATTTATTATTAAAAATAAACCCCTTCCCCTCAAGGGAATTTTCCTTGGGGAGGGGTTTTTGGGTTTAATAATAAACCCCTCCCCCTCAAGGGAAATTTCCCCGAGGGGAGGGTTTTCCGATTATTTTAAAAAATCAGGGGCCCCTCCCTCCCGGAAATTTTCCCTTTAGGGGAGGTCTCGGGAATTTTTTAATAACGCCCCTCCCCTCAAGGGAAATTTCCTGAGGGTGAGGGCCTTATTAAATAATAATCCGGCCCCCCCAAAAACCCAAGGGAATTCCTTGAGGGGGGGGAATTCAAAAAACCGAATTTTATTTATTATAAAAAAAACCCTTTAAACCCTCCCCAAAGGGAACCTTTTTTGAGGGGGTTCCGGGGTTATTTTTTTAAAAAAGCCCCTCCCCTCAAGGGAATTTTCCCTTAGGGGGAGGGGCCCTTATTTTAAAATAAACCCCTAACCCCTCAAGGGAACCTTTTTGGGAGGGGAATCTTGAAATTTTTAAAAAAATTCCCGGGGCCCCTCCCCTCAAGGGAATTCCTTGAGGGGGGGGAATTTTAAAAACCCCTTTCCCACCTCAAGAATTCCTTTTAGTTTAGAGGGTTGGGTTATTTAAAAATAATCCAAGAACCCCCCCCCTCAAGGAAATTCCGATGGGGGTTAGGGGATTAATTTTTTTTATAATAAAACCCAATCCCCTCAAAGGGAATTCCTTTAGGGGAAGGGGCCGGGTTATTTAAAAATAATCCAAAAACCCCCACCCCTCAAGGAACCTTGTGTTGGGGGGGGCTCTGATTTAATTTTTAAAAATCCGTGCCCCCACCCTCAAGGAATTCCTTTTAGGGGAGGGGCTCTTATTTTAAAAAAAATCCCCCCAAAACCCCCCTCAAGGGAACCTTTTTTGGGGGGGAGATTTCAAGGGGTTTTTTTTTAATTTATAAACAAAACCCCTCCCCCTCAAGGGAATTCCTTTGTTTTGGGGGGTCCTTATTATAACAAAACCCCTCCCCTCAAGGAATTTCCTTTTAGGGGAGGGGCCGGGTTTTAAAATAATCCCGGACCCCCCCAAAAAGGTTCCCTTTAGGGTAAGGGCCGATTATTAAAAATAATCCGGGGGCCCCCCCCTCAAGGAATTCCTGAAGGGGTGAGGGGTTTTATTATTTTTTAAAAAAACCCCCCTTTAACCCAAAATCAAGGGAATTTCCTTTTAGGGGAAAACCGATTATTTTTAAAAAAGGGGCCCCTCCCCCAAAGGAACCATTTGGAGGGGGATTTCAAAAGCCCCTCCCCTCAAGGGAATTCCCCTTTAAATTTTGGGGGTTCGGGGTTATTTTAATTTTAAATTCAAACCCCCCCCCTCAAGGGAATTTTCCTTTATGGGTTAGGGCCGATTAAAAATAATTCCGGAAACCCCCCCTCAAGGAATTCCCTTTAGGGGAGGCCTTTATTTTAAAATCCGGGGGCCCCCCCCCCTCAAGGAAATTTCCTTGAGGGGAAGGCTTTTTATTAAAAATAAAAAAATAAAAAAACCGTTTTAACTCTCCCCTCAAGGAAAATTTCCCCTTGATGTGGGGGAGGGGGTTTTTATTATAACAAAAATCCCTGAACCTCCCCTCAAGGAAGGTTTCCCTTTAAAGTTTTGGGGAGGGGCCTTGAATAAAATAATCGCTGAACCTCCCCTCAAGGAAGGTTTTCCCTTTATTTTTTTTTAGGGGGTCTTGAATTTTAATAATAATCCGCTGAATCTCCCCCAAGGAAGGGGTTTCCTGATTTGGTGAGGGCCTTTTTTAAAAAACCCCTCCCCTCCAAAGGGGGTTCCTTTTATGTTTTGGGGGGAAAGGGTCTTGGAAATTTTAAAAAAATCCCTGAAATTTCCCGGGGGGGGAAGGGGGGAAATCCCCTTTAGGGGGGGTGGGGCTCTTGATTTAAAAATAATCTTTGAAAATCTCCCCTCAAGGAAGGTTTTCCCTTTATGGTTTGTGGGGGCTCTTGATTATAAAAAAACCCTGAACTCTCCCCCAAGGAAGGTTTTTTGATGTTTTGGGGAGGGGCCCCTTGATTATAAAAATAATCCGCTGAACCTCCCCTCAAGGAAGGTTCCTTGATGTTGGTGAGGGGCTTTTTGATTATAAAAAATCCCTTTTAACTCTCCCCTCAAGGGAAAGGTTTTCCCTTTATGTTGGTAGGGGCTCTTGATTATAATAATAATCCGCTGAACTCTCCCCTCAAGGGAAGGTTTCCCTTTATGTTGGGGAGGGGGTCTTTATTATAAAAAAAATCCGTGAACTCTCCCCCCAAGGAAGGGTTTCCCTTTATTTGGTGAGGGCCCTTTATTAAAAATAAACCCCTGAACTCTCCCCCCAAAGGAAAGGGTTTCCCTTTATGTTGGGGAGGGGCCCCTTGATTATAAAATAATCCGCTGAACTCTCCCCCAGAAAGGGTTTTGATGTTGGTGAGGGGGTTTTATTTTAAAAATAAACCCGAAATTCCCCTCAAGGGAAAGGTTTTCCCTTTATGTTGGGAGGGGTCTTGTTTTTAAAATAATCCTGAACTTC
>NC_069439.1:31765147-31800640 GCF_026875155.1 Cherax quadricarinatus
GTAGGGCCGCCTAGGAAAGGTTGGAGGGAGGGGGTAAAGGAGGTTTTGTGTGCGAGGGGCTTGGATTTCCCAGAGCATGCCATGAGCGTGTTTGATAGGAGTGAATGGAGACAAATGGTTTTAATACTTGACGTGCTGTTGGAGTGTGAGCAAAGTAACATTTATGAAGGGATTCAGGGAAACCGGCAGGCCGGACTTGAGTCCTGGAGATGGGAAGTACAGTGCCTGCACTCTGAAGGAGGGGTGTTAATGTTGCAGTTTAAAAACTGTAGTGTAAAGCACCCTTCTGGCAAGACAGTGATTGGAGTGAATGATGGTGAAAGTTTTTCTTTTTCGGGCCACCCTGCCTTGGTGGGAATCGGCCAGTGTGATAATAAATAAATAATACCCAAGCGTTTGAGGAGAGAAGGTGATCATTTCATAATACAGCTTCCTTCAACTCAAAAGAAATTTGCTCAGAAGAGATGCATTGTCTGTGCACAAACAAAACGACGGCAACAAAGACGCAAAGACACTCGTTTTATGTGTGAGGAATGTAAGGTGCCTCTGTGCATGGTGCCTTGTTTCAAGGAGTTCCACAAGCTTCAGCAGTTCTAAAACCATGTCCAGTGATTGTAAATATGTAAATATATGATAGAACATTAGTATTATACAATATTTGTGCATGTTTATTGTAATAAACAACAGTGGTAAACAATAATATGATAATAACTTTAGTGCGGTTATTGTGTCAATACAGTGAGTATATATATATCAATTATATACAGTATTGGTCTCTCACCGCCCCAAAATGTTAGTAGGAATAAAAAAAAAATTGGAAAAGAAAAGAAAAAACAACTAAAACAACAAAATAATATAATACGCGTATGTGGAATTCGTCGATGTTGCCGCCACCACATCATTTTCTACAAACTTCTTGGCACTGTATCTCGGTAAGTACTGATCAGATTCTAATTTTTTTTGTTTTATTACCTTCACAAAAATATGCTCTTTAATTCTGTAAGAAAAAATAATTTCTTTTTTTTTCAAAATTTCTTGGACACTGGTGCGTGACTTCAGATTTTGGCCTTGGACCCTGAAAGGGTTAATTAGAAAAATGCCTGCAACTAGTGGTGATGTGAGTGAAAAAGGCCAGTAAAGGTTGGTTTGAGAGATTTAAGAATTGTACTGGCATACATAGTGTGATAAGGCATAGTGAGGCTGCCAGTTCGGACCACAAAGCGGCTGAAAAATATGTGCAGGAATTCAAGGAGTACATAGACAGTGAAGGACTGAATCCTGAACAAGTGTTTAATTGTGATGAAACAGGCCTGTTTTGGAAGAAAATGCCAAACAGAACCTACATTACTCAGGAGGAAAAGGCACTCCTAGGGCATAAGCCTATGAAAGACAGGCTTACTCTCTTGATGTGTGCTAATACTAGTGGTGATTGCGATCATCACCAGATCTTCAGTAAAGGTAAGTGTCAGTTTGTGTGTATTAAAATTAATATTTCACGTGGTAAAAAAATTTGTTTTTTTTTTTCATGCTTTTGGGTGTCTTGAACGGATTAATTTGATTTCCATTATTTCTTATGGGGAAAATTAATTCAGCTAACGATAATTTCAGTTAACGATGAGCTTTCAGGAACAGATTAATATCGTTAACTGAGATTCCACTGTACTCTGACTGGTGTCTCTGGAGAAGTACCCTGGCTTGTGTGTGTGGGGAGGTACCCTGGCTTGTGTGTGTTAGGAGGTACCCTGGCTTGTGATGTAGTTCAACTGTGCTTTAGAGGTTACTAAGGGAGATCTAATTGACCAGTAAATGGTCACACCTTGCCTTGGCAAGTACCTGTCAGGTACACCTTTGTTAGGCACATACGAAAATTGCAAATTTTTGAAATGTTTTTCCTATGAGTGGATAGAGTGTCTCAATGTAAAGTAAATGAGCCCATAGAAATGAATATGTGAAAGTTGGTTTTCGATCAATTGTCAATATGCGAAGACTGACAAAAGTAGGTCTTGCCTACCAAAGGATGAACATTTTTAAATATGGCAAAGTTGCAATTGCTAATAAAACACCAAATAACGATTTTTTAATTTTATTATACAAAAAGACACTATCAAAAATATAAATTAAACTTGTTTTCAAACATTTTGTAAGTATTAAAAAAAATACAAAAATGAACCACATAGCAACATGGACACATTGCAAAGGGATATAACTTTCAATTCCCACATGCCTGAGTTTCCTAAGAAAGAACAATCATTCTAGATCACTAATTTGTACAATTTCTATCCTTCTTGATGCATATATTTACTTTGCATATGGCACACGAAAATGAGGATGTGACATGAAGTTTGTGTTTGTTGCACAATTTGCATCCAAGTAGCTTGCCTGGCACTGGCCAGTGATAATTTTGGCTTTTTGGATGGTCTATCTTCCTCCTCCTCATCACTTGACATCTCTGCATCCTGTGGCAAGTACTCATCACCACTGTCAAGCAATTCCAGATCATCTGCCTCTGCATCTGAGTCACTTTCCTCCAAAATGCAGAGATATTTGGACTTGTCTTTGGAGGACTCACCATAAAACAATTTCTCATTGATCTGGAAGGCCAATGAAAACATTCTGTACACACCCAGACCACTACAGAATTGATATATGTATTACAATTTTTTTTTATAAATATTTATCTTATGCCTAAATAGGCAAGAACAATACTTTTTGGTCTTTTTTTGTTGCATTTTTTTCATATGCATAGTGCACTCACATTATGCTTCACACAGACTTTATATATTTAAATATCAAAATATGCCTACACTATTCATTTACACACTAGAACCTCTTCAAGGGGGGCTCCTTGGCGTGGTGAAGAGGCTCTTGGTCTGAGGAATTACACCTGTCGGTCTTCTTCCTCAGACCGAACCTAATTACCCCCCAATCTCCCCTCCCCTATCCCATCCTCTGCTGTATAGCCCTTGTGGCTTAGCGCTTCTTTTTGATTATAATAATAATATCCCATCCTCTCCTTTTTCCTTTCCTCCTCCTCCTCCCCACTCCTCCCTTTTGCCCTTCCTCTTTTTGGCCTTTGGGATTTCTCCCACAGGCGCGCTAGTTCCTTGGTAGGGGAAAGGATACCGGGGTCCATCCCATTCCGTTGAGGTTCTTGGCAGTGGCGTAGTTTGCCGTGGAATCTGGATCGCCTGGGGATGTCCCGATCCCTCTCCGGTATCCCGGAGTAGCTTTGGGTGTCTTTCGAGCGACGGGTGTATCTCTGGAAGCCACCTTTCGGATTCCGGGGGTGGTGGCCGAAGGGGGATGCTTTGTGGGGGATATCCGGCCGCCCTCTCTTTTGCCACCGAGGTAGTTTGGCAGATGTGAGGTTGCTATCCCGGATTGTTAGTTTACTACTTGAGGGGTAGGGTATGGCACGGGTTCCATGCTGCATGTGCGCTACTTGGGGTGCGAGGTCCTCTTGGGCGCGGAGGGAGATTTCGGGCCCCTTTCATTCCTCCTAGGAACTATCCCTCCCTGGTCCCCCTTTTTTTATTTTTTTTTTTATTTTTATTTTCTTTTCTTCTTTCTTTTTTTTTCTTAAAACAAAAAGAAAGAAGTAACCTAACCATGGCAGCCCTAGTCCATAACCTACTACCCCCCCGGGCCCCTTCTTAAAACCGCACCCCTTCTGACCCTGCCCGTCTTTGGACCACTCTTCAGACACTCCTCATGCCTCTGTACCTCTTGCCGGTGCTGTTTTCTCACCCGCTTCGGGTACTGAGCCCTCGACTGACTCCTTCGATTTATCGACCTTCGCTCTCCTCTGACTATGCTTCCGGCCTCTCCCTCTACGTGCGGCAATTTTCAAATCGCCGACCCTTTCCCAAACGTCGGACCAACTCTGGTCCCACGCCTAAACGACAACGACAATTACCTGCTGATGATACTTCTCCACCTTCTCGTTCTTCTCAGAAATGATCGACATGTCCTTCACTACCTTTCCACGCTCATTTCAGACTGAACAATGGACTAAATTCTTCACTTTACGACCGACTTCCTCTACTCCCTATTTTTCGGACCACAGTATTGGCAAGGCACTCCTACGCCATGTTGGTAAAGATATTTCTTTTCATGCTCTTAAGAGCGGTACGCGCATCATCACCGTACAGAATGCTACCCAGGCTCATGAGCTCTCTCATCTTTCCCATATCGATACTGTTCCTGTCACTCTTGAAAAACATCTTTCCCCTCAATTCTTGTAGTGGTACCGTCATCTGCCCCATACCATAGTTCAACAAAATTTCCAGACATGTGGCACTGACATTCTTGAACAGCTGGAACTCCAAGATCTCCCAATTCTCAAAGTAGACACTTATGTTCTTCCTGCCCGCGGGCGGAGACGATACCCTAGCAATGTGGCTCGTTTAACTTTTGACAGCCGAGAACTCCCATCCTCAGTTAATATAGCAGGACATGGGTTTACAAGTTCAAAAAGGTGATCCCTACACCACAACAGTGTAGAAATTGCTGGCGATTTGGCCATCCAGCGAAAATATTGCAGATCTATCGCCGAATGCCAGTCTGTGGGCCGATGACCATTCAATAACGTCTTGCAATCGATCTCCCTCTTCCCTTTAACTGTCATGAGGCTCACCCTTCATACTCTTGCCGTTGTCAGGTCTATTTAAACGAGCGGGAAATCCGTTACCTTAAAGAGACAGAAGGTCTCCCTTATGCCATGGCATTTTTCTCATCTCCGCCTCCAAGGAGACTCCCACGTGTTTCTTATTCCCGTGTTTCAAAACGTCCCCCCACTTCTGGTATCCCATCTTCTACACCCACCTCTGTGGTTACCCTCCCATAGTCACTCCTGTATCTAATCCTTTTGCTGTCCCGGCTCAGAACGTCCCTACTTCAACGCCTCATCTGATCTCGCTTCTTCGTGTTCTCTCTCACAAGCCTCATATCGACGAGACCTCGTACGACCCTCCTCCCAATTGTCCCTCTACTTCCAAAAGTCAAAAAAAGGTCCATTAACACCTCCTACCCATCTTCCAACCTCCTTATTTTACCCTCCCTGTCTCTGCCCCTGGTTTCCCCCCCCTCTCACTGGCTCAGTTACAAGTGTAGAGGTTCACCCTCCTCCTTGTACTGTATCTTCCTCCCCTGTTTCCTCCCAAGTTTCTTCCTCTTCCTGCCACCTCCCAGGTTTCTGCCTCTTCTGTCCCCTGCCACGCTTCTCCAGTCCCTCCACCCTTTTTGCCCCCCCTACCTTGGTACAGTCCAATACAGTTCCAATCTTTACTCATCCTCCCCCTACCATTTCCAATATTGTCCTCCCCCTACAACGTCTCTGAATTCCGAAACACTTGAAGCAATCTCTGAATATATTGCAGAGACCAAACCATCAATGGACACTGATCCACCTTCCGCTCTTTTTCTCTCCTCTGCTCCATCTGTGCAACTCCTTTCTTCACAGCGCACACGTTCCTTCCGCTTTGAATGTTTTTCCACTGCCTCGCATGTGGACTTTTCTAACCCCCTCTAGTCCATAGGAACCCTCACCTGCGGGTTCAAGGGATCTTTATCATTGCCAATCATGGCCTATTTACAGTGGAATATACGCGGCCTCAGGGTAATTGGGGTGAGCTTCAGATGTTACTCTCCCATTTGCCCCTGTTGGTGTTTGCTTACAGGAACCAAAATTACACTCTGCTGTTATTTCCTCCCATCTCAGGCTATAGTTTATTGTATTCTTCAGACCCTTTTCCTGATGGGACCTTTAAAAGAAAGTGCCCTTCTTCTACGCACTGATATTCCATACCATCAGCTATTTGTTCATACTTTCGCTGCATTACACAGCAGCCCGTATCCGCTTACATAGTTTGGGATACGCCTGTTTTTTTATATCTCTCTCCTTCTCGGCATTATCTATTCCGGATATTCCCTTTCTTGTTTCGTCATTACCGCCACCGATTCGTTACTTGGTGATTTTAATGCCCCCCATTTTTCCTCTGGGGGGGTCTCACTGTGATTTCCGGAATTCAGTTAGAGGCTTTTTACCACCCACCCCCTCCATGTTTTAAATACAGGTACTCACACCCATTTTGATCCTCGGACTCATACTCTCTCTTGCATCGATCTCTCAGTCTGCTCTTCCTCCGCCACATTAGACTTCACTTGGTCTGTTCTCCCGGACTTACATGACAGCGATCATTTCCCAATCATTCTTACTTCCCCTTCATATTCGCCACCTCTTCGCACCCCACGCTGGCAGTTTGATCAGGCAAATTGGAGCCTTTACTCACACCTTACTGTTTTTAAAGAGGTTCCTTCTTCGTCCTCCATCGATGAGCTTTTACACCTCTTCTCGTCCTCCGTTTTCACCGCAGCTTCTCATTCTATACCCCAAACTTCGGGCAGGCATTTTCAGAAATGCGTGCCTTGGTGGTCTCCTGCTTGTGCTCGTGCAGTACGTTTGAAACGCGCTGCATGGGGCAGGTATCGGTACAATAGAACCACAGAGAGACTCCTTGATTTTAAACAGAAGCGTGCGATCGCTCGCCGTGTCATCCGTGACGCTAAATGCACTTGCTGGCGAGATTATGTCTCCACCATCACCTCTGCTTCCTCTATGAGTGCAGTCTGGAAAAAAGTACGAAAACTGAGTGGTAAATATTCTCCTGACCTGGCTCCTGTTCTGTGGTTGCCGGTGTTGATATAGCAAACCCACTAGATGTTGCCAATGAAATTGGCAATCATCTGGTCCGTATTTCTCAGGGACTCCATCTATGCCCCTCATTTCTTTCCTCAAAGTCTGCCAGAGAGTTAGCACCCTTGGACTTTTCTTCTCTCAGAGAAGAACAGTATAATGTGCCTTTTACACTTCAAGAACTGGAGGCAACACTCCCAGCTTGTCGATCATCGGCAGCTGGGCCCGACGACATTCATATTCGTATGCTACAACATTTACATCAGTCAGCCCTTGCAGTCCTATTACGCCTTTACAATCTTATTTGGTCACAAGGAGTTCTTCCACAGCTGTGGAAATCCGCCATTGTTCTCCCTTTCCGCAAACCAGGCACTACGGGACATGAAACCTCCCACTATCGTCCTATTGCTCTTACCAGTGCAGTTTGCAAAATAATGGAACGCCTAGTAAATAGACGCTTAGTGTGGTATTTAGAGACACACAACAGTCTCTCCACTCATCAATATGGCTTTCGTAAGGGACATTCTACCATAGACCCCTTACTACGCTTGGATACGTATGTTCGTAATGCCTTTGCGAATAACCACTCAGTTATTGCCGTATTTTTTGACCTTGAGAAGGCATATGACACAACTTGGAGGTATAATATTTTAGCCCAAGCCCACTCCTTAGGCCTTCGAGGCAATCTACCATCCTTCCTTAAGAACTTTTTAACTGACAGGCATTTCCGTGTTCGGGTTAATAATGTGCTCTCCCCGGACTTTATCCAAGCTGAAGGTGTCCCCCAGGGATGTGTTCTGAGCACAACACTTTTTCTCCTTGTTATTAATGATTTGGCCTCTAGTCTTCCATCAAATATTTGGTCATCACTCTATGTTGATGACTTCGCTATTGCCTGTGCAGGCGCTGACTGTCACCTCATTACAGTTTCTCTCCAACATGCAGTCAACCGTGTTTCCAATTGGGCCACCACACGTGGGTTTAAATCGTCATGCAACTTCCTAGCCTTTTCACATATGATCGCTTGAGAGATGCTATCTCCTGCTATCTGTTTTTCGTTTATCCACACCAGTAACAGTCTCTCAACATCTTCTATCACTTGCGATCTCTTATTCGAAAACGAAGTTGCATCTTTTGCAAGAACAGTTTCCTTGATTGTCATTTTCTTGGCCACAATAGTAGCAATGGTTGATTGAGGCACTCCACTTTCATACTTAGCAATTATCTCTTTCTTCATATCCATAGTAATTCTCACCCTTTTTCCTGCAGGGTTGGCACTAGCAGCTTTCTTGGGGCCCATATTGACTTATTTTGCAGGTACAATCACTAAAGATGCTATGATAACATGAAAAATTCCGCGACCGCACTGGCTTGTTTGTAAACAGTGGCACCCACGGGACAACTGAGGCACTCTCAGGCCACAAGTGGACGCGTCTTGAACGTATCGCGTTGGCTGAGTTTTTTTGCGTTAGCTGAGGCAAAATTTTTGTGTTAAAATGTATCGTTAGCTGGATTTAACGTTAGTTGATGCCATCATTAGCTGAGGGTCCACTGTACTTCCTCACACACCAGACAGGGTGCTTCCCTACACACATGATTTGATTTGAGTGGGACTTGCACATGAGTGAATAGAATTATCAAAGCTTATTGCTTGGGAAGCAATGAAAATTGGGTTCGGCAAATATGATACTGTTAGTGGAATGGTTTGTGAAGGACCTGCCTAGTATGGGCCAACAGGCCTGCTGCAGTGTTCTTTCTTTATGTCCAAACCTTTATGGATGAACATAACCCTGACACAGCTGTTGTAGGCCGTGTTGGCAACATCTACAATGACAATATGGTGTCCCATTTTAGGAAAATCTTAAAAAGAAGCGCTAAACCACAAGGGCTATACAGCACTGCAGGGCAGGGAAGGATGCAAAGGTATCGGGTAGCAAGAGAGGGATGATTAGTAGGTTATGGAGGACAGCGGGCCAGTGAATAGTGCAGTGGTAGAGGATAACAAGAGATTGAGGCAGAAAGGGCTGAGAGGAGTGCTAAAGGTATCATCATTAGAGTTTGTCGAATAAATCAATTGTCAAAAAGTCAAGGAGAAAGTTCGGATTAAAGGAGGGTCCATCAGCAAGAAGGGAAAGTAAAGAGAGAGCAGCAGAGCGGAGACGATGTTGGAGATAAATTCTGCGTGCTCGTTGATAGAGTGGGCAGTCTAACAGAATGTGGCTAACAGATAATGGAACCTGACAATTCTCACAGAGAGGAACAGGGTGCTTCTCCATGAAATACCCATGAGTAAGACATGTGTGGCCAATGCGAAGACGGGAGAGAGTGGTCTCCCAACCTCGACACTGATGACAAGAAGACGGCCAGAAACCTATACTCGATTTAATAGAATGAAGTTTGTTATTGAGCAGATCAGACCAATGTTATTGCGAATGCAGGACGAAGAAACCTCACTAAAAGCAGTTAGTTGCAAGTGAAGGTCCCAATTTGCTCGATCAAATTGTCAGCATGGGTGACGAAGAGGTGGTGAATATGAAGAAGTAAAAATGGTTGCTGTCATGTAAGTCTGGAAGGACAGACCAGGTGAAGTCTAGTGTAGTGGACAAAGAGCAGACCAAGAGATCGATCCCCCATACCCCCGGCCGGGATTGAACCCGCGGTCAACCTAGTTGGATGAATCTTATTGTGGCTAGCTGGTCTAGTGGTTAGCGCGACGGGCTGGAGTTTTGAGACTCTATGACCGCGGGTTCAATCCCGGCCGGGGGTATGGTTTATTTGCAATCGTGTCATTACGATTTCTTAAGTCATGTTGACGGCAGTGAAGGGACTTGAGCTAGAGTTCGTCACGGCCACGCTAGCTGGAGATTCGTCTGTAAAAACTTGCATTTGTGGTCACAGAGGTGCCTGTGCTAACCTTCCTATGGTGTAGAAATATACCTAGTTGGATGAATCTTATTTTGGCTAGCTGGTCTAGTGGTTAGCGCGACGGGCTGGAGTTTTGAGACTCTATGACCGCGGGTTCAATCCCGGCCGGGGGTATGGTTTATTTGCAATCGTGTCATTACGATTTCTTAAGTCAAGAGATCGATGCAAGAGAGAGCATGAGGACGAGGATCAAAATGAGTGGGAGTACCCGTATTTAAAACATGAAGGGGGCGAGAAGCAAGAAAAGCCTCTAACTGAATGCCATGGAAGTCTCAGAGAGACCCCCAGAGGAAATGGTGGGCATTAAAATCGCCAAATAACAGAAGTGGTGGTTGTAAGGATGAAACAAGAAAGGTAACATCTGGGATGGATAATGCCTGAGAAGGGGAGAGATACAAATAACATATTGTATACCACTTATTCAAGTGGGTACAGGCTGCAGTGTAATGCATTGTACAATCTCTTAGTAATTAAATAATCAACTACCTCATTTTGTGATTTTACTAGTAAGCATAAGTCACCTTAAGTAATTTTCTTATTTACTATTGTTTGCTTAAACATTAGCTGAATTGATACTTTCTCTGTCCATATTACTACCTCATATTTTTTAAATACTATCAATTGATATTACTTACTAAAATTAATAATTATCATTTTTACTATAATTTCAATTTACTCTTAACATTTTTGACATTTAATAACCATTACTTGTCTAATTACCTTTACCTGTTTTAATACCACATTTACTATCTTAGAGTACTCTTAATTACCTTGTACTGCCATATAACCTCTAGTATAACTACCAGTGCAATATTGAATGAAATAAACATTACTTTTTCACTTTTTTGTAATCATTATTACTTACTAAAATTTTATTAAACACCATATTTACTACCAGTCAATTTTACTTTTGTACATTAAACATTGTTTTATACTTCCCATAACATTTTGTTGCCAAATTTTCAAGTTTGTATATTCAACTCCAACCTTTATATTATCCTTTGTACCTGTGTACCTGTCTACCATCTTACTATCATATTATAACCAAGACATTACCCTTGTTATTTTTTACTATTATTCTTTTGGTACTTTAATTGTGAATTATATTTTGTCAATTTAAATCTAGTTATACTCCTGATCTTGTCAACAACCTATACCAGACTCTAGTGCAATTGCAAGTACCATTTCAATTTGTATTTTTATATTATAAGTTTATATTATAATTCCTACTCTAAGATTGTTTTCATATCTTAGTGACTATATTGTGTGTGCAATTAGTGTATATTTTAATTATATTATTGTTCAAGGCCCTTAACTATCTTTTGCTAACTAGTACCAACTACCTCACATATTTTTTTTTCTACTTTTTTTGTATTCTTTTGCTACCTTAACTTGTATATTTTATCTTGTCAATTTAAATCTAGTTATACTCTAATTCTTGTAAACAACTTATATAACACCTTAGTGCAATTACAACTGAGAGTCTTGTGCCTTTTTTATATTATTAGATTAAACTCAGTTGTACTATAGTCAATACCAAATTCATTATATTAGACCATATTGCAATTACTAGTGAGAGACTGGTGCTATTTTTAATTTGTATTGTTATATTATTAGATTAAATCTAGTTGTACTATAGCTCATTCTAGCTCAAAACATAGACTCCACAAAAGTCATTATATTAGACCTTAGTGCAATTATTTGATTACCACTTTATTGTTCACCACAACTTATATTAGTCCCTTTTATATTATAATTTTATATTATAATTCTAACTTTAAAGAATTACCTTTAAAGTACTACCTACTATCATATTCCCAAGCTCCATTATTTGATCATCACTTTATTTGTTCACCACAAATTATTTTAGTCCCTTTTATATTTTCTCCTTTATTTTAGCTTTAAAAAACTACCTTAGCTCATTATTTTTACATTTGTTAAATAATTCAGGTGCTATTTTTTTAGCTTTAGAATATTTACTTTGTTTTATACTTAATTCTAACTATAGATTCACTACAAATCTTACGATTACAAGCATTGATCCTGATACCAACCTCTTATTTAATGACTTAAATGATTCAAACAGTTACTGTAATTACTACACAGCAGAACAATCAAAGGCACTTCTCAGAGCCAACAACAACATAACTATCTTTAACTACAATATCAGATCTTTAACCCTTTGAGGGTCGACAGGCCCTCTTCGAAACTCGTTCTCAGGGTCGGCCAAATTTCAAAAAAAAAAAAAAATTATTTTTTCTTATGAAAAAATAGTTTTTTTTTCTAAACATTATAGGATAAACAAAAAAAATTTACCATCAATACTAACGGAGATATGGATGCATGAAGTTTGCAGAAAATGAGCCGCGTATGGCAACAGCGGCGACTGCCGCTCACCCGGTAAACTTTAGTTTACTTGTATTTGAAGGTTAGTTGTTTTTTTCACTATTTTATTTTTTCACATAACTTATGTGGCCTATGAGACCAAAGTAAGGTGCAATGTACATATATACACTCGTTGTATACAACACAATAAGCACACAAACATAATTATCAATATATTGTTTACAAAACTTGTTTACAAAAACAAACAATACAAAACATTGTTTATTACTATTGTTCTATAATATATATACCAATATACAGTCACTGAACATATTCCTATTAGTTCTGCAGCTTGTGGAACTCTGAAACATGGTGTCATACACAATGGTGTTTTATCTTTCTCCCTCATTCTATCTCTTTCAATCTGTCTCTCTCTTTCTATATGTCTGTCTATCTCTGTCTCACAGGTACACATAAATACAAGTATACATAGTATAAATTACCTAGGATAACCCAAGAAATCCAGACAAAGTGCTATACTCTGCTTGAAGATGTGAGTAAAAGTGATGACACAGTCTTGTGGCTCTCTCTGAGACAGAGAGCTAGATGGATAGACAGATAGACAGGGAGCTTGACAGACAAATAGATAGACAGAAATGTTAGTGTACCAGTACCAGTGTACTAGTGTTCCACCCTCCTCCTCCTCTTCCCCCTACTCTTCCTCATATTCTTCCTCTTCCTCCTCTTCCTCTTCCTCCTACTCTTCCTCTTCCTCCTCCTCCTCTTCCTCCTCCTCCTCTTCTTCCTCTTCCTCCTACTCTTCCTCCTCCTCCTCTTCTTCCTCTTCCTCCTCTTCCCCCTAATCTTCCTCGTACTATTCCTCTTCCTCCTCCTCTTCCTCTTATTCCTCTTCCTCCTACTCCTCTTCCTCCTCCTCCTCCTCTTCCTCCTCCTCCTCTTCCTCCTTCTCCTCTTCCTCCTCCTCCTCTTCTTCCTCTTCCCCCTACTCTTCCTCCTTCTCCTTCTCCTTCTCCTCCTCCATAGTGTAAATTACCAGGAGTCGGCAGCTGTCAAAATGACATATTGTCTCATTACTCACTCCCCCTCCCGCTTGTCAAAACAATGGGGTCGGATGCTGCTTCCCTTCCTCCATTCTATCTAATTATCTTTCTCCCTCATTCTATCTGTCTGTTTATCTCTGTCTCACAGGTACACATAAATACAAGTATACATAGTATAAATTACCTAGGATAACCCAAGAAACCCAGACAAAGTGCTATACTCTGCTTGAAGATGTGAGTAAAAGTGATGACGCAGTCTTGTGGCTCTCTGAGACAGAGAGCTAGACGGATACACAGGGAGCTTGACAGACAGGCAAATAGACAGAAATGTTAGTATATCAGCTCTACCCTCAATTACCCTCATCAAACGTCAGCACTTATTGGATGTTATCTCCCCTTATCTTGTTACTGTCATGGGTGAACATTTATTATTACATATTATTATTATTATTATTATTATTACCTATTATTATTATTATGAATTATTATTATGTATTATTATTATTATGTATTATTATTATTATGTATTATTATTATTATTATGTATTATTGTTATCATTACATATTCTTCTTCTTCCTCCTCCTCCTCCTCCTCCTCCTCCTCCTCTTCTTCTTCCTCCTCCTCCTCTTCTTCCTCCTCCTCCTCCTCTTCTTCCTCCTCCTCCTCCTCTTCTTCCTCCTCCTCCTCCTCCTCCTCCTCTGCCTCCTCCTCCTCCTCCTCTTGCCTCCTCCTCCTCCTCTGCCTCCTCCTCCTCCTCTGCCTCCTCCTCCTCCTCTGCCTCCTCCTCCTCCTCCATTCTTGGAACAAGTTTGAAGAGCTTGTAGTTCATAATCACTATCACTATTAACACCAATGCTCACATCTGAGTCTGGGATTTTGGAAAATAGGAGTTTCCTCTTTGATTCTGGTACAACTGAACGTGAACAAGACGGCCCAGCACCAGAGGTGGAAGGCTGTGGGTTGTCTGGGTTTTCCTCACTATTACCCATATTATGGTCATTAGTTTCGGTCAAAACCTCACCAGAACCTTGAAACTCATCTTCACTGTCACTTCCATCTGTATTAGAACTGTCACTGGGGAACAAAAGTGTCCCAATTCGCCGAGGAGTGAGGAACTTCTTACCGCAGGGCACGGTGGAAATTGTGTACTTTGATGGCATTCCCACAATGCACCACTGGGTCCCAGATTTTTTTCCTACTGTGCACACCCACCACACAGACCCATTCTCTCACATCTAGGCCTATCAGCCTTTTCCTGTGAGATTTGAGGCCGCTAGAATTTATGCGTACTAGTACGTCAAAAACCCCTACGCGTAAGACGTACTAGTACGACCAAAACCCTCAAAGGGTTAAGCAAGCATTACAATGACCTCCTAGCATTCCTAAATTCCTTGCATGCCAATATGTCCATCATAACACTAACTGAAACCTGGCTAAAGCCTAATACTACAGATGTCTATGCCATTCCTGGTTACACAGCCATACACAACTGTAGGCCAGACCAACAAGGGGGCGGCACAGCTATATACTACTCAGACCAACTAGAATGTATCACTAATACTTGCACAAGGGATCAACATGGGGAATATATAATAGCTAAATTCAAATCCAAATACCTACAAAAACCTCTCACAGTGATAAACATCTACAGAGTACCACAGTCAAACATTAGCCAATTTAGTCAAAACCTAGGAAGTATGTTAACTGATGCACGCATGAACAAAGATCACTTACTACTCTCAGGCGACTTCAATATAAATCTCCTGCAAGACCAGGACCCACATGTTACTGAATTCACAAACACAATGAGTAACTGCATGTTGCTACCAACAGTAACAAAACCTACAAGAGTTACGGAGACTAGTGTTTCCCTACTTGACCACATCTGGACCAACACCATATCCCCTTTAAAATCAGGCATAATTACAGATAATACCACAGACCACTACCCTACTTTCCTCATAACAACTCTTGGTAAAATACCCCAAGACACTACTAAGTCACCTTCAGACTTCACAATGAGGCAGCCAATTAATAACTTCACAACAGCAGTAACAAACATTGACTGGCACACTGAGCTAGAAATCTTACAGATATTGACGAATTTTTTTAATAATTTTTCTAAAAAAGCCCCCAATACCTCTATAACAAGCACTGCCCTAAAAAAACTAAACAGATGACAGCTAAGAGACTGAACAGTCCCTGGCTAACACCCAGCATTCTCAAATCCATAAATACAAAACACGATATGAAAAACAGTACAGAATGGGTCACATAACCAGAGACCAAACAAAACGTTACTCGTCAATCCTAACCAGCCTGATAAGAAGGGCAAAAAAACTGTATTATGAGAACAGATTATCCAACTTACGAGGTGATATGAAAAAGACCTGGAAGACCCTATTAGAAATTCTGGGAACAAAAAATATATCACGAAATAGCGAAATAAAATTAGCAAAATCAGATGAACCCCAACTCCCACCAACAGAAACAGCAAACAGACTCAATGATTTCTTCTCCACTATAGGACAAAACCTTGCCAATAAAATCCCAAGCTCAGATACCCCACCAAATGACTACCTCACTGGCAACTACCCAACACACTGTTCCTAGCTCCGACTAATCCATACGAAGTCTCCCTTATTATCAACACACTAAAAAACAAGGCAGGAGATTTAAATACCTTACCACCCTTTATATACAAAAAAGTGTCACAAGTACTATCACCAATCATTGCAACACTCTTTATCAAATCCATTGAATCCTCCACCTTCCCTACAGCTCTCAAAATAGCAAGGGTCACCCCGATCCATAAAGGAGGAGACCAAACAGAGTTGAATAACTATAGGCCAATATCCAATTTACACCCTCTCTCAAAAATCTTCGAAAAATTAATTCATAAACGAATCTACTCCTACCTCATCTCCCAAAACATTCTCAACCCCTGCCAATTTGGATTCAGGCCTAATAAAAATACTAATGATGCTATTATACACATGCTAGAACATATATACACTGCAATAGAGAAAAAAGAAGTCCCACTGGGGATCTTCATTGACTTACGTAAAGCATTTGATACAATTGACCATGACTTGCTCCACGTAAAATTGTCACACTATGGTATTAGAGGGCACTCCCTCAACTACCTCAAGTCATACCTCAGCAACAGAAGCCAATATGTGTACGCAAATGGGGCAAGCTCTTCCTCTCAACCAATTACAGTTGGTGTCCCACAGGAAGTGTCCTTGGCCCTCTTCTCTTTCTCTCTATACATAAATGACCTACCAAATGCTTCGCAATTACTCAAACCCACACTTTTTGCAGATGACATACATACGTCTTCTCTCACCCGAGCCCAGTCACGCTAGCCAATACTGTAAACACCGAATTACAGAAAATATCTACCTGGATGAGGACTAACAAACTTACACTAAACACTGACAAAACCTACTTCATTCAGTTTGGTAACAGAGCTACAGATGTACCTCTTAACATAACGATAAACAGATCACCTATCATAAAGCTAACAGAGGGAAAATTCTTACGAATCCACCTTAATAATAGACTCAAATTTCATACACATATACAACAAATTTCTAAGAAAATTTCCAAGACTGTAGGCATACTATCGAAGATACGGTACTATGTTCCACAGTCAGCCCTCCTGGCCCTTTATCACTCTCTTATTTACCCCTATCTCACCTATGGAATTTGTGCATGGGGCTCAACAACAATTAACCATCTCAGACCACTAATTACCCAACAAAAGGCTGCAGTTAGAATGATAACAAATTCTCACTACAGGCAGCACACTCCACCAATATTCAAAACACTCAACCTACTCACCATACAAAACATCCATACTTATTACTGCACCTATTACATACATAGAACACTTAACTCTGATATTAACCCTCCCCTCAAACATCTCCTTGCCAACCTCAACAGAACACATGACCATAACACAAGGCACAGATCACTCTTTGATGTTCCTCGTGTCCATCACACGCTATGCAAAAACTCAATGCACATAAAAGGACCTAAAATCTGGAATTCATTACCCGTAAATATAAAAGAAACACTAAACCCGTTTATAAATTCAAGTCTCTTCTCAAAGATCACTTACTCACTCAAAACCAAATAAATACTGAATAACTGAACCTTATAAATTGTATATCCTATATGTTACTCACAATTATATCACACAAATGTTAAACCTAGGACCCAATCTAACTTTGTTATTTTTTTAAATACACTACCTAACAGAATACTCCATTCGACTGAATGTACAGCAATGCATGCAACCATATGACCTGTCTTTGTAATACTCATTTGTGCTTTATAGTTATCTGTTTACAATAATGTTTTATCACTGATTTCATCATTGCTTAGTTAATCTTAAGTTAATTTTAAGCCAGCCCGTAATGCTGTGCATACAAGTGGCTTTGGCATGCTGCTCTTACCTGTATTTTTTGTACCTCTGTATGTATGCTAAAATTACTAAATAAATAAATAAATAAATAAATAAAAGTATGAACAAATAGCTCACAGTACAAAATATCAGTGTGTATAAGAAGGGCACTTTCATTAAATGTCCCATCAGAAAAAGGTTCTGAAGAATACAATTAATTATAGCCTGAGAAGGGATGGATAACAGCAGAGTGTAATTTTGGTTCCTGTAAGCAAACACCAACAGGGAAAAACCGGGAGAGCAACATCTGAAACTCACTCTGATTACCTCTGAGGCTGTGGATATTCCACTGTAAAAAGGCCATGATTGGTAACAAGAAAGATACAAGAAATCAGTGTCCATTGATGGTCTAGTCTCTTCAATATATTCTAAGATAGCTTCAAGTGTTTCACAAGACAGAGACAGTGTTTGTAAAATTCAATGTATGTCATAGGCCCTAAAATCTGGAACACCCTACCTGAAAATTCCAAAACTGAAGACACATTCATCACCTTCAAAACTACCATCAGAAAACATCTTATCTCCCTGATACACCCTGTCAACTAATAATACGAATACCACCTGGTGGTTCACACTTACACTCACTCACCCATTTGACCATAAACAGAAATATCAATCTCAATCTCAAAATAATGAATCTTAACTAGTCATAAGTTGGCCTGTGATACTCCAATACTGAAACTATGTATAGTGCCAAAACAAAAGCATTCACATTGCTAAACTCACATCTAGTATTTAGTCACTTAGCCATAATACCAACATACCTCATAATTTTGTAATATTTTAAACTTAAGATTTAATATAAGTCTGCCCGAAATGCCTAGCCATGCTAGGTGTTCTAGTGGTACACTCTGTAATTATTTTACTACATGTAAACCACACAATAACCAAATTCTGTAAACTCAGCATTGTAATCCTTATAGAGAATAAACTTTGAATTGTATGGGAGACAATATTGGAGATGGAAAGAGGAGGGTGAGTAAAGACTGGGACAGCAATGGACTGTACCAAAGTAAAAGGGGACAAAAAGGAAGAGGGAAATGGAGAAGAGGTGTGGGAGGGGACAAAAGAGGCAGAAACCTGGGAAGGGGCAGAAGAGGAAGAAACTTGGGAGGGGACAGGGAAGGAAGGTACAGTACGAGGAGGGTTAACTTCTCACACTAGTAACAGAGCCGGTAAGAGGTGAAGAACAGGTACAGAGACTGGAAAGGCAGAATGTGGAGGTAGAAGGGAAGGAGGGGTTAAAGATTTGAGCAATGGGAATTTTTTGGACTTCTGAGAAGTAGAGGGGTGATTGGTAGGAGGTGTTGTATGAGGTCTTGTAGATACCAGAACATGTGAGGGAAAACATGAAATGAGAATGAACCAAGGTGTTGAGGTAGGGTCTTCTGAGTCCAGGACTACAAAAGAATTAGAGACAGGAGTGACTATGGAAGGGGCAACCACAGAGGAGGCTGCAGAAGATGGGACCGCATAGGTGAGGGGAGGTTTAGAAACACGAGAATAAGAAATACGGGGTAGTCTCCCTTGGAGGTGTAGATTAGAAACAGCCATAGCATAGGGGAAACCTCTGGCCTCTTTGAGGCAATGGATTTCTTGCTCATTTAAGTAAACTTGGCAACGGAAAGAATAAAAAGGGTGAGCCTCATTAAAATTAAGGCAAGAGGGAGACTACACGACATATTGGAATAGTCATTGGCACCACATACTGGGCATTCAGGCATAGACTGCAATATTTCGCTGGATGGTCAAAATGCCAGCAATTTCTACACTGTTGCAGTGTAGGGATCACCTTTCAAACTTGTAAACAATGTCCCGCTATATAAACAGAGGATAGGAGTTCATGAGAGTCGAAAGTTAATTGAGCTACATTGCAAGGGTATCGTCTCCACTCGTGGGCAGGAAGGAAACAAGTGTCTACTTTGAGGATTTGGAGATCTTGGAGTTCCAGCTGTTCTAGAATGTCATTGCTACATGCCTGGAAATTTTGTTGGATAATGATATGGGGCAGAATGACAGTGTCACTACAAGAATCGAGGATCTGATATGTTTCATAGTAACAGAAATAGTATCGATATTTGAAAGAAGAGAAATGTCACAAGCTTGGTTAGCATTCTGCCAGTGATGATGCGTGTACTGCTCTTGAGAGCGTGAAAGGATATATCTCTACCAACATGGCATAAGAGTGCCTTGCCAATACAGTGGGCCCCCGGTTTACGATCAGCTCCCAATGCGACCAATTATGCAAGTGTATTTATGTAAGTGCGTTTGTATGTGTATGTTTGGGGGTCTGAAATGGACTAATCTAATTCACAATATTCCTTATGGGAACAAATTCGGTCAGTACTGGCACCTGAACATACTTCTGGAATGAAATAATATCGTAAACCGGGGGTCCACTGTACTATGGTCAGAAAGATGGGCAATAGAGGAAGATGGTCATAATGTAAAGAATTTAGTCCATTGTGGATTCCGAAACCAAGCGTGTAAAGAGGGTGCATGATGTGTCGGTCATCTCTGAGGAGAACGAGAAGGAAATGAAGAAGTATCATCAGGCAACTGTCATGGGTATTTAGGAGTGGGATCAGATTATTCTTATAATCAAAAAGAAGCACTAAACCACAAGGGCTAAACAGCACTGCAGGGCAGGGAAGGAAATGAGGGTATCAGGTGGCAAAAGGAAGAGGGATGATTAGTAGGTTCTGGAGGACAGTGGGGCAGTGGATAGTACAGGGGTAGAGGGTAGCAAGAGATTAAGGTAGAAAGGGCTGTGGGGAGTGCTAAAGGCATCATCATCAGAGTTTTTGGAGTAAATCAGTTGTCAAAAAGTCAGTGAGAGAGTCCAGATTAAAGGAGGGTTCATCAGCAAGAAGGGAAGGTAAAGAGAGAGCAGCAGAGTGGAGACGACATTCGAGGTAAATTTTGCTTGTTCGTTGATAGAGTGGGCAGTCTAACAGAATGTGGCTACCAGATACTGGAACCTGATAATTCTCACAGAGAGGAACAGGGTGCCTCTCCACGAGATACCCGTGAGTAAGACAAGTGTGGCCAATAAGATGGGAGAGAGTAGTCTCCCAACCTCGACACTGATGACAAGATGGCCAGTAACCTATACCGGTTTAATAGAATGAAGTTTGTTATTGAGCAGATCAGAACAACGTTGTTGCCAACGGGTGTGAAGGTGGGTAGCAATTACAGCAAAATAGTCCGTGAATGGAACACCTCTATGTGAAACTGGAAGGTCATGAACTCCTGACCACACAGCAGTGTCTGCCTGTTCATTGCCCTGTATGTCAACATGACCAGGGAACAAACAAAAAAATCTTTATGCTTGGTAGAGATATGGTGTAACCAAAGTTGGATACAGAGAACTAGGGGATGAGGTGTATCAAATTTTCGTATAGCCTGTTAAGCACTAAGGGAGGCTGAAACAGCCACAAATAGTGACACAGGCATAGATACAATACTGATAAGTGCTGCAAGAATGGCATACAATTCAGCAGTAAAAATGCTAGCCAAGGATAGTTAATGCCCATGCTCCACACTGTTCGGAAACACTGCTGCGAATCCAACACCGTCAGAAGACAGAGCCATCTGTGTATATAGCGATGGCATGAGAATGAAAGCAGAAGTGGTCAAGAAAAAGAGAGTGGGAAGCTACCATAGGCAGTTGGGCTTTCATGCAGGGGAGTGAGAAAGAACAGACTTGAACAGCTGGAACTTCTCAGGGAGGCAGGGAAAAGTGAGATGCTACATGTACATAGAAAGGTGGTAACTGAAGGGAAGACAAGAGTGAATGGAGGCAAAAGAAAAGGGATGGAGTAAACAGGGGCGACGAACAAATGTCTACAAACATCGGTGGCTGTTCTACTTATGGAAGGATTACGGAGATAATGAGAGCGAACATAGCAGCGAAGGCAATGGGCATCACAGCGATCAGACAAGGATGAAATATTAGCTTCAGCATAGAGGTTCTCAACAGGGAAAGAGCGAAAAGCACCAAGGCATAAACGTAATCCCTAGTGACGGACAGCATTAAGGCTATAGAGATTAGCAGGAAAGGCTGCTGAATAGATCTGGTCACCATAATCGAGTTTTGATAAAATGAGAGCTGAATGTAGGTGAAGGAGAGTTCGACGATCAGCTCCCCATGAAAGGTGAGCGAGGGTTTTAAGAAGGTTCAGCCGGCTGTGACAAGTTGCCTTCAGAGAGGTAATGTGAGGTTCCCAGGATAACCTAGTCAAAAAGAAGGCCTAGAAACCTCACCGTATCACGTTCAGATATACATGAGCCACAGAGGTACAAAGGATGATCAGAGATGACAGAGCGTCTAGTGAAAGTAATTTGGTGAGTTTTAGTACTGGAAAATTTAAACCCATGCATGGTGATCCAATTGGAAACACAGTTGACTGCATGCTGGAGAGAAACTAATGAGGTGACAGTCAGCACCTGCACAAGCAATAGCAAAGTCATCAACATAGGGTTATGACCAAATATTGGAGGGAAGAGAGGCCAAATCATTTATAGCAAGGAGAAAAAATGTTGTGCTCAGAACACATCCCTGGGGGACACCTTCAGCTTGGACAAAGTCCAGGGAGAGCATATTATTAACCTAAACACAGAAATGTCTGTGCGTTAAGTTCTTAAGGAAAGATGGTTGATTGCCTTGGAGGCCTAAGGAGTGGGCTTAGGCCAAAATATTATACCTCCAAGTTGTGTCATATGCCTTCTCAAGATAAAAAAATATGGCAATAGCTGAGGTAGTAAGAGGTCTATGGTAAAATGGCCCTTACGAAAGCCATGTTAACTAGTGAAGAGACTGTTGTGTGTCTCTAAATACCACATTAAACGTCGATTTACCAAACATTCCATCACTTTGCAATCTGCACTAGTAAGAGCAATGGGACAATAGTGGGAGGCATCATGCCCCGTAGTACCTGGTTTGTGGAAAGGGAAAACAATGGCAGACTTCCACAGCTGGGGTAGAACTCCTTGTGACTAAATAAGATTGAAGAGATGTAAGAGGGCTGCAAGGGCAGACTGATGTAAATGTTGTAACATCTGAATATGAATGCCATCAGGCCCACCTGCCGATGATTGGCATGCTGAGTGCCTCCAGTTCCGGAAGTGTGAAAGGCACATTATAAGATTATTCTTTGAAAGAAGAAAAGTCTAAGGATGCTAACTCTCTGGCAGACTTTGAGGAAAGAAACGAGGGGCATAGATGGAGCCCCTGAGAAATATGGACGAGATGATTGCCAATTTCAATGGCAACATCAAGTGGGTTTGCTATATCATCACCGGCAACCTGCAGAACAGGAGCCAGGTCAGGAGAGTATTTACTACTCAGTTTCTGTACTTTTTCCAGACGGCACTCATAGAGGAAGCCGAGGTGATGGTGGAAACAATCTCACCAGCAAGTGCGTTTAGCATCACATGTGACACAGCAAGCAACTGCTCACTTCTGCTTAAAATCAAGAAGTCTCTCTGTGATTCTATTGTATCGGTACCTGCTCCATGCAGCACATTTCAAATGTACTGCCCAAGCACAAGCAGGAGACCACCATGGCATGCACTTCTGAGAATGCCTGCCCGAGGTTTGGGGTATAGAATGAGAAGCTGCATTTAAAACTGATGTCGAGGTGTAAAAGCTCATCAATGGAGGAGGAAGAAGGAACCTCACTAAAAGCAGTTAGTTGTGAGTAAAAGTCCCAATTTGCTTGACCAAATTGCCAGCTCTTAACCAACACACGATAATTCATGTAATATTATTATTATTTGCCTTACGCTGTATTATATATATACTTCATTAAAACAAGGTTTCCCAAGAATTATTTATACCCCAACCTCTCTGACCAATGTTGTTATGCTCTAACCAGAAGAAAACTATCTGGGATGAAATAAAAATTGGAGTGTAATAGGTAACGATGTGTTTTTGCATAAAAATATTGGCTTGACCAATGATGAAAAACTTGGCTAAGGACATTCATCCCGAACATGTCTGCCTGTCCATCCAGCGTGTGCACCTTAACTGCCTTGCCTTCAGCTAGTGTGCCATTGTTTACAGCCCACTACAGATGGTTCCATGCATACATTCGATACATTTTCTATTATTCCATTGTTTTTAGTGCTTTTAACTGCTAAATAAGCTACCATGGGCCCAAAGAAAGCTTCTAGTGCCAACCCTGTGGTAAAAAGGGTGAGGTGTACTAATGAATTGAAGAAAGAGATAATCACAAAGTACAAAAGTGGAGTGCGTGCCTCCGAGCTGGCCCGGTTGTATAACAAACCCCAATCAACCACCGCTACTATCTTGGCCAACAGAAAGGCAATCAAGGAAGCTGTTGTTGTGAAAGGTGCAAGTATGTTTTCAAAACAGAGATCCCAAATACTCAAAGATGTGGAGAGACTTGTTGGCTTGGATAAACGAAAAACAATTATCAGGAGATAGTGTTTCACAGTCAATCATATGTGAAAAAGCAAGACAGTTGCATGATAATCTAGTTAAGAAAATGCCTGGAATTAGTGGTGATATTAGTGAATTTAAGGCCAGCAAAGGTTGGTTTGAAAGATTTAATAATCACAGTGGCATACACAGTGTGATAAGCATGGTGAGGCTGCCAGTTCGGACCAAACAGTGGCTGAAAAATATGTGCAGGACTTTAAGAAGTACATAGACACTGAAAAATTCAAACCCCAACAAGTGTTAAACCCCAACAAGTGTTCAATTGTGACGAAGTTAGTTTAATATGTTTATTATGCACCCCATACCCATCCTGTGGGCGGTAGTCAAAAGATTACAGAGGTACATAATGGGTCCAGGGACTGGGCCTCAAAGTTTTGATAGCTGAGCAAGTTACAGAGGTAATGAATTCACAATTTACAAAGGTAATGAACTCACAATTTACAAAGGTAATGAACTCCAGGTAGGTCTAGTCACAATCATGACAAGTTACAAAGGTATTTACAGATTACAGAGGTACACAATGGGTCCAGGGACCAGGCCTGTTTTGGAAGAAAATGCCAAACAGGACCTACATTATTCAGGAGGAAAGGCACTCCCAGAGCAAAAGCCTATGAAACACAGGTTAACTCTAATGTTTTGTAGTAATGCTAGTGGGGATTGAAAAGTGAAGCCTTTACTCGTGTATCACTCCGAAACTCCCAGAGTGTTTAAGAAAATTTGTGTCTGATGTGGAAGGCAAACAGTAAGGCATGGGTCACTAGGGACATTTTCTATGATTGGTTCTATTGTGTGTTTGGCCCCACTGTGAAAAATTACCTCCTGGAAAATAAATTGGACCTCAAGTGTCTCCTTGTATTAGACAATGCACCTGCTCATCCTCCAGACTTGCAAGAGTGAATTGTGTGGGAGTTTAGTTTTATCAAAGACAAATTTTTGCCTCCTAACACCACTCCTCTCCTCCAGCCCACAGACCGGCAGGTCATTTCAAATTTCAAAAAAGTTTTACACCAAAGCAGTTTTTTCAAAAGTGCTTTGAAGTGACCTCAGGAAAACTGAATTGACTCTAAGAGAGTTTTGGAAAGATCACATCAGTATCCTCAGTTCCATAAACCTTATGGTTTCTTATAGTTAAGGCTTGGCAGGGAGTGACTTGCAGGACTTTGAACTCTACTTGGAGGAAATTGTGGCATCAATGTGTACAAGAGAGGGATTTGAAGGGTTTGGGGCTGACCCTAAAGAGCCTGTGCCCGTTGAAAGGAAAGTATTGTGTGACTGGGAAAGTCCACTGATGGGCTGAAATAGCATCTGCAAACAGCAAGAGACCACAGCTGAGGAAATTTCCCTTTAAAAGGGGAGAGATGGAGGAAGTTTTCCTTTGTCAATGATTAAGGAGATTTGTACAATTGGGGCAAAGTTGCAAGCCTTATGGATGAAACATCACCCTGACACAGCTATTGCAAACTGTGCTGGTGACTTTTACAATGACAATGTTGTGTCCCCTTTTAGGGACATCTTTTAAAAGGGAAAGCTCTATAGACAGATTTTTGGTGGGAACAGAGGTCCAGGACTGGTCAAGTTGATACCCGTGACATTAAAAAAAGAAGGGAAGTAACCTGGGAAAAAAAACTTACTCCCTAAAGTCCTAAGGGAAGGGGTTTCCCCTTCCAAGCAATAATACACCTTCATTATTTTTCCCCTCCTCTCATCACTCATCAATAAATTTTAAATAAAAGAAGTGTCTTTTATTCTTCATGTATAATTCACATGTATATTTATTCTTCATGTACTGGACCCTCGCCAACATTTTTAATCCGTTCCTGAAGCCAACTTTAGGCGAAAAATATCGTTGGGGCAAATTTTAATTTTTTTCCCCATAAAAAACAAGGGAAAATCAAATTAATCCACGCAAGACCCCCAAATATAAAAAAAATTTTTTAAAACCCACATGAAAATTTTAAATTTTTAAAATACCCAAACTGAAAAAGATGTACTGGTGATGATTGATGGGAGGGGGGAGGGGAGTTTTGGGGATGTCTTAAATTTTTTAGAAGCAGAATCCCCTTCCATTGGGACTTGAGGTAACAAGCCCTTTTTTTTCCGGGGTTCTTCCCTTCTTCTTTAATACCACAGACCAGCTTCAGAGTCACGGGACTTTTGTCGCAAAACATACGTCCAAAAAGCCGTACCTCTCTTTCCTTTATGACTTTTCTAAAGTGTTCACAACTTTGTCAGGTAATAGTCACCAAAAAACCTTTGGGGCCAATAGTTTTTCGGGGGTAATTTTTCCATCAAAAAAAAGGTTGCACTTTAAGCCACATTGCACATTTTTTCCTTTAATCTTTGATATGGGAACTTTTTAAATTTCTCTTCCCCCCCTCCAAGCGTTTCCTCAGTGGGGCCTCTTGCTGTTGAAGATACGAAAACTCATCAGGGGTTAGTTCTTCATTGTCCTCCTCCCCCAAATTCTTCCACATCCCCCCACTAACTTAAACCAATATAGCACTATTCCGGCTTTTTTTCCTGTTCACCGGTTTATAAAATTTTTGTGGTCGCATCCGGGGGGAAAAATTTTAAGGGACCCCATAAAATAAGTCAGACGTCCTCGATATGCACTGATTTTTCTTGGGTTATTCTGGGGGGCAAACCCTCGGGGGTTAATCGTTTCTCGTAATTGTTCCAGTTAAAACATACCAACAACACACCTCCACATCTTCAGTAATACAGCTAAAAGGTTTGCAGCAACAGCAACAGCTGACCTGGTGCAGCAACACTCCCATGGGCCAGCACTGGGTGCAGCGAAAGCTGAGGTGTAGCACACTGGGGGCAGCAGCAGCTACGTAGAGCACAACAGCTACCCGGGTCAGCAGCACTCTAGGGGGGCAGCACACTGTGGGCAGCACACATTTGGGGTGCACAACAGCGACTGGTCCCAGAGCAGGTGACTGTGGTGCAGCAGCACTGCTGGGTACGATAGTATTTCTCCCCCTTTTTTTTAAACCACGGGGCGGGCACTAAACTTTTCTTGGGGCCCATGGTCATTTATTTTGCAGGTAAAATCACTAAAAACGCATGAAATAAAATGTTCCGATGAGCTTGGTTGACCCAGAGGCTGTTTTAAAACACGCCCCCCCAGGGGAAACAAGTGAGGCTGGCCGGGCCCACGTGGACCCCCGGGGACAATTGCGTTGAGCGAGTTTTTTACGCTAAGGGGCAAAATTTTTTGTTAAAAATGTACGCTAGGGGGATTTAACTTTGCGAGCCATCGTTAGTCGGGGGTCCACTGTAACACTTTTTTTTCTGAGTAGGAAAATGATATTTCATTGAAATTTTTTTTTTTAATGTTTTTGGGTTCTAGAACGTTTAATTGTTTTCCATTATTTCTTAGGGAAAATTAAAATTTGGGCTAAGGCAACTCCTCACGGAAAAAAAATAGTTGGTAAAGGGGTCCATGTACAATTTTATCAGGCCTAGCTGACATCACACATACAAAAAAAACTCTTGTTAACCACATTTCAGGAAAAATTCGTAAATTTTTGTCCCGGGAAATGCAAACTGCACCAGCCGACAAAACACCCGGGAAACCCCTTTAAAATTTTACTGAGGGGGAACAAAACCCACCAGTGTAACACGTGCAATTTTTCCACCTTTTTTGCAGGAATTAAACCCGACCCTCAATGTGGAAGGAAGCTTTCCCCCCAGCCATGGAGTACACAAAACATGATTCAAAATGTATGAATTTTTTTAAAATGATTTTTTTTACTAAAAAAAAAGGAAAAACTTTTTATGTATATTGAAAACGATATCTCTCTCCAGTATGACTCTGATGTTAAAATACCCACACTTGAATTTTCATTCAAGTTTTTCTGAACACTGATAGGGTTTCTCCCCAGATAAGGGTTCTCTGACAACAAAATTTGATTTTTGTTTAAAATTTTTTAGACATTCAAAACATTTATATGGTTTCCTCCAGTATAAATTTCATGTGATAACTAAAGTGATTTTTGATTAAAAGTCTTTTTAGACTTCGGACACGATAAGGTTTCCCCATATGAGTTCTCATGGTCTCCAAAAACCTTTTTTTTTTTAAAAAAAATCTTTTAGAAAACTGAACACTCATATAGTTTCTTCCAAATGAGTTTTTCTGTACTAACTAAAAATTGTTTTTGATTAAAAACCTTTTGACATTCTGAACACTGATACGGTTTTTTTCCCCCTAGTAAAGATTCTCATGTGACTTATAAAAATTTATTTTTCTAGAAAATTTTTTCAACATTCTGACCTGATATGGTTTCTCTCCAGTATAGTTTTTCATTGTCTTAAATAAATGAATTTTTTCAAAAAGTTTTTCAGACATTCTGAACCGAAGGTTTTCTCTCCCCCATAGAGTTTTTCATTGGCTTTTCAAATGAGATTTCTCAAAAAAATTTTTTTAACATTCTGAACCTGATAGGTTTTTTCCCCCATATGATTTTCATGTTTCTTTCTAAAAAAGATTTCTCAAAAAGTTTTTCAGACATTTTAACACTGAATGGCTTCTCTCCCCGTATATTCTCATTACTAACAAAAATTTATTTTTGATTAAATCTTTTTAGACATTTAAGACATTGATATGATTTCTCCCTAAAGAGTTCTCATTGTCTTATAAATGAATTTTTTCAGAAAAGTTTTTCAGACATCTGAACAATATATGGGTTTCTCTCCAGTAAGCTTCCATTGACTTACTAAATTTGTTTTCCAGGAAAAGTCTTTTTTGACATTCTGAAAAATTGATAAAGTTTTTGTTCTTTGAGTTTTTTATATGTTAACTAAATTCTGTTGTTGAAACTCTTTTTTCACCTTTTTTTTTTTTGTTCATCATAAATCTGGGCCAAGATTACACATGGGTGGTTGCAAGGAAAACTTTTAGTGAGTGTATATGTTTTTTTTAATTTTCCCTTCTGAAAAACTGCACATTGTATTTCTTCAAAAACACTTATTTTTTTAAGTATTTTTTGACATAGTGAATTAAAATATTCCACATTAATAAATTTCTTTTAAATAGAAAAAAAATATTTTGTAATTTTTTATTAAAATATAATAAGCACTAAAGCTGTGAAATAAAACAGTATCTGAGAATATAAGCGAGACACAGGAGATATTTCAGTTTTTACACATTAACCTTTGACCGTTGTTAGCCCTGAAATTTTTATTACCCAAAAAAGTTTTTTAAAAATTTTTTTTTACTATTAAAACTAAATTTTTTTAAAAAACTGTTTATTGTCACAATTTTAACATTATGTGTTTTCACTGCATTTAAAACTAAAGTGCCTGCATTAATACGTAGTTTGCACTGTATTTAAATTTCACAAAGTGTTTTTTTCTGAGTTTTAAAATCCTGTAGTCGTGTTGTCTCTTTTATTAACATTCTAGGTAATACTGTCACTTATAATTAATTGTAATTATGTTGTCCTGAATATTCACTCATATTATTGTACTGTTATTACAAGTAGTTATGCGCCACGTATTACCCAAAATTGTAGTTTGCGCGTAACTTCTATTAAAAAATTTCAGGACATTTTTACCCATGAAATTGGACACAAAAAGCCAACATGACCTGCAGTACGATGCAAGTGTCAGGAAGACCGCAAATTTATACTAAAATGGCCAACCTCTTGCACCAAGAAACAGTTACTGATCCAAGTTCCCGTGTCTTGGTTCTTGTTCCGCAGTAACTTGGATAAAGCAGGGTGACCTCAGTGCAACACTACAAGTACTACTTCCTGAAACCCAAAATCAAGAAGAACTGACATTTTCAAACCCCGCCTCTTTTACCAGGGTGATCTGCAGTATTGCACAAAAAGTGTCAGCCTCTTGTCCAGGATGACCAAAAGTAATGACACTACAAATGCCAGCATCGGGTGCCAGGGTCACTAAAAAAATTTATATAATTTTTTTTTATCACATCAGGTCATTTTTTCCACCAAGGGAAATGACCCTACGATTCTTAAAAACTAACTAACCCTTGACTGTTTTCGTTTCATATACATAGTCTTACGGCCACCGTGTTTGACATATTAAAAATTTCCAAAATTCTAGCGGGTTTTAAATCAAGCAGGGGAAAAACGTTGTTTTCACATTTTAGAGAATGGGTCCCATGGTCATTTTCACCTTAAAAAAAAAATTTGGGGGGCAAGTGGTGGGGACTGTGGGAAAAGCCATTTCAGTAGTCCTTGTTTCATCATGCCTAGCGGTAAGAAAAAATCCACCCCCAGCAAAACTGGGGCCATTCTTCCCAAGTAGCTTAACACAATGGAAGTGTCGGTGAAGATCAATTTCAGGGGTTTTGGGGACTTTGTGACCAAAAACATGCCCAGATACAGAAAAAAAGAAGGAGAAGAGTGAGTGATGAAGAGAATTAAAAATGAAGAATGAGGGAGAAATGAAGGAAGAAAGGGGGAGAATGAGGGAGAGAATGAGGGAGAGAATGAGGGGGAGAATGAGGGAGAGAAGAAGGAGAAAGATTCAGTAATTAGGGAGGGGGAGGAGAAACATCCGGACCCCACTGTTTTGACAGGTGTAGGGGGAGTGATTTAAAGATACAAAATTTTTTTTGACAGCTGGTGGGAAAACAATGCTCACACACTACACAACTTACGAAATAAACCATTACTATAGAAAGTGTCCTGGACTATAATTGAAATATTATAGAACAATAGTAATAAAATTTTTTTGTATTGGTTTTTTGGGAAACAAAATTTTTAAACAAAATATTGATAATTAGTTTGTGAACTTATTGTTTGTATACAACAAGTTATAATAATGTACATTAAAAACCCCTTTCTTTTTTCTCCAGGGGCCCCAAAAAGTTACGGAAAAAATAAGTAGTGGAAAAAAAGATACCTTCGAATGGGGGTAAAAAAAAGTTTTCCCCCGGGGGAGGGCATTCACCCTGTTGCCAACTACCATTTTTTCCCGCCAACTTTTTGAAACCCATAGGTTTAGTTTTGGGAGACAGCAACCCCCCCAGGGAAATACTACCGCCTGCCAATAAAATTTTGAAACAAAAACCTGTAACTGTTTTGCATGATGGAGGGATTTCGGGTTTCTTTTCTGCTCAAAACCACGCTAAGAAACAGGGTATCTGCACCCTACTTAAACTTTTGGGCACACTTCACAGACCCACATCATATATATATATACATACATCTAGGTTTTTCCCCCCTTTTTTAAATAGCTCTTGTTTTTTTTTTTTTCTTTTCCTATTGTCCATAAGTGGAAAAGAATCTTTCCTCCGTAAGCCATGCGTGTCGAAATGGGGCGACTAAAATGCCGGGAGCAATGGGTTTAGTAACCCCTTCTCCTGTATAAAATTACTAAAAAAGAGAAGAAAAAAAACTTTAAAAAACTGGGTTGTTTAAAAATGTGCGTGGATGTAGTGCGGATGCCAAGAAACAGATGATTGCTGATGTTATGAATGAAAAGAAGTTGGATGTCCTGGCCCTAAGCGAAACAAAGCTGAAGGGGTAGGAGAGTTTCAGTGGGGGAAAAAAATGGGATTAAATCGGAGTATCTGAGAGAGTTAGAGCAAAGGAAGGGAAAGCAGTTATGTAAATGATCATTATGGAAGGAGAAAAGAGAATATGAATGTGTAAATTCAAGAATTATGTGGATTAAAGTAAAGGTTGGATGCGAGAAGTGGGTCATAATAAAACGTGTATGCACCTGGAGAAGAGAGGAAAGCAGAGGGGAGAGAGAGATTTTGGGAGATTTAAGTGAATGTATAGGACCTTTGAACCAAGTGAGAGAGTAATTGTGGTAGGGACTTGAATGCTAAAGTAGGAGAAACTTTTAGAGAGGGTGTGGTAGGTAAGTTTGGGGTGCCAGGGGTAAATGATAATGGAGCCCTTTGATTGAACTTTGTATAGAAAGGGGTTTAGTTATAGGTAATACATATTTAAGAAAAAGAGGATAAATAAGTATAAAACGAAAATTGGGATGGTTTTTTAGGGCGGGAAACTGACAGTAGTTTGTTTTGGGTTATGTATTGGTAGATAAAAGACTGTTGAGTAGACTTCAGGATGTACATGTTTTATAGAGGGCCACAGATATATCAGATCACTTTCTAGTTGTAGCTACACTGAGAGTAAAAGGTAGATGGGATACAAGGAGAATAGAAGCATCAGGGAAGAGAGAGGTGAAGGTTTTAAACTAAAAGAGGAGGGCAGTTAGGTAAGATATAAACAGCTATTGGAGGATAGATGGGCTAATGAGAGCATGGGCAATGGGGTCGAAGAGGTATGGGGTGGTTTAAAAATGTAGTGTTAGAGTGTTCAGCAGAAGTTTTGTGGTTACAGGAAAGTGGGTGCAGGAGGGAAGAGGAGCGATTGGTGAATGATGATGTAAAGAGAGTAGTAAGGGGAGAAAAAGTTAGCATATGAGAAGTTTTTACAAAGTAGAAGTGATGCAAGGAGGGAAGAGTATATGGGAGAAAAAGAAGAAGTTAAGAGAGTGTGAAGCAATGTAAAAAGAGAGCAAATGAGAGAGTGGTGAGATGTTATCAACAAATTTTTTTTGAAAATAAGAAAAGTTTTGGAGTTGAGATTAACAAGTTAAGAAAGCCTAGAGAACAAATGGATTTGTCAGTTAAAAAATAGGAGAGGAGAGTTATTAAATGGAGAGTTAGAGGTATTGGGGAAAATGGAAGGAAATTTTGAGGAAATTTTTAAATGTTGTGAAGAAAATAGGGAAGCTGTGATTTCGTTTTATAGGCAAGGAGGGAAAAACATCTTGTAGGAGTGAGGAAGAGCCAGTTGTGAGTGTGGGGGAAGTTCGTGAGGCAGTAGGTAAAATGAAAGGGGGTAAGGCAGCTGGATTGATGGGGTAAAGATAGAATGTTAAAAGCAGGTGGGGATATAGTTTTGGAGTGGTTTGGTGCAATTATTTAATAAATGTATGGAAGAGGTAAAGGGACCTAGGGATTGCAGAGAGCATGCATAGTTCCTTTGTATAAAGGCAAAGGGATAAAAGAGAGTGCAAAAAAATTATAGGGGATAAGTCTGTTGATGTACCTGGTAAAGTGTATGTAGAGTTATAATTGAAAGAATTAAGAGAAGACGGAGAATAGGATAGCAGATGAACAAGGAGGCTTTAGGAAAGGTAGGGGGTGTGTGGACCAGGTGTTTACAGTGAAACATATAAGTGAACAGTATTTAGATAAGGCTAAAGAGGTCTTTGTGGCATTTATGGATTGGAAAAGGCGTATGACAGGGGGGATAGGGGGCAATGTGCAGAGTTGCAAGTGTATGGTGTAGGAGTAGGTTACTGAAAGCAGTGAAGAGTTTTACGAGGATAGTGAGGCCAAGTTAGAGTATGTAGGAAAGGGAAATTTTTTCCCCCATTAAAAGTAGGCCTTAGACAAGGATGTGTGATGTCACCGGTGGTTGTTTAATATATTTATAGATGGGTTTAAGAGAAGTAAATGCGGGGGTCTTGGCAAGAGGCGTGGAGTTAAAAGATAAAGAATCACACACAAAGTGGGAGTTGTCACAGCTGCTCTTTGCTGATGACAACTGGCTCTTGGGAGATTCTGAAGAGAAGTTGCAGAGATTGGTGGATGAATTTGGTAGGGGGTGCAAAAGAAAAAATTAAAGGTGAATACAGGAAAGAGTAAGGTTATGAGGATAACAAAAAGATTAGGTGATGAAAGATTGAATATCAGATTGGAGGGAGAGAGTATGGAGGAGGTGAACGTATTCAGATATTTGGGAGTGGACGTGTCACGGATGGGGCTATGAAAGATGAGGTGAATCATAGAATTGAAAGAGGGAAAAAGAGTGAGTGGTGCACTTAGGAGTCTGTGGAGACAAAGAACTTTGTCCTTGGAGGCAAAGAGGGAATGTATGAGAGTATAGTTTTACCAACGCTCTTATATGGGTGTGAAGCGTGGTGATGAATGTTGCAGCGAGGAGAAGGCTGGGGCAGTGGAGATGTCATGTCTGAGGGCAATGTGTGGTGTGAATATAATGCAGAGAATTCGTAGTTTGGAAGTTAGGAGGAGGTGCGGGATTACCAAAACTGTTGTCCAGAGGGCTGGGGAAAGGTTTGTTGAGGTGGTTCGGACATGTAGAGAGAATGGAGCGAAACAGAATGACTTCAAGAGTGTATCAGGCTGTAGTGGAAGGAAGGCGGGGTAGGGTCGGCCTAGGAAGGGTTTTGGAGGGGGGGGGTAAAGGAGGTTTTTGTGTGCGAGGGCTTGGACTTCCAGCAGGCATGCTTTGAGCGTGTTTGTAGGAGTGAATGGAGACAAATGTTTTTTAATACTTGACGTGCTGTTGGAGTGGGGAGCAAAGTAACATTTATGAAGGGATTCAGGGAAACCGGCAGGCCGATTTGAGTCCGGGAAAGATGGAAGTACAGTGCCTGCACTCTGAAGGAGGGGTGTTAATGTTGCAGTTTAAAAAAATGTAGTGTAAAGCACCCTTCTGGCAAGACAGTGATGGAGTGAATGTGGTGAAAGTTTTTTTTTTTCGGCCACCCTGCCTTGGTGGGAATCGGCCGGTGTGATAATAAAAAAAAAAAATCTCGGTAAGTACCGATGGCAAAAAAATTTGGGGGGGGCTTAAACAATCAGAAAAATAATTTTCAACATTTTCATAAGAAAAAATAATTTTTTTCTCAAATATTTTTTTGACACCAGGACACTTCAGGATTTGGGGTTTTGACATCAAAGGGTTAAAGAGCTGCACATAATTCATACCAATCCTTCAGAGTACAGGTAATGTACTTCCCACCTCCACAACTCAAGCCTGGCCTGTCAATTTCCCTAAATCTCTTCATAAATATTACCTTGCTCACACTCCAACATGTCAAGTCATAAAAACCATTTATCACTATCTGCTCCAAACATCCTCATGCATGCTTACTGTAAGTCCAAGCCCCTCACACACAAAACCTCCTTGTCCCTCCAACCCTTCCTACACCAGCCAGTTCCCCACCTTCCTGCCACAAAAGATTTACACACTCTCGAAAACATTCTATTTCGTTCCCTCTCTTTCAATTCTGAACCACTTCAACAACCCCACCAAGCTCTCTGCATAATACTTTTAGAAACTTTGCACCTCCTCCTAATTTCTAAACTACAAATTCTCTAAATTATGTTCACACTGCACATTGCCCGCTGACACATATCCACTGCTTCCAGCCTTTTTCCATGTTGCAACACTCAAAACCCCCCATGCTTACAACCCCCATAAGAGTGTTGGTATATCTATACATACTCTTCTCACTTTTGCAACGTACTCATTTACTGAAAACCTTCAACTTATAACAGGCTCTCTGACCAGTATTTGTACAGTGGACCCTCACATTTAGGGAGTCGCAACTTTCATGAAATCCAACTTTCGGCAACTTTTTGTTAAAATGTGGCCGCATGGTTCGTGATTGGCCTCATGATTTGGCGACTGTCTAGTATGAGTCCGAGCAGCATCCCAGCATCAAAGTGCACACAAAAACCATCTCCTACACAATTCACACTCAGTGTGCCATTGTTCACACAAGACATCACGCACTCAT
>NC_069439.1:31801140-31833791 GCF_026875155.1 Cherax quadricarinatus
TGCAGCACCCCCGCACAGCAGCTATGCAGCACCCCTGCACGAGCAGCTATGCAGCACCCCCGCACGAGCAGCTATGCAGCACCCCTGCACGAGCAGCTATGCAGCACCCCCGCACGAGCAGCTATGCAGCACCCCTGCACGAGCAGCTATGCAGCACCCCCCGCACGAGCAGCTATGCAGCACCCCGCACGAGCAGCTATGCAGCACCCCTGCACGAGCAGCTATGCAGCACCCCCGCACGAGCAGCTATGCAGCACCCCTGCACGAGCCGCCACTGGCTCCAAGAAAGAAAAAAATAAGGTGTACAAGTTTCGAAATCTTTTATTCGATTAGAAAAGACATTCTCTGTTTATTGCACTGAAACCAACCTTAGTTTTAATGTAACTTGAAAAATTGAAACTTACGCAGCCCAAATAAAATGAGAACCTATGTTGACAAAAGCACATCAATTAAAAAAAGATCTAATGTTATTAGAAAAAGCATTCTCCAATTATCGGTTGGTAGAGCAGTCAGTTCATACACTAAGTGTCTCGGTGTTCGATCCCCGGTAATTGGGGAAACATTGGAATTGTTTTCCTAATAACCCCTGCTGACCCTGTTACCTAACCATTAGGTACCTGTGTTAGCCGACTGGTGTGGGTCCGCATCCTGGGGACAAAATTAACGAGTTACCCCGCAATGCTCTGCATAAAACTTGACTTTTTATATATCATTTCACAGATGACAGTTTAACCGTCTAATAAGTTATATCCTGTATTGTAGAAAAAAATATTATTGTAAATTTCATAACAATATTAGATAAATTACAAAATCATAAAGTTCATGTTAACATAGGAGTCTTCTTAAAAGAATATTAGCTTTATTTACATTCTAAAGTGTAACAGAGGAAACTCCTAAGTTATTTAAGGAATAACTAGACATTAAGAAAACTTACAGTGCACGAGTAGCCAATTCGAAAACGAGAAAAAGACACAGAGAATCTGATTGTATTTCCTCTACCACAACGAGATGTATTTTACAATGTATGTACCTATGTCAGTATTTACAATTAATACAATGTATTTAGCCTATGTTTCATATTTTACAATTATATTACCATGTAGTAGCCTATGTTCATATATACAATTTGTACAATGAGGTAAATGCGAGAACAAGAGACCGGGAGACAGTGGCGACCCACAAAGATAAGTCTGTCAAAGCTCTTCACCAGTGTTCCACGGAGCTTCACGCATTGGTGGTTTTCCCTGAGACTGCGATTTGAACCAAGAAATGATTTAACGACGGAGCGCCTGATCGTTAACCATATTCACACCTGTTTCACTTGTAATGGAGGCAAATCTAATGGCTGTTTGACAATAGCTAATTTGAATGTCAACCTATTCTTAGCATGCCACACATGCCATTTTGAAATAAAATTTATCAAAATTATAACTGTGACACACTCAATAAAACTCGACATTACTATGTGGATACACATGTTTTAAACTTTGAAGCCAAACATAGAAGCTATACAATACACAAAGGACACCTACAAATGTCAATAGTTATACAAAGATAAGATTACTCCTTGATTTTTGAACCCTGGGGGAAGGGTTACCTACCCAAGAATAACCCAAAAAGTCAATGCGTGATCGATGACATTCTGTCTTATTTCCCGTTGTCATCTGTTAAGAAAAATACTGTAGTGTATTTTTTTTCCTAAAATACGGAAATTTATAGGTAAATAGATGCCCTATATTGTATTTTTAAAAGAAGTATTTTATCGAAAAGGGGAAAACCTGCGGCTGGGGGAGTCAGTCGCATTGTTAATTTTGAAGTATCGACGTTAGTGAATGGGAAGGGAAATTTTTCGTGCTCTAGAAGTTAAAATTGGGTGACACCCTCAAATAGGAGGCGAAATTGTTGGATGTGCACCCCCTGCATAATTGAGATTCAGGCGATGGACGGACTACTCCGGGAACCTCAGATAAGTCGTTATGTTATAACTCTGGCCAGTTGTTATTTTCAGTATAGACATGATTTTTTCTGAGTAGTAAAAACTTAATCCCCAGTTAAATTGGTGAGTGATTTTTAAGATATTCTCCTTCTGTTATGTATTGTGTATCTATAATCTTTTTTATTCTTAATATACAGCCCCACAAATTTATATATTTACCAGTTTTCCCGGGTGATGTTTTTTTCTTTGAATTAATAGGTCCGACAACTTGTGGATAGACAGTGGTATTTCAAGGGGGACTTTTTTTTGCGCCCTAGGGCCCAAAATTCCTACTTGTCTAATGAAAAAATAAAAAATTATTTTGTTCTTTTACTGTTATGTAAAATGATACATTCAGTAAATGCAATTTTCCCATTTAATTTGCCTTGTTCCTTTTGAACCGGGGGTAATTATTGCGTCTTAATTATTAATTATTTAATAATTATATGTAAAGACAGAAGGGGGGGATGTTAATTTCCCAAAATTTTTTTAAATGTGTAGCGGTTTAAAAATTATTACAATTTTAAATTTTGAAAAAGTCAAGTCGGCTAAGTTTTTTTTAATTTGTAAAATTTTTAAAATTTGAAAAGACAATTCGGGGAAAAGATTTATTTAGGTAGGGTAATTGAAAGACAGGGTGCTAAAGTTATATTGTGTAAAAATATTATTTGCTATGCCAAATTTGGCAAGGATTTATTAATTTGTGTAAATATTTTTTTTGAAAAGCCAATTTGGCTAAAGGTTTGTTTTAAATTTGTACTTTTTAAAATTTATATTAAAATTTTTTGTCTGTAATTGCAAAGCTAAGTAGCGGGATTTTTTCAGAGGAAAGTTGTATCTTTGTAAGGTAATCAGGTTTTTAAAAAGTTGAATTTAATACTTGCATCAGGCTAAAATGAGGAAATTAATTAGAAGACAAACAATGGAATATAGAGCAAAAAAAAAACATCATGCAACTAAAAAAAGGCTGTAACAAAAGCATAAATAAATGTTTGGGAAATTTAATAACAAAAAAAACTTAATACTGATGTTTAAATTGTTTTTAGTGCTTTGGGGAATAGATAGATTCATAAAAAATTAAATTTTACAAAAATAGAAGGAGTTTGTTAGTAAACTGTGTGTGAGACGAAGTAATCTCTTGTTTAATCAGTTTATGAATTGAGGAAAAGATTTTTTCTTGTAAAAGTCGGGCCCTTGAATAAATTAAAATGTGTAAACCAGGCAGTTAATCTCTCCCCAAAAACAAATAAAAGTCTTTACAAAAACCCCCAAACTATGTTTCCCTGTATTTAATCCTGGTGAAATTGGGGAATTTTGGTAAATTTTTAAAAGCAGCTGGGCTGACAGGAGTGACCTAGCCTGTGTAAACTAAATTTTTTTTACCTCAAAGGGGGTAAGGGGAGTGCTCACATACTCATAAAAGCCTTTCCCAATGTAGATGACTCTTAAAAGGGAAGCGTTGACTTGTTGAAGGCACTTTTTAAAATATAGAAAAAAGTAGGTTTGGATCTTTGAATATCATTGTTAATTTAAAATCTCCAGTCACACTTAAAAAGGTTTACAGCGTTTGGTTTAAAAAACTGGAGAGCACTCTCAAAACTTTAAGTAATAAATATAATCTAAGGTCAGACGGGTTTATTAGTGCCATGGTCGAAAAAATTTAAACTAAAAACACTTGAATGCCTCTAAAAACAAATATCAAAAAGGGGTTATTTTGGTCTGGAGGAAATAAGCTAGGTCTACAAGAATTAATTGTGCAGTTGCAGCCCACCCAACCAACTCATTTTAAAGATGCAACACATAATATTCTGGGTATATGTCAATTTCAAAAAGGGAAAAAATTACCCCAATGGTAAAAATAAAAATTTCATTTCCAAAAGGTTGTATAGGTGCATATCAAGTAGCAGGAAATCAGAAAAATGATTTCCACAAGTAAGAAGAAAAAAAGTCCCCCTCCAAAGATACCCCAGTTAATAAAAAACCCCATTAAAAAGGGATTGTCTCTTCTCAAGGGTACTCATTTTTCAAAGAATTGAAAACATACAATTCTTGGAATGAAAAATTTTAAAAGATTGGGGAACTTGAGTTTAAATAAAGGTTTGGGTAATCACAATGTAAAGGATTGTCTCCCAAATTAAATTTGTTATAATGTCACAAAGGGAAGACCCCTATGTCATGTGTAAAGGTCATTGATAATGTTGATAAAATGATAAGTTGATAATAATGAAAAATGTTGACAATACTGACACAACAGTATAATGTAAAAATTTTGCTAATGTTAATAATGATTTTTGCTGAAGTACCCTTACCTTGTTACGGGAAAAAAAAATTATGATAAAAGGCATAAATCAAAAAATGAAATGCTTTTTTGGGCCCAGGGATCCCAGCGTACTTTCATAAAACTAAATGTCTTGAGGTATGACGTACAGAGGGGAGATCCCAAAATTTTTTAAAATTTTCGGGTTTTTTTCTCTCGATAAAAGAGCTCAATTGTAGACACGTTTATGTAAGTCGGGGGGGGGCAATGGGAAAAAACGTGTTAATGCGTAATTGTAATAGATTTCCAAGAAAATATTCAGTAGGGCTTAGTAAACTACAGAAAAAAATTTCACATAATGTAAATTTAGACTTCTGGTGTAAGTGATTATTCTGGGGCCCAATAAAATTTGATTAGTGGATATTATGCCTCCTTTGTAAAGGGTTGGTAAAAAAAAATGGGGTTTGTCACCCTTTTGAAGACTGCAGGGGGCCTGAAATTTATGGTGGATTCCTGTAATAATAATTCAAAAACAAAGGAAAACTACAAATACCATAACGTGTGTCTTACTCATGAAGTCGTGCCCCCGTATAATTCTTCCTAGAGGATGGTGTTGAAACCCGTGCATAAATTTGGGAATTTGACAACCTTGGAATAAAGTAAATGAAAAAAGTCCAGACGATTCTTTTACTCAGGAGAAAACCTGAGAGATTAAAAATTTTAATCTGGACCTACTGGGAACGACTTCCGTGGGGAGAACCTCCCGAATTGCCCACTAATTAAGAATGGCATATGGACATTAAAGGTCACTCCCCGAAGAGTAAGACACCAGAATTTTTAATTCTATAATGAATAATTGCTGAGCGTTAATTAAAAAATTTATAGAAGAGGTCCTCCCGAACAAGCCCAAAAAAATGGGCCCATTTGCCACATCACGGAGTGAAGAAGGTTCTAAAACCACTCCCTTTTAGGTTGGTTTAATTGTAGTGCCAGGGTATCAAAAAGTACTAGTTTTAAAAGACGTGACAGGTCCGCTTGACAAAAATAGGAGATATCTTATTTAATTTCGAGTGAAGAAAATTTTGCCTTTACGGTGAATAAGTAAAGCTTTCCCAAGAGTGGGTTTTAAAAAGGCTGCCGGGGTTTTACCCGTTTTATGGCTGAGAAACTAGTACCCACTTGCCCCCGAAAACCTTTTTCTTTAGGAGCGTATTATTTGGGGCTACATCCATCCCTTCCCACTTTAAGCGACGTAAATGAAAAACCTTTAAAAGTACGGGAAATCCATTGAGTAAAATAAAGAGCAAAAATTTTTTTGTGGACAAAATTTTCCCTTGGTTTGGGGACTCAATAAAGGAACGTTAATGACTTATGGGGAGGCTAAAAAAAATTGCAAAGTGCAAATTGCCTCTGAGGGAATGGAATAGTAAATTGTCCAAATTAAAGGAAAAATTAAGTAAAAATTACCCTGGGAGAAGTGCCAAAAAAGTAGGAATGGTTGGGATTTAAATTGGGATATGAGAGAGATTTGTTTTAAAGTTAAAAACCTAATAATTACATAGCCCCAAAAAATTAACTAAAAGAGTTTGCTTTTTGAAGTTTTAATGTTTTTTATCAACTAGGGTTTTGTGTCAGCCCTTATTATAAGAGGGGGAAATTTTTTAATTCAGGAAGCTGGAAATTAAATGTTTGGGGTGAAATTCTCCTGAGGTTCTTTAAAAGGTGGATGAATTAATTTGGGGATTTTTAGAAAAATTCCAAGTTGGTGTTCCCACGCCAGGGGGCCAATCCAAAATGGGAAAAATGTAAATCCACACTTTTTGTGATCTTAAAAATTTTGGGACAGGGCAGTTTCTTTCCTTCAATGTAATAGTGTTATTTCTCTTGTTTTGTCTAAAGGGTAAAGTGTCTCCCAAATTTAAAACCTACCTTACCCCAGTTGGAATTTAAAAGCCATTTTTGTAGGGGTCAAATTGTAAATTTTATAAGAAATAATTGCAGGAGATAATATTAGCGCCCATAATTTGGTCTGATAATGGGTACCTTACAATGGATTCGTAATGGAAACAGTAAAATTGTGTATGTACAAAACAGAGTCGCTGAAATTAATCAGATGCAAGAGAAGTTAATGTTTGGGTCAGCTATGTTAAATTTAATCATATACCCGTTGAGGAGAATCCACTGTTTCTTGTCTCGAGGTTTACCTTATGGTAAAAATTTTAAAATGTTTCATGGCTTAAAGGGCCGAGCGGTTGGGGAAAAAAGCTAATTGGCCTGTAAAAAAAGGGGTTATTGCTCCTTTTTGAAATTACTGGACCACCGCTCCAATAGTTTTTCCCCTTTGCCCTTGATATAAAAAGGATTTTTTTACCCAAACTAATGAATGTAACTAAGTTGGTGTTTTAAAATTTTTAAACAGGGAATATCTATATAAGTTTTCAATCCTCTTGAATATTGGGTAAAAGGGGGCGAGAAGAAATGTAGGAAATTAGAATAAAGTAATGATGGAAAGAAAAATTGTGAACGTTCCATAATAGATAAATTGGGGTGTATTTTGAGGAACAATGTAAAATTGGTGCAGAGGGGGGTTACAAAAAAGCTGAATTGGGGTGATTATGATTAACCCCTATCTTTTGCCATATCATCATCCAAAAAATTTAATTGTTCTAAATGCCCCTAAAAATGTAATGCATGGGGGGGTACAAGATTCCCCTTTAAATTTTATTAGGGGAAACTTTTGGATTCCACAAGGACAGCAAAATGGGAAAAAAGGGTGATTAAATCTTGGTAATATGTCGCCGTGTGGATGCCAGATCCTATATGTCCTAGGTCCTCCCCATTGTCAAAAGAGCAATTTGAGTATTTAGCAATGAACTCCCGGGCCCGGCCCCGTGTGGAAAAAAACTGTAATGTATATATTTTCCCGGAAATCGGTAATTTATAGGTAAATAGATGCCCCCTATTGTATTTTAAAGAGTTGTTATCGAAAATGGGGGAAAACCCGCGGGGGGGAGCAGTCGCCATTGTTTAAATTTTAATTGTATACGACGTTAGTGTAAGGGAAGGAATTTCGTGCTCTTGAGGGTTTAAAAATTGGGCTGATACCTTTAAATAAAGGGGGGAAAAATTTTTGGATGTACTCCCTAACTTCTATCAGGCGACGGGCAGGACAACTCCCGGAACCTCGATATGGGAAACCCCAGTAAATCTTTTGTTATAACTCTGGCCCGTTGTTATTTTTTATTTAGACAGTGAGGTTTTCTGAGTATGATACAACTTAATCTCCATTAAATTTGGTGAGGATTTTTTTAAAATATTCTCCTTCTTTTGTAATGTTATCTTAATCATTTATTATTTTTTAAAATACAGTCCAAAATTTATATATTTACCCGTTTCCTGGTGTGTATTTTTCATTTGTAATTTAAAAGGTCCAGGCAACTTGTGGTATGACAGTTGTAGGTATCGAAAAGGGAAAAAATTTTTTTTCGACCCAGGTTTCCCAAATTCCTACTTTCTAACTGATAAATAATTTAAATTTTCTTTGTTATTTACTGCTATGTAAAAAAGAAAATTCAATAAAAGTAATTTTTCCCCATGGTCCTTCAACTTGTCCCCAGGATATAACCCCACCTGTCAACAACACCCAGGTCATACTTGCTGTTAGGTGAAAAAGGAAGAGGAATAAGGAAAATGCCCAATTTCCCCCAAACCGCCGATTGAAACCCCGGGGGCATTAAGTATAAAGCGAGACCGTTGCTACTGAACCATTTTTACTTGTTACTGCAACCATATGAAAATATGAAACGTTGGCATACTCACCATCTCATTTATGGAGAATGCTCCAAAATTGCAGACAGCCCCTGAGACGACCACACCGCCAGGGACTCCCCACGCTGCCTGTATACGCAGCACTGTCCGGGGGACAAAAATATGCCTGACCCTATAATAAAACCCAAAGGGGGAACCCCACACATGAGCAGCCCCAACTCTCTCTTAAGCTTCCCCCCGAGCCCCCCTGTCTCACTACACAACTTGCTGACGTCTTCAACCTCTGCAACATTCTTTTTTTTTCATGGTCCCGTTTATTACACAGTTTTTTTTCCCTTGTTGGCAGATGAGCCCCGTTCTGTCTGCTCTGCTCCATTTTTTGAGAGGCTTAGTGTTGTGTGTAGTCCTAGGATGGGGGGTGCAAATTTTCTGCCTCAGCACTTTCTTCATTCTCCATTTTGTGACTGTCGTTTTCGATGAACCTGCAAAAATTTAGTTCCCTTATTCTTCATCCCATTTGTCTTCATTGTTATTGTGGCCCCAAAAAACTAGGCCGCTGGGGGTTCTCTGTGACTTTTTTTGAAAATGACTTCTACCTTTCGACAATTTAAATTCTGCAAATTTTTCAAAGGGGATTAAAAAAAATTTCTGGAGGTACTGGATTGTCAGGACTGAGATGTTTACGTTGCAGCTGACACTGTCTAACTGGGGGGCCCACCATGATTCTTCTCTCACCGTTTCTTTTAAAAAGTAATTTACCCCGGGGCCCCATCGATGCGCCTGACGTAGGAGATTTAAGCACAGAAGTTTTTTTTTTCCAACTTAGTCCCCCTCGTTTAATACTCAAAAAAGTTAGTAAGAAACTGCATTATTTACAAAATTCTATGACTTTAAATAAAAAAATTAACTGTGAGACTGAGTAGGGACTGTGATACGGTCGATGACTTATTTTTTTTATATATTTTTATTTAAAACATTGTACAAAATACAATTTATATAAAAAATAGTAAAATGGTACTTGATACTGGATATAACAGAATCTAAAATGTCACAACCCCGAACGGGAAATAAATGATGGACTGATAAACCCGCGTGTGGCGAAAGTTTCCTAATGAAAATCCCCAAAGTTTTGAAAGTTTTAATTTATAACTTGTTGGGTTCTCGAACTTCATCTACAACACCAACACAAGGCGGTTTTAAACCCTTTAACACACAACCCACAACATCCTTTCAAATACCCAGTATACAAAAAATATTAATTCGTCAGGGACACAAAAGCTGCGTGTCCCCCTCCCCCCCCACACACACACCGAAAAATTATAGCCTTTCACAAACCCTGAAGAATAAACATTTTTAAACATTATATAGTAAACTTTTAAAATTCACATAATTAAGTGATAAGTATTTACAACCCTTATGATATGGGAACCCAAAGTCACAAAACATACAAATACACACTATAAAACAGAGTTTTTAACTTTACTATTTAAAAAGCATGTACCCTCTACCGGAAAGAGGAAAATACCCCTGAAAAGGGTCAACATCAATAATAACTTTTGCACATGAAGCTAAAGATCATTACAAATTGAAAAAGTTGTGTGAATGGTTTAAAAAACCGACAAGTTGAAGATTGAGACATTATGCAGATATGGGAATTTTTTATTGGGGAAACGTTTCCCCACACGTGGCTTCATCGCCCAATAAAAAGAGGAAGGCTAAGGAGAGGAGGAGAAAGAGGTAAACATCCCCCAGCCTGGAGGGCGATGTGTTTAGTCCTAAACTTGTCCAGGCCCCTCAAGATTTATGGACGAACACATCGCTCCAGGTTGGGGACTGATTACCCCTTCTCCCCCTCTCCTTACGCCCTTTTCTTTGATTGGGGCTGATGAAGCCACTGTGTGGCGAAAACGTTTTCCTGAAAAGATTTCCCCTATGCTCATAAGTGTCCATTTAAATTTATGCTAAAGGCAGTTTATGGACATTTATAGCGTATTGAAAACTGTACTTACAAAAATAATTTAAATTTTAAATAAGTAATGACATCATCGTGTGTAATGCACACCCTAACAAACAAAATGAACACTCAAAAGCCCTAACCCATTCACACCGTCTAATGGTGTGTTTAAAGCTAAAAAAACCCCCAAACAGCTCCAAAGATTGTACGTGCTACCAAAAATAATGGGACTCCCCGCACATAGGGGAAAAACTTAAACACCCCTTACGTCTACCCCACCCGACTGCCCCAATCATATTTCAGACCGCCCATTAAATCCCCCGAACCTCACACAAGTAGCAAATCCCCTTTTCTCTAAAGCTTTTATACCCAGGAATCCTGCTCCCCTTCTCCCATTACACTTACTGTTTCTTGTCCTCTCGCTCTCGGGCCGGGGACGTGCTGCGCAAAGTTCCTGCTTTCTCTGTTTGCGCAACTTCCTATTTTCACCAAATGGGTCCCGTACCGCAGGAGGAGCAAAACCGGGGTTGACCTTGTTAAAGGAAAAATTTATCCGACGAAGCCCCGTTTTATTACCAACTTAACGGACCGTTTGGGATTGACAATGGAACTCAGGAATATCGTTTATGGGTTTTTTAAGAAAATTTAAAAAAGTTTTGCACATGGGGGGCGTTGAAAGGACGGTGACTCGTACAGGAGAAAAACTCGCCGTATTTGGATGGAGGTGTGCGGGGGGCCTCAAAATATACACCTGGGTGAGGATCCGCAACGTTCCCTTTTTAAGCAGTGATTGGATATCAGAGAGACTTTTCAACGATATGGTAGGTGCATCTATAAAATTTTGGCCAATGGACGGAGAAACTATGCAGGGGTGCTGAGGACTTACACCTCAAGATGACTTTGAGAGACCTTTCCCTGTATGTTGTCCGGAGGATTTTAAGAACAGGGGTATGTGACCCCGCGGGGGTAAGCAAGATGTCGCCTTTTGGCGCATTTTTACCCCAAGGCAGTGGGGTGGAAAGGCCGCAGCGCCGCGGCCTTCGGAACTGCAAGTCCACAGTCTCGGTGGCACCTCTGCCGAAGGGTATGAGTGCAGTAGGCAAAGAAAATTTGGGGGGGACGAAGTGGGGGGCGTGGAAGAGAATTGTGGGACGCACCAGTGGCTTCGGATGCTCTCCCCGGCAGACCCCGGGGGTTTAGCAGCAGCTGTGGGGGGGGGGAGAGGCCGGTGACCCACAGGAGTATCTGCACCCCCCCAAAGGGGAATTTGTTTTCCCGGACGTGCCAGCGGGGGAATCCCCCCTGCAGACGGGGGGAATTTGATGGGTTTAGGGGGGCTGATTGGGGAGATTCCAGGGCCTCCGGGGTCAGAGTCTGGTAGTTTCGTTGCTGCAGGTGGAAGCTGGGTGCACAGGGAGAGTGGGGAATACTGACATGGAGTTTTAGGGAAAATCTAGAAAGGAGCTGGGGGCTCGTGGAGGTGAGGTTTTTACTCCAGCTCAGGGCCTGAGAAGACGTGGACGGGGGTGAAAGAAGGGGCAGGGGGGGAGTGCACAGGGGGGGGGGGGGGCCAGGAGACAAGAGTGCACAGGAAAAAACAGGAGCACAAAAAGTGTAATAGACAGGGGCCAGGACATGAGGAAAACCCCCCTTTTTTTAATCTTTAAGTGTTAACTATAAACGTGAAGGCCTTAGAGCCGACGTTAAACGAGTATGGTTGGAGGAGTTTTGCGGTTTTTTAACATTGATGTGTGTTTTATTCAAGAAACAAATTTTAAGTTTGGCAGAGAGTTGAGGCTGAACGGTTTTAGGGATGTATGCTGGTAGTTCGGGGAAATTAAAAGTGGGGTTGCAGTGGCAGTGAGGGAATCCAGCCCATTTTTACGTGTCAGGTGGAAGAGGTGGGGGAGGAGAGGATGGTGAGGGGGAGGGGCTAGGGGGGGAGAGATTAGAGTATGTTTTCTGGGGATAATATATGCCGGCTGATAGAAACATACGGGTAAAGGTGAATTCTGTAAGGGAGGTTTTGCTTTTCTACTTGCGGGGTTTACCCATGGTTTCTATAATAGTTGGGGATTGGAACTGTGTAATCAGGAATAAGGATGTGGAGCCGAGAGGGCCAGGGTGTGTGCTTGGGGTATTGAGGGATTTGTTGAGGGATGCAGGGGTTTATGACATAGTCAGGGGCGATGGGTGGAGATTGGAGCACACATTTATGCAGAGAGGTTATGCTGCCAGGTTGGACCATATATATATAACTCGAGATATCACAGAAGAACGTGTAAGATTGATTTAGGTTTTTCGGACCCTCGTGCCGTTTTGGCAGAGGTGGCATGGAAAGGGATGGTTCGTAGGTATGTGGGTTATTGGAAAATGAATGTGAGGCTACTTCAGGGGAAGGGGGGAGTGGGGAGGGGTTGTTTTTTAGGGAATGGTGGAGGCAACTCAGGGAGGTTCGCAACAAAGAGGAGGATGTATTGGAATGGTGGGAGAAGCATGCTAAATTGCAGATTAAGGAGTATTATCAGCATAGAGGACAGGATGAGGCGTGGTGGAGGTTTGGTTTACAGAAATATTTTGAGGGGCAGCTCAATGACTGTTATGAAGGGGTCGGGGGGGCTAGACATGGATAAATAGAGGTTTTAAGGGGAAGATTGAGGGAGATACAAAATTCTCGTTTTGATGCGATACGTGTGAGGGAAGGTTTAGAGGAGGTACTATGGGGTGACAAACCATCAGGTTGTGTTTTGAGGAAATTTAGGAATAGGCAACAGATGACCACGATTAAGGAATTAGAGGCGTGTAAAGGGGTGGGGGGATATAGGGTGGAGCAGGTACTTAGTACCACCGATGGAATAAGTAATTATGCTGCTTATTGGTTTAGGGAGAATTTTAAGCAGGGGAAGGGTGGAGGGAGGGAGGGAGAGATTCTAGAGGAAGGAATTTGGGTATTTTAGGGGGAGGAGAGGGGCGGTAATAGAGGGTAGGATCAGTGAGGAGGAGGTGGAGGAGGCGGTAATGGGACTGAGTAGGGGAAAAGCGCCGGGCATTGATGGAATTCCTAATGATTTATATATTGCACATTGGGATTGTATGAAGGAATGTCTGGTCTCATTGCTTAACTGTATGAAGGAAAGGGGAGTGTTGGGGTAATCGCAGGGCATGGGGGTAGTTGTTTTAGTCTATAAGGGAGGGGGGGAAGACCTTTGGTGCTTTTAGGGCGATCTCCCTCATGTGTGCTGATTATAAAGTTTTTGCGAAGGTTTTAGGTAATCGAATGAAAAAGGCACTTGACCGAGTCCTACATAGGGGACAATGTGGGATTCCAGATCGAAGCATGTGTGAGGGGCATGGAAGCATTAGGGATTTCGTGGAGGGTAGACAAGGGGGAGGATCATGGGGATTGATTGGAAGCAGGCTTATGACAGTGTAGATAGACGTATGTTGTGGAGTATTTTACAAAAACAGGGTTTTGGGGATGAGATTGTGCGGTGGGTGACTACTTTGTATATGCCTCCGAGGGTCAGGGTACAGGTTAATGGAAAGTTAGGGCTGCCGGTGCAGTTGGGGAAGGGTTTGCAACAGGGTTGCCCCTTGTCTCAAATCCTCTTTGCATGTATGCAGGACCCTTTTTATAGGCTTATAGAGAAAGGAGTGTGGGAACGGGGAGAGGAGGGTCCTGGCAGATGTGGCATTGTGGGGTATGTGGATGACACCACAGTATTGGTGGGAGGGGAAATAGGATTGGGAATGTGGGACGTATAATAGAGATTTTTGGTGGGGCGACTGGGATGATGGTTAATGGAGCAAAGTCTAAGTTATTGGAAGTAGGTACATGGGTGGGGGGGTTTGGGGGATCTGTATGGGTGGAACGTAGTAGATAGAATTAAGATATGTGGGGTTGTGTACATGGCGGATGCAGGGGAGGCACAGAGAATAAATTCCAAGCATTTTGTGAGTAGAGCGATGGGTAGGATGCGTGGGTGGAGGGCCGGGGATAAATAACAAAAAGGCACAATACCGTGACTGGAACGATACACAAATAACCTGCACATAAAAGAGAGAAGCTTACGACGACGTTTCGGTCCGACTTGGACCATTGACAAAGTCACACTAACAGAGGTGGAGCAAGACGGCTATATATAGGCAGGAAGAGGTGGAAGGTAGTAGTAGTAGTAGTATTTTAGTAGTAGTAGTAGTAGTAGTAGTAGTAGTAGTAGTAGTAGTAGTAGTAGTAGTAGTACAAGAATTGTATATAATACCGACAAGATGAAATTAAGACACATGCACAACACCCGGGCATCCCCATCGTAGACGTTTCGCCATCCAGCCAGCCACTGGAGGGGCGAAACGTCCACAACAAAGACAACCAGACGCCGCACATGTGTCTTAATTTCATCAGTAGTTGTAGTAGTAGTAGAAGAAGAAGAGGTGGTAGTTGTGGTAGTGCTAGAAGTGGGAAATAAGGATGACGAGCCAGTAAAAAAACAAAAACAAAAAGGGGAGCCTGCAGAGAGCTAGATGCCCACAGAGGGAGGGGCAAGCGCACAGAGGTGCGTGAAAAGGGGAAGTCGTGAAAAAAAATAATGAAGAAGGAACAGAAACACGAGACAGGGGGAGAGAAAGACAACCCAGAGGAGAAAAGGAAAGAGGAAAGGGGAAGAGAAAGAAGAAAAAGAAAGAAAAAATGGGGATTCAGGTTAAGTCACGGGTGTTCTGAAGTTTGGAGAAATTTTACAATGTATTTGGGAGAGGAAGGCTTTCTACGAGACGAAGCCAGGGCTAAGGTTCATACAAGGAAAGTTGTGTATTAGAGAGGATTCAACTAGACGGCGACTGTTCGAGTTGGAAGTAGGGAAGGACAGTTTCAGCAGACCAGTCAATAGGATGGCTATGATCTCTGACGTGACAGAAAAGAGCATTGTTAGTGTCGGCAAGCTAACACTTTTTTGTGCTCCCTAAGTCTGTCAGAAAGAGTTTCGACCAGTTTCTCGAAGTATGGAAGAGGACAGGAGGAGCAAGAAATAGAGTAGACACCAGGAACATCTGTAGGGGAGGAGAGGTATGAACGAGAATTAGTGCGAAGGGTTAGTCTGGCGGAAGGGAAGCTTGATATCTAAGGGACGGGAGAAATTGTTGAGTTTAGAAAGACCGAAATGTAGGGAAGGCAGAGGATAGAAGAGTTCCCATGAGTAGAGAGTTTGGGAGAGAAGAAATTGCGTTTAGCACGTGAGAGGGGCAGAGTCTATGAAATGGGAAGGGTAGCCAAGACGGGGGAGAACGAATTATGAAGAGTGGAAATTTCTGCTGGAAGGAACTGAGGATCACAGATGCAGAGGGCAGGGGAGAAAGAGGGAGATAAGAACACTCTTCTTGACAGGGGAAGCATGATAGGAAAAGTAGTGAATGTACATGCCACTGTGCATAGGTTTACGGTAAACGGAAAAGGAAAAACCTGTATCTGAGCGGTGGACATGGACATCAAGGAAAGGAAGCAAGGAATTAGATTCCCATTCAGCTTTAAACTTAATGGAAGGGGCAAGATTATTAAGAGCTTCAAGAAAAGGTTGGAAGGGGACTGGGTCATGAGGCCACAGAGCAAAGATGTCATCCACATAGCGGAGCCAGAGTGAAGGTTGCACATCGAGGGTAGGAAGAAGAACAGTCTCGAAGTATTCCATGTAAAGATTAGCAAGGACAGGAGAGAGAGGAGAGCCCATAGCGGACACCGAAGGTTTGAGAATAATTTTTCCCCTTGGAAGGAAAAGGAGTTAGAGTCCACACAGAGGCGGATCAGGTCAAGAAAGACATCAGTGGGATAGGGAGATGAAGAAACCCTTCATAGGCCTTCTCTTAAGGAAATCAAGGACATCATCAAGAGGGACATTGGTGAAGAGGGACTCAACGTCAAGACTAGCATCTTACAGGTTGGGAGAGAGCGAACCCGTTCAATGAAGTCTTGAGAGTGACGGAGGTGGGCAGGAGAAAAAAGTACCAAAAAAGGGGAAAGTGAGGGTTTTGGCCACCCAAGAAGCAAGAGAATAAGAGACAGAACCTCTAGAGGATATGATAGGACGAAGAGGATTATCAGGTTTATGAGTTTTGGGAAAAGGCCATAGAAATAGGGAAGAGAGGGACAGATGACACGAAACCGTTGAACAAGGTCAAAGTCAGGAGGACAGAGGTCGGAGAGAGTCCTTTGTTTTTTGTTGAAAGTTCTCTTGATGCGATCAAGAGGGTTGGAAACGAGAGGAGTGTAGGTGCTGAGCCCAAAGAGCAAGACAACAGCTTTACGGAGGTAATCTCGCGATCAAGGATAACTACGAATTACCTTTGTCGGGAAGATAGTATGACAATGTTAGTGTTGGATTTAAGAGAAGAAAGGGAAAGTTGGTAACGGGTGGAAGGGGTGGTGATTCTTGGAAAACAGACTAACAAGAGCAGGAAGGAGAGCACCACGAAAGGGGACAGTCAGGAAGATTACGGAAGCGAGATTGACGAAAGGAATCAAAAGAGCTAATCGGGGAAATACCAGCGCGAGGAGTAGGCGAAGTGGAAAAAGGAAAAAGACCAAAACCAAGAAGTTCAAGCTCATATTGAGAGAGTGGACAGAAGACAGATTAGTAACACAGTCAGTGAGGGAAAATTTAGACCAAGGGCTAGCTGAGATGAGACTTTTGAAGTTTATTTTGTAGTTTGGAAAAAATGAATTTGTGCATTCAGACGAGCAGTGTCAAAGGCAATGGTAAAGAGAAGGTTACAGAGATCCTGTGGTAGATCCGAAAAGAGAGCACGTTGAGGTTGACAGAAAGTAAAGAAGGCATCTTCAACCTGTGATTTTAGTAGAAAGAATGAGCTTTTGAAGTAGGAGAACGGGCATGATCAGGAAAGGGAGTGCCCAGTGGGTTGGGTTTTCAGGAAGGGGGAGAAGGAAGGGGGCAAAACTTGTTCAGCAAGACAGTCCGTAGGAAGCAAAGTGATTCTTACGACCCCCTGGTAGCAATAAAGGCAGCCTCATAAGATCGAAAGAGGGGTTTAAAAGAGGGAAGAACATTAAAAAGTTGGAGAGAATATGACGCTTAACTGCGGGGTCCATAAATACAAAAAGGCACAATACCGTGACTGGAATGATACACAAATAACCCGCACATAAAAGAGAGAAACTTACGACGACGTTTCGGTCCGACTTGGACCATTGACAAAGTCACACTAACAGAGGTGGAGCAGGACGGCTATATATAGGCAGGAAGGGTGGAGGTAGTAGTAGTAGTAGGGAGTAGTAGTAGTAGTAGTAGTAGTTTGTAGTAGTAGGTTTGTAGTAGTGTACAAGAATTGTATATAATACGACAAGATGAAATTTAAGGGCACATGCACAACACCCGGGCATCCCCATCGTGACGTTTCGCCATCCAGCCAGCCACTGGAAAGGCGAAACGTCCACAACAAAGACAACCAGACGCCGCACATGTGTCTTAATTTCATCAGTAGTTGTAGTAGTAGTACTAGAAGAAGAAGAGGTAGTAGTTTGTGGTAGTGGTAGAAGTGGGAAATAAGGATGACGAGCCAGTCAAAAAAAAAAAACAAAGGAAGGGAGCACTGCAAGAGAGCTAGATTTCCCACAGATGGAGAGCAAGCGCACAGAGGTGCGTGAAAGGGGGAAATGGTGAAATTTAAAAAAAATAAAGAAGGAAAAAGAAACACGAGACAGGAGAGAGAAAGACAACCCAGGGAGAAAAGGAAAGAGGAAAGGGGTAGGGGGAGAAAAAGAAAAAGAAAGAAAAAATGAGGATTCAGGGTTTAAATCACGGGGGTTCTGAAGTTTGGAGCATTTTACATGTAGTGGGAGAGGAAGGCATCAAAAGAGAGAAACCCGGGTAAGGTTCATACAAGGGAAAGTTGTGTTAGAGAGGATTTCAACTAGAAGGGCATTTTTCGAGTTGGAAGTAGGGAAGACAGTTTTAGCAGAAGGACCAGTCAACAGGATGGCTATGATCTATGACGTGACAGAAAAGAGCATTGTTAGTGTTGGCAGCCCAACACTATTTTTGTGCTCCCTAGTCTGTCAGAAAGAGATCGACCAGTTTTCTCCGAAGTATTGAAGAGGACAAGAGGAGCAAGAAATAGAGTAGACACCAGGAACATCTGTAGAGGGAGGAGAGGTATGAACGAGATTAGTGCGAAGAGTGTTAGTCTGGCGGAAGGTAAGCTTGATATCTAAGGGACGGAGAGAATTGTTGAGATTAGAAAGACCCGGGAAAAGTGGGAAGGCAGAGGATAGAAAAGTTCCATGAGTAGAGAGTTTGGGGAGAAGAAATTGCGTTTAGCACGTGAGAGGGCAGGGGTCTAAGAAATGGGAAGGGTAGCCAAGACGGGAGAACGAATTATGAAGAGTGGAAATTTCTGCTGGAAGGAACTGAGGATCACAGATGCGGAGGGCACGGAGAAAAGGGAGATAAGAACACTTTTCTTGACAGGGGAAGCATGATAGGGAAAAATAGTGAATGTACATGCCACTGTGCATAGGATTACGGTAAACGGAAAAGGAAAAACCTGTATCTGAGCGGTGGACATGGACATCAAGGAAAGGAAGCAAGGAATTAGATTCCCATTCAACTTTAAACTTAATGGAGGGGCAAGATTATTTAGAGCTTCAAAAAAAGGTTGGGAAAAGACTGGAGTCAGGAGGCCACAGAGCAAAGTGTCATCCACATAGCGGAGCCAGAGTGAAGGTTGCACATCGAGGGTAGGAGAAGAAACGTCTCGAAGTTTTCCATGTAAAGATTAGCAAGGACAGGAGAGAGAGGAGAGCCCCATAGCGACACCGAAGGTTTGAGAAAAATATTTCCCTTTGGAAAAGGAAAAGGAGTTAGAGTCCACACCCGAGGCGGAAACAGGGTCAAGAAAGACATCAGTGGGGATAGGGAGATGAAGAAACCCTTCATGGGGCCCTTTTCTTAAGGAAATCAAGGACATCATCAGAGGGACATTGGTGAAAAGGACTCAACGTCAAGACTAAGCATCTTACAGGTTGGAGAGAGCGAACCCGTTCAATGAAGTCTTGAGAGTGACGGAGGTGGGCAGGAGAAAAAGTACCAAGAAAGGGGTGAGGGTTTTGGCCAGCCAAGAAGCAGAGATAAGAGACAGAAACCTCTAGAGGATATGATAGGACGAAGAGGAATATCAGGTTTATGAGTTTTGGGAAGGCCATAGAAATAGGGAAGAGAGGGACAGATGACACGAAACCGTTGAACAAGGTCAAAGTCAGGAGGACAGAGGTCGGAGAGAGTCCTTAGTTTTTTGTTGAAAGTTCTCTTGATGCGATCAAGAGGGTTGGAAACGAGAGGAGTGTAGGTGCGTGAGACAGAGAGCAAGACATCAGCTTTACGGAGGTAATAGTCGCGATCAAGGATAACTACCGAATTACCTTTGTCAGAAGATAGTATGACAATGTTAGTGTTGTCATATTCTCTCCAACTTTTTTAATGTTCTTCCCTCTTTTAAACCCCTCTTTCGATCTTATGAGGCTGCTCTTATTGCTACCAGGCGTCGTAAGAATCAGCTTCGCTTCCTACGTGACTGTCTTGCTGAACAAGTTCTGCCCCCTTCCTTCTCCCACTTCCTGAAAACCAACCCACTGGGCACTCCCTTTCCTGATCATGCCCGTCTCCTACTTCAACAGCTCATTCTTTCTACTAAATCACAGGTTGAAGATGCCTTCTTTACTTTCCGTCAACGTCAACGTGCTCTCTTTGCGGATCTACCACAGGATCTCTGTAACCTTCTCTCTACCATTGCCTTTGACACTGCTCGCCTGAATGCACAAATTCATTCTTCCAAACTACAAAAAAAACTTCAACGTCTCATCTCAGCTAGCCCTTGGTCTTAAAATTTTCCCTCACTGACTGTTTTTACTAATCTGTCTTCTGTCTCACTTCTCAATATGAGCTTGAACTTCTTGGTTTTGGTCTTCGTCCTATCATATCCTCTAGAGGTTCTGTCTCTTATTCTCTTGCTTCTTGGCTGGCCAAAACCCTCACTCCCTTTCTTGGTACTTTTTCTCCTGCCCACCTCCGTCACTCTCAAGACTTCATTGAACGGGTTCGCTCTCTCCCAAACCCGTTAAGATGGGTTAGTCTTGACGTTGAGTCCCTCTTCACCAAAGTCCCCCTTGATGAGTCCTTGATTTCCTTAGAGAGAAGGCCCATGAAGGGTTTCTTCATCTCCCTATCCCCACTGACGTCTTTCTTGATCTGATCCGCCCCTGTGTGGACTCTAAACTCCTTTTCCTTCCAAGGGAAATATTATTCTCAAACCTTCGGTGTCGCTATGGGCTCTCCCCCTCTCCTGTCCTTGCTAATCTTTACATGGAATACTTCGAGACTTCTTCTTCCCCACCCTCGATGTGCAAACCCTTTACTCTGGCTCCCCTATGTGGATGACATCTTTGCTCTGTGGCCTCATGACTCCAGTCTCTTCCAACCTTTTCTTGAAGCTCTTAATAATCTTGCCCCTTCCATTAAGTTTAAAGTTGAATGGGGGAAACTAATTCCTTGCTTCCCTTTTCCCTTGATGTCCATGTCCACTGCTCAGATACAGGTTTTTCCTTTTCCGTTTACCGTAAACCTTGCACAGTGGCATGTACATTCACTACTTTTCCTTTCATGCTTCCCTGTCAAGAAAAGTGTTCTTATCTCCCCCTTTCTCCGTGCCCTCTGCATCTGTGATCCTCAGTTCCTTCCAGCAGAAAAATTTTCCCCTCTTCATAATTTTGTTCTCCCGTCTTGGCTACCCTTCCCATTTCATAGACTCTGCCTCTCACGTGGTAAACGCAATTTCTTCTCTCCCAAACTCTCTACTCATGGGAACTCTTCTTCCTCTGCCTTCCCTACATTTCCGGTCTTTCTAATCTCAACAATTCTCTCCGTCCCTTTGACATCAAGCTTACCTTCCGCCAGACTAACACTCTTCGCACTAATCCGTTCATACCTCTCCTCCTTCTACAGATGTTCCTGGTGTTTTACTCTATTTCTTGCTCCTCCTGTCCTCTTCAATACTTCGGAGAAACTGGTCGATCTCTTTCTGACAGACTTAGGGAGCACAAAAATAGTGTTAGGCTTGCCGATGCTAACAATGCTCTTTTCTGTCACGTCAGAGATCATAGCCATCCTATTGACTGGTCTTCTGCTAAAACTGTCTTCCCTACTTCCAACTCGAACAGTCGCCGTCTAGTTGAATCCTCTCTAATACACAACTTTCCTTGTATGAACCTTAGCCCAGGCTTCGTCTCTGTAGATGCCTTCCTCTCCCACTACATTGTAAAATGCTCCAAACTTCAGAACACCCGTGACTTTACCTGAATCCTCATTTTATCGTTCTTTTTCTTCTTCCTCTTCCCCTTTCCTCTTTCCTTTTCTCCTCTGGGTTGTCTTTCTCTCTTTCCCGTCTCGTGTTTCTGTTTTCCCTTTTTCATTTTTTTATTTCACCACTTCCCCCTTTTACGCACCCCTGTGCGCTTGCTCTCCCCCCTGTGGGCATCTAGCTCTCTTGCAGTGCTCCCTTCCTTTGTTTTTGTTTTTTCTGGCTCGTCATCCTATTTCCCCTTTTACCACTTTCCATTACTACTACCTCTTCTTCTTTACTACTACTACAACTACTGATGAAATTAAGACACATGTGTGCCTTGGTCCCCTGCTCTTTCCATATACATTCAATGACCTTCCAAACGTATCCCCAAAACCTGAAACCCATTCTCTTTGCTGATGACACGACTTTTTGTCATCTCTCACCCTAATCTTGCACCCTCAACACCATTTTGAATGAGGAGCTGATTAAAATATCGACTTTGGGTGACAGCCAATAAACTTACGCTTAACACTGACAAAAATTACTATATTAAGTTTTGGTTTGGAGCAGGAGATGCACAAATTAACATTAAGATTGACAACACTCTAATTCCAAAAATTTAATGGGGAAAATTTTTTGGCTTTACCGGACAACAACCTGTTTTTCCCAAAACCCTTACCCAGCTTTTTACCCCAAAAAAGTATCCAAAACGGTTGGAGGGCTCCCCAAAAGTTCTTTTACTACGTCCCGAAAAATTGTTTTCTAAAACTAAAACCACTCATTATTTTCCATCCCCTCCCTTGCTTTTTTGTCTTGGGGATAACTGCAGAAACCCACACCTAAAGCCAAAATTAACCCAAAAAAAAAGTTTGCAGAAAAGAATAACACTAAACCCCATCCCGGGGCAGCACCCCCCCCCCACTTTTAAAAAGGGATCTAAATTCTCCCAGTTCAGAAACATCCAACTTATTTTACTGTGCAATCTATTTACAGGGCCTTAAACTCTAATTAAACCCTTTGGGACCAAAAAAAGCTTTCTTGATAGTTGTGACGGGGGGGAAAAACCCCACGGGCAAAACCCCCCCAGACCAAAAAACATCTTTTCGATATTCCCGGTCCGACAAAACCCCCCTTACAAAAAATTCAATGTATGTAAAAGGCCCCAAAAATTTTTTTCCCGGGGAATTACCCTCCCTGGGGGAATCTAAAAACTGAAAGACCATTCATCCCCTTCCCAAAATTCCATTAGAAAATTTCCTTATTCCCTGATAAAAACCCCATCAACAAAACTACCGAATACCACCGGGGGTTCCCCTTTTCACTCCCCTTCACTCATTTGACCAAAAAACAGAAATTTTAAATTTCAGTTTTAAAAAAAATGAATCCTGTGATACCCCAATTTACTGAAACTATTTTCGTGCCAAAAAAAAGCTTTCCCACAATGCAAAAAATTCAAAAATGTATTTAGTCACTTAGCCTTTTTTTCCAACTTACCTCAAAATTTTGTAATATTTTTAAAATTTAAAAATAAAACTAAGTAGGGCCCAAAAATGTAGCCTTGCTAAGGTTCAGTGGTACCTTGTAATCAAAATTTTTACTACATGTAAAAAAAAACAAAAACCCAAAATTCTGTAAACCAGCATTGTTAATCCTTATAGGAATAAACTTTGAATTTGAATTTGAATTTAAAATGTGCGGCATCTGGTTGTTTTGTTGTGGATTTCCCCACCAGGGCTGGCTGGAGGGCAAAAACGTTTACGATGGGGATCCCCGGGTTTTGTGTTTGGTGTTTTAATTTTCACCCTTGTCGGATTTATCCCAATTCTTGTATTCTATTTAAAAATTACCCCCACCTCTTCCTCCCTAAAATATAGCCGTCCTGCTCCCCCTCTGTTTTTTCTCCTTGCATGATCCTGCTCCTAACCCTTTTTTACAAATAACCTTGGATTCTCCGGAGGGTACCTTCTATGACAGGTACCATTCTTTTGATCCACGTTCCCCTTTTCCCTTTGGGGTTTTAAGACAGGGGCCCAGTTTACCCTCCTCTCTACCTCAAAACGCCCGCATTTTCCCTTCCTTCCCCCCCTCCCCCCACCAGGGCCCAAAACAGAAGAGCCTGAATTTTTCTTCTCAAATCTGTCCCACGATCGGGGGCCCCGGTTTGGTTGGGGGTTAAACCCTCCCGCTTCACAAGGGGAGGGCCCGGGTTCGTTCCGGGGGGGGAAATTCCGACACGTTTCCTTCCCACCTTTTGGGTCCTTTTCACCCTAGCAGCAAATAGGTACCGGGGTTTTAGTGGGACTGGTTGGGTCGCACCCTGGGGGACAAGTTAAAGGCCCCCAAAGGGAAAATAAGTTGAAAGCCCTCGATGACGAAATGACTTTCTTGGGTTATCCTGGGGGCAAAACCCTCCGGGGTTTAAAAAATTCCGAACGAAATCTTTCTTATCTTATTTTAAATCCCCTCGCTGCGGGTTTTTCCCCGGGCTTATTTTAGGACAAAGGGAAAAACCCCCTCCAGCACTGTTTTCGTCTGTCCGTTTTCCCCCGCTCTTCCTTTGGGGATTTACCTGAACTTTGTTCGTTCGTTTGTCCCTCTGTTGTGTGTTTTTTTTCAAGGCCCAAAGGGTTCGGACCGAAACGGTTTTCCGTAAGCTTCTTTCTTTGATGGTGGGGGGTTTTTGGGGGTTTTTAAAAGGGCCCGGGGGAATGTAACGTTGCAGCAGGGGGTTTGGAGGTAGTGAACAAAACTTTGAAAGTAAATTTGTGGGGAGTGGAAAGAAAAAAATACCCCAAATGGGTCGTGTGATTTCAGGAACTGGAGAGGGGGGTTTTTTGGGGGTATGTGGGGGGTTTCTTTTTGGGAAGCCAGGGCCCAAGGGAAAGGAGGGGGTTTGATGATGGGCGTGCGGCAGGGTGGGCTGGGTCTTATCCCTTTGGAACACGCGTAAAGACGTGAAAGGGGAAGCAGCGGTACTTGAGGGCGGGGGGAAAGGGGGGTTAAAAGGGTAATGGAGGATGTGAGGAAATGGGGGAAGGGGAAGGCATTTTTGGTGTGTGAAGTTTATGGTGAGTAATTTGTTGGAAAATCCGAGATGCAAGAAAAGTAGGATAAGTGGTTGGGAGGACAGGTAGGCGGGGTTTAAAGTGTTTCCCGGGAGTACCCTACATACCCGTTAAATGTTTGGGAAAGGGGGGCTTTTGGGGAAAAGACTTTGGGAAAGTTTAAAATTTTAAACCCAAAGGGGTTTTGGAAAAGTGGTTTTTAGGTTTTTAGGGGGGAATTTAGTTCAAGGTTCAGTGCTTTTTAAGATTGGGTTATGAAAGGTTTGGGCACTTGTTTGCTTTGTGGGGAAGAGGGGGGAGGGCTTTTCATGTGTATATTTTTGTGAAAATTTTGGGGGTTGAAAGGAAGGGTTTAACCAGGGTCCGGGGTATAGTGGCGGGGGGGGGAAAGAAAACATTTTCAAATTTGAGGGCTTTGCTTTTTTTGGATGTGGGTGGGGTTTCCAAGGACATTCGGAAGGCGTGAGGGTATATGGTGGCGATTTTTTTGTAGGTTTTCTTGATGCATGCGGGGGGTGGGGGGGGGAATTTTTAGGGTGCGGGGCTTGCGGGGGAGTGTTTTATCGTACATTTTGCGAAATAGGTTTACTATATGGGAGGTTTGGGGGTAATAGTTTTCCCTTGGGTTTTTGTAATCTTTTTGGTAGGTTTTTAATGTTAGGGTTGGGTGTATTTTAGAGCGGGAATGGGTTGTTTTCCCTAAACTGGCATTTTTTGTTCCTTTTTTTGGTTTAGTGGAGGATGGAAGGGGGAAATAAAGTGTGTGGTAGTGGAGCATATGGGTGAAAGTCGTTAGGAAGGAGGGGGGCGTAAGGGGGTGAACTGGTTTAAATTTTGGTTTAAGGGGACAGGGGTTTTTTGACTTTCGACTTTAAGGTACAAACCTTGAGCATAAAAAGGGAAACTTTGAGTTTGTTTTTAAAAAATAGATAAAAGGGGGGTTTTCGGGGAAATGGTGGGGGGTGGCTTTCTGAAGTGTCTTGTGCCAGGAGGGTTTTTTTTTATTAATTCAGGTAGTATGCTTTTGTACAGGGTTTTTATTAGGAGTATAATGTTATATTAGTTATTTGTGTGTGACAGATTTGGGGGGTTTTTTTGTTACTGCCCCCGGAACTTTGTTAATAAACTATATATCTTGTTAAAAATTGCCCTTTACAAAAATTATAGGGAATATGTTTTTTAGTGTGTGAGTTTCAATATCTGGTGTATTTTTTACCATTTTAGTTGGAAACCCTTCACTATTGTCAAAAAACCCCTTTTTTTTTTTTTTTTAATTTTTTTATTAAATTTTTTAATTTTTGGGAAAAAAAAAATTTTTTTTTTGGGTTTTTTTGGGGGGGGAAAAAAGGGGGGGAAAAAAAAAAAATTTAAAAAGGGTTTTTGTTGGGGTTTTTTTAAAAAAAGGGGGGGGGGGGTTTTAAATTTTTTAATTTTTGTAAATTTTTTTTTTTTTAAAAAATTTTTTTTTTTTGGGGAAAAAAAGGGGGGGGGTTTTTTTTTTTTTTTTTTTTGGGGGGGGTTAAAAGGGGGGGCCCGGGGGGAAAAACCCCCAAAACCCCCCGGGGGTTTTAAAAAAAATTTTTTTTTCCCGGGGGGGGGGGTTTTTTTATTCCCCTTTTTTTGGGGTTTTTAAAATTTTTTTTAAAATTTTAAAAAAAAAAAATTTTTTTTTTTTTTAAAAAGGGGGGGTTTTTTTGGGGGGGGCCCCCCCCGGGGGGTTTTCCCCGGGGGGTTTTTGGGAAAAAAATTGGCCAAAAATTTTGGGGCCCCCCAAAATTTTTCCCCCCCCAAAAAAACCTTTAAAAAAAAAACCCCCCAAAGGGCCCCCCTTTTTTTGGGGCCCCAAAAACCCCCCCCCTTTTCCCCCCCCAAACCCCTTTTTTTAAAAAAAAAAAAAATAAAAAACCCCCCCAAAAAAACCCCCCCCCCCCCCCCTTTTTTTTAATTTCCCAACCCCCTTTTTTTTTAAACCCAAAAATTTTTTTTTATTTCCCCTTTAAAGGGGCCCCCAAAAACCCCCCCCCTTTTTTTTTTTTTTCCCCCCCCGGGTTTTAAATTTTTTTCCCCGGTTTCCAAATTTTAAAATTTTTTTCCCTTTTTAAAAAAAAAAATACCCACCAAAATTTTTCCCCCCCCCCCCTTTTTTTAAAAAAAAAAAACCCCCCAAAAAAAAAAAAAAATTTTTTTTTGTTTTCCGGGGAAAAAAAACCCCCCCAAAAAAAGTTTTTCCCCCCCGGGGGAAAATTTAAACCCCCCCCCCTTTTTTTTTTCCCCCCTTTTTTTTAAAGGGGAAAAAAGGGGGAAAACCTTTTTTTTTTTTTTTTTTTTTCCCTTTTAAAAAGGGGAAATTTCCCGGGGGGTTTTTTTTTTTTTCCCCCCCCAATTTTTTTAAAAACATTTAAATTTTTAAAAAAAAAAAACCCCCTAAAAAAAAATTTTTTTTTTTTTTTTAAAAAAAATTTTTTTTAAAAATTAAAAAAAAATTTTAAAAAAAAACCCCCAAATTTTTTTTAAAACTTTTTTTCTTCCGGGGAAAAAGGGGGGGGGGGTTTTTTTTTTTTTTTTTTTTTTTTAAAAAAAAAAATTTTTTTAAATTATTTTTTTAAAAAAAAAAAAAAAAATTTTTGGGGTTTTCCGGGGTTTTTTTTTGGGAAAAAAAAAAAAAAAAAAGGGGGGAAAAAACCTTAAAACCCCCCCCCAGTTAAAAAAAATTTTTTTTTAAAAATTTTTTTTAAAATTTTTTTAAAAAAAAACTTAAAATTTTTGGCCCTTTTTTTTTTTTAAAAAAACCGGGGAGGTTTTTAAAAAAAAACCAAAAATTTTTTCCTTTTTAAAAAAAAAAAAAAAAAAAAACCGGGGGGATTTTTCCCCCCAAAAAAAATTTTTTAAAAAATTTTTTTGGGGGGGAAAATTCCCGGGGGGAAAAAAAAAAATTTTTAAAAAAAAAAAAAGGAGGGGTTTTCCCCCCCAAAAAAATTTTTTAAGGGAAAAATTTTTAAAAGGGAAATTTCCCCCCTTTTTTTGGGGGGGTTTTAAAGGCCCACCCGGGAAATTTTTTGGGAAAAAAAAAAAAAAACACCAAAAACCCCCAAAACCCCCCCGGGGGCCCGGAAAAATTTCCCCCCTTTTTTCCCCCAAAAAAAAAAAATTTTTAAAAAAAAATTTTTTTGGTTTTTTCCCAAAAAAACCCAAAAAAAGGGGGGGGGCCCTTTTTTTTTAAAAACCCTCCCCGGGAAAAAAGGGTTTTGGGAAAATTTTTTTTTTTGGGGGGGCCCCCCCCCAAAAAAAAAAATTTTAAAAATAAAAAAAACCCCCAAAAAAAATTTTTCCCAAAAGGGGGGTTTTTCCGGGGGGGGGTTTTTTAAAAAATTTCCCCAAAAGGGGGAAAAAAAAAAAAAAAATAAAATTAAATTTAAAAAAAACCCCCCCCCCTTTTTCCCCCAAAAAAAAAATTTTTTAAAAAAAAAGGGGCCCTTTTAAAAAAGGGGTTTTCCCAAATTTTTTTGGGGGGGGGGGGGGTTTTTTTTGGGGTTTGGGGGGTTTTTGGGGGTTTTTTTTGGGGGGGGGGGTTGGGGGATTGGGGGGTTTGGGGGGGGGGGGGGGTTTGGGGGGGAATTTTTTGGGGGGGGGGGAAATTTTGGGTTGGGGGGAAATTGGGGGGGGGCCGGGGGGGGGGGAGGGGGAAAAAAAAGGGGGGGGGGGTTAAATTTCGAATTTTGGGGGGGGGGGGGGGGGGGGGGGGTTGGGGGGGGGTTTTTTGGGGGGTTTTGGGGTTTTTTTTTTTGGGGGGGGGGTTTTTTTTTGGGGGGGGGGGGGGTTTGGGGGGGGGAAGGGGGGGAAAAAAGGGGGGGAAAAATTTTTTTGGGGGGGGAAAAACCGGGGAAAAAAGGGGGGGGGGGTTTAATTGGGGAAAAAGGGGGGGAAAATTAAAGGGGGGGGCCGGGCCCGGGGGGTTTGGGGGGTTGGGAAGGGGGGGGGGGGGGGGGTTTTTTTTTGGGGGGGGGGGGTTTGGGGGGGGGGGGGGGGGGGGGGGGGGGGGGGGGGGGTTTGGGGGGGGGGGGGGGGGGGGGGGGGGGGGGGGGGGGGGGGGGGGGGGGGGGGGGGGGGGGGGGCCCCGGGGGGCAGGGGGGGGGGGAAAAGGGGGGGGGTTTTTGGGGGGGGGGGGGGGGGAAAATTTTTTTTGGGGGGGGGGGGGGGGGGGGGGGGGGGGGAAAAGGGAAATTTTTTGGGGGGGGGGGGGGGGTTTTGGGGGTTTTTTTTGGGGGGGGCCCGGGGGGTTTTTTTTTTGGGGGGGGGGGGGGGGCCCCCAAAAGGGGGGGTTTTTTTTTTGGGGGGGGGAAAGGGGGGTTGGGGGGGGGGAAAAAAAAAAAAGGGGGGGGGGGGGGTTTTGGGGGGGGGTTTTTTGGGGGAAAAAAAAGTTGGGGGGGGGGAAAAAAAAAGGGGGGGGGGGGGGGGGGGGGTTTTTGGGGGGGAAAAAAAAAGGGGGTTTTTTTGGGGGGGGGGGGGGGGTGGGGGGGGGGGGGGGGGGGGGGGGGGGATTTGGGGGGGGGGGTTTTTTGGGGGGGGGGGGGGGCCCCCCGGGGGGGGGGGGGGGGGTTTGGGGGGGGGGGGGGGGGGGGGGGGGGGGGGGGGGGGGGAAAAGGGGGGGGGGGGGGGGGGGGGGGGGGGGGGGGGGCGGGGGGCGGGGGGGGGGGGGGGTTTTTGGGGGGTTTTGGGGGGGGTTTTTTTTTGGGGGGCCCGGGGGGGGGGGGGGGGGGTTTTTTGGGGGGGGGGGGGTTTTTTTTTTTTGGGGGGTTTTGGGGGGGTTTTGGGGCTTTTGGGGGTTTTCGGAAAATTGGGGGAAAAATTTTTTTTGAATTTGGGGGGGGGGGGGTTTGGTTTTTGGGGGTTTTTGGGGGGGTTTTATGGGTTTTTTGGGGTTTTCGGGGTTTTTTTTTTTTGGGTTTTGGGGGGAAATTTTGGGGGGGAAAAAATTTTGGGGGGGGGGGGGGAAAAAAATTTTTGGGGGGGGGGTTTTTTTTTTTAAGGGGGGGGTTTTTTTTTTTGGGGTTTTTTTGGGGGGGGGGGTTCTTTTTTTTTTTTTAAAAGGGGGGGGGGTTTTTTTTTTTTTGGTTTTTTTTGGGGGGTTTTTGGGGTTTTTTTGGGGGGGGAAAAAGGGGGGGTTTTTTTTCGGGGGGTTTTTTGGGGGGGCCCCCCGGGGGGCCGGGGGGGGGGGGGGGTGGGGGGTTTGTTTGGGGGGGGGCCCCCGGGGTTTTTAAAGGGGGGGGGGGAAAAGGGGGGGGGGGGGGGGGGGGTTTGGGGGAAAGGGGGGGGGGGGGGCATGGGTTCCGGGGGGGGGGGGGGGGGGGGCCGGGGGGGGGGGAGTTTGGGGGGGGGGGGGGGGGGGGGGGGGGGGGTTTTTAAAAAGGGGGGGGGGGGGGGGCCGGGGGGGGGGAAGGGGGGGGGGGGAAGGGGGGGGGGGGGAGGGGGGGGGGGGGGAAAAAGGGGGGTTGGGGGGGGGGGGTTTTGGGGGGGGGGGGGGGGGGGGGGGGGGGGGGGGGGGGGGGGGGGGGTTTGGGGGGGGGGTGGGGGGGGGGTTTTGGGGGGGGGGGGGGGGGGAGGGGTTTGGGGGGGGGAAAAAGGGGGGGGGGGGGGGGGGGGGGGGTTGGGGGTTTTTTGGGGGGGGGGGGTTGGGGGGGGGGGGGGGGGAAAAAGGGGGGGGGTTTTTGGGGGGGGGGGGGGGAAAAAGGGGGGGGGGGGGGGGGAAGGGGGGGGGGGGGGGGGGGGGGGGAAAAGGGGGGGGGGTTTTTGGGGGGGGGGGGGGGGGGGGGGGGGGGGGGGGGGGTTTTTTTTTGGGGGGGGGGGGAAAATTTGGGGGGGGAAGGGGGGGGGGGGGGTTTTAAAAAGGGGGGGGGGGTTGGGGGGGTTTTTGGGGTTTTTTTTTGGGGGGGGGGGGGGGGGGGGGGGGGGGGGGGGGGGGAAAAAGGGGGGGGGGAAAAAGGGGGGGGGGGGTTTTTTTTGGGGGGGGGGGGGTTTTTTTGGGGGGGGGGGGGGGGCCCCGGGGGGGGGGGGGGGGGGGGGGGGGGGAATTTTGGGGGGGGGGGGGGGGGGGGGGGGGTTTTTTTTGGGGGGGGAAAAAGGGGGGGGGAAATTTGGGGGGGGTTTTGGGGGGGGGGTGGGGGGCCGGCCCCCGGGGGGGGGGGTTTAACCCCCCTTGGGGGGGGGTGGGGGGGGGGGGGGTTCCCTTTTTTGGGGGGGGGGGGGTTTTTTTTGGGGGGGGGGGGGGGGGGATTTTTAAAAAAATTTTGGGGGGGGTTTGGGGGGGGGTTTTTTTTGGGGGGGGGGGGGGGGTTTTTTGGGGGTTTTTTAAAGGTTTTTTGGGGGGGGGGCCCCCGGGGGGGGGGGGGTTTTTTGGGGGGGGGGGGGGGGGGAAAAAGGGGGGGGTTTTTTTTTTGGGGGGGGGTTTTTTTCCGGGGGGTTTGGGGTTTGGGGGGCCCCAAACCCCATGACGACCCCCACCTGCTTCCAAAAACAGCCCAGTAAAATGGGTCTTGCAAAAAGCAAAGAGCATTTGAACATGGGACACCTGTCATATGCCCCGCCCGCTGAAAACCCCACCCAACCTCCCATTTTTTGTACTTTAAACCCGCACCTTTTGTACAAAGAACGGGCCCATTACAACTTCTTTCCCCAGATCCCTCCATTCCAAAAAACCTCCAAAGTCCTCTCGTCCACACATAAAACGCTGTTCTCAGTTTAAAGCCAGACACCACCACCCCCCTTCCCCTACACCATCCCATCCCCGGCAGCGGCACACGACTCCAACTCCGTACTTTTTCCAACTATCAACCCCCCAATGCTTCATGAGACCAGTTCAAGCAAAACTGCACAAACCCAACGTAGTCCCCAAAATGGACCAAGGACACCAACAGTGAAACCTACAAATCGAAAATAAAAGATAAAAGGAAAGACTGCCCAAAAAACCAAAAGCAACACCCCATCCCAGCCGAACAACGTAACCCAAAAGCTTTGTATAACTAAACTTTTTTTAAAACTATAAAATTCCCCCGTAGTATTATGAGGCGCAATCTAAGAGAAACAGCACAGTGCACGCGGGGGTCACGTTCTTTTAAAATGCTTTAGTAAGTCACACTGGTGTGCATGTGTGCCAAGGCCCATCCTTTCACAGTGCTATGATATGATCAAGAAAAACCAACCGTTGCATTAGAAAGTATCAATTGTAAAACCCAAGTCACAGCTGCTCATGCTGACTGCAGAGCGAAAGCTGCCCACATCGCCCGCCGCAAGGGTCCCCCTACCACACCCCCCATGATGAGGCAAAAGGCCCACCCCTACTTCATGTCTGAAAACGACCCATGCCTAACTCAACAATATGGTTGAGCGAGTCACCTGGGGGTACATCAAGCACGATCACGTCTGTACACACAGTAAGCTTTCTGGGGTTAACCATCTGTCTGGCTGGTCACTTCAGTCAGCCACCTGACCAGCTGACCGGGACTTTATACCTCCCGATGACGCTAGTCTTGCTGGGGTGGTACACAACATGCAGCTGGGGGCATAACAAAGGGAGAAGCAACATGGTGTTTAAAACAACAACTTGACAAACCACAGGAAAAATTTTCAGAGGTTTTCAAATGAGTACACAACCCAAGATTGTCAGCCTTTTGAAATGAGTGGGTGATGATGAACAAACGATGATTGCAGGGTGTTTTAATTTTCAAAAAAATGAAACTGATGTGTTTTACAATCACAGTAGATGATAAGGCGTTTTAAACTGTGAAAATTTGTGTGGGTTTCCTCCCAAATGATCGCAAACCCCCGGGAAACTCTGTTTACCACGAGCCTTTAGGGGGGTACCTCAGCCTCACAATGGGTTTTAGGAAGATTTTCCAAATGATTGGAATTGCAAGAAACCTCGCCTGCAGCCGATAAAGGGCTAACTTACTTTGGGGTTCAAACATATATCCTGACTTTAAAATTCCCAAGCCCAGTTTAACCCCCTTGGACTTCCCCTTGGGAACCAGTGCAAAACCGGGAGCATTAATTCCCGCAAATTCAATGTTTAGTGTCCTGCCGCACCTAAAATTCTATTCCAAGAGGGTATGTTCCCCTATATAACATGCAGATCAACCACTTCAAAAGGGTCTGAGCGCTGGTACTTTCTGCTGCCTCTCTCTGTAGCCGCCGCGCCCCCCAGTAAAATCAACCCACAATCTTAAATCACTGGCCAGACCCCACGGGGAAAAAAGGGAAATATCTCGTCTTTCTGATGGGCTGATGGGGAAAAGG
>NC_069439.1:31834291-31854293 GCF_026875155.1 Cherax quadricarinatus
TTTCCCCACTGTGCATAGGATTACGGAAACGGAAAAGGAAAAACCTGTATCTGAGCGGTGGACATGGACATCAAGGAAAGGAAGCAAGGAATTAGATTCCCTTTCAATTTTAAACTTAATGGAAGGGGCAAGATTATTTAGAGCTTCAAGAAAAGGTTGGAAGAGACTGGAGTCAGGAGGCCACAGAGCAAAGATGTCACCCACATAGCGGAGCCAGAGTGAAGGTTGCACATCGAGGGTAGGAAGAAGAACAGTCTCGAAGTATTCCATGTAAAGATTAGCAAGGACAGGAGAGAGAGGGGGCCCCATAGGGGACACCGAAGGTTTGAAAATAATATTTCCCTTGGAAGGAAAAGGAGTTAGAGTCCACACAGAGGCGGATCAGATCAAGAAAGACATCAGTGGGGATAGGGAGATGAAGAAACCCTTCATGGGCTTCTCTCTAAGGAAATCAAGGACATCATCAAGAGGGACATGGTGAAGAGGGACTCAACGTCAAGATAAGCATCTTACAGGTTGGGAGAGAGCGAACCCGTTCAATGAAGTCTTGAGAGTGACGGAGGGGGGGCAGGGGGAAAAAGTACCAAGAAAGGGAGTGAGGGTTTTTGGCCAGCCAAGAAGAAAGAGAATAAGAGACAGAACCTCTAGAGGATATGATAGGACGAAGAGGAATATCAGGTTTATGAGTTTTGGGAAGGCCATAGTAAATAGGGAAGAGAGGGACAGATGACACGAAACCGTTTGAACAAGGTCAAAGTCAGGGAGGACAGAGGTCGGAGAGAGTCCTTATTTTTTGTTTGTTGAAAGTTCTCTTGATGCGATCAAGAGGGTTGGAAACGAGAGGAGTGTAGGTGCGTGAGACAGAGAGCAAGACATCAGCTTTACGGAGGTAATAGTCGCGATCAAGGATAACTACCGAATTACCTTTGTCAGAAGATAGTATGACAAGTTGTGTTGTCATATTCTCTCCAACTTTTTTAATGTTCTTCCCCCTTTTAACCCTCTTTCGATCTTATGAGGCTGCTCTTATTGCTACCAGGCGTCGTAAGAATCAGCTTCGCTTCCTACGTGACTGTCTTGCTGAACAAGTTCTGCCCCCTTCCTTCTCCCACTTCCTGAAAACCAACCCACTGGGCACTCCCTTTCCTGATCATGCCCGTCTCCTACTTCAACAGCTCATTCTTTCTACTAAATCACAGGTTGAAGATGCCTTCTTTACTTTCCGTCAACGTCAACGTGCTCTCTTTGCGGTCTACCACAGGATCTCTGTAACCCTTTTCTCTACCATTGCCTTTGACCTGTCGCCCCGAATGCACAAATTCATTCTTCCAAACTACAAAATAAACTTCAACGTCTCATCTCAGCTAGCCCCTTTGGGCTAAATTCTCCCTCACTGACTGTGTTACTAATCTGTCTTCTGTCTCACTCTCTCAATATGAGCTTGAACTTCTTGGTTTTGGTCTTCGTCCTATCATATCCTCTAGAGGTTCTGTCTCTTATTCTCTTGCTTCTTGGCTGGCCAAAACCCTCACTCCCCTTTTTGGTACCTTTTTCTCCTGCCCCCCTCCGTCACTCTCAAGACTTCATTGAACGGGTTCGCTCTCTCCCAACCTGTAAGATGCTTAGTCTTGACGTTGAGTCCCTCTTCACCAATGTCCCTCTTGATGATGTCCTTGATTTCCTTAGAGAGAAGGCCCATGAAGGGTTTCTTCATCTCCCTATCCCCACTGACGTCTTTCTTGATCTGATCCGCCTCTGTGTGGACTCTAACTCCTTTTTCCCTTTCCCAAGGGAAATATTATTCTCAAACCTTCGGTGTCGCTATGGGCTCCCCCCCCTTTTCCTGCCCTTTGCTAATCTTTACATGGAATACTTCGAGACTTCTTCTTCCTACCCTCGATGTGCAACCTTCACTCTGGCTCCGCTATGTGGATGACATCTTTGCTCTGTGGCCTCATGACTCCAGTCTCTTCCAACCTTTTCTTGAAGCTCTTAATAATCTTGCCCCTTCATTAAGTTTAAAGTTGAATGGGAATCTAATTCCTTGCTTCCTTTCCTTGATGTCCATGTCCACTGCTCAGATACAGGTTTTTCCTTTTCCGTTTACCGTAAACCTATGCACAGTGGCATGTACATTCACTACTTTTCCTATCATGCTTCCCTGTCAAGAAAAGTGTTCTTATCTCCCTCTTTCTCCGTGGCCCTCTGATCTGTGATCCTCGTTCCTTTTCCCGCCCGAAATTTCCACTCTTCATAATTCGTTCTCCCCTCTTGGCTACCTTCCCATTTTTATAGACTTGCCCTCTCACGTGCTAAACGCAATTTTTCTCTCCCAAACTTCTACTCATGGGAACTCTTCTATCCTCTGCCTTCCCTACTTTCCGGTCTTTCTAATCTCAACAATTCTTCCGTCCCTTTGACATCAAAGCTTACCTTCCGCCAAAACTAACACTCTTCGCACTAATCTCGTTCATACCTCTCCTCCTTCTACAGATGTTCCCGGTGTCTACTCTATTTCTTGCTCCTCCTGTCCTCTTCAATACTTCGGAGAAAATGGTCGATCTCTTTCTGACAGACTTAGGGAGCACAAAAAAAGGTTAGGCTTGCCGATGCTAACAATGCTCTTTTCTGTCACGTCAGAGATCATAGCCATCTATTGATGGTCTTCTGCTAAAAAATGTCTTCCCTACTTCCAACTCGAACAGTCGCCCTCTAGTTGAATCCTCTCTAATACACAACTTTCCTTGTATGAACCTTAGCCCAGGCTTCGTCTCTGTAGATGCCTTCCTTCCCACTACATTGTAAAATGCTCCAAAAATTCAGAACACCCGTGACTTTACCTGAATCCTCATTTTATCGTTCTTTTTCTTTTTCCTCTTCCCCTTTCCTCTTTCCTTTTCCCCTTCGGGTTTTTTGTTTTTTCTCTTCCTGTCTCGTTTTTCTTTTCCTTCTTCATTTATTTTTTTTTTTCACCATTTCCCCCTTTTCACGCACCTCTGTGCGCTTGCTCTTCCCTCTGGGGGGCATCTAGCTCTCTTGCAGTGCTCCCCTTTCCTTTTTTTTTGTTTTTGATGGTTTCGTCACCTTATTTCCCACTTCTCCCATACCATTACTAACCTCTTCTTCTTCTACTATTACTAAATTTACAAATGAAATTGGGGAACATTTTGTGTCCTTGGTCCCCTGCTTTTTCCTCAATACATCAATGAACCCCAAAAACTTTACCCCAACCCCTGAAACCCTTTCTCTTTGCTGATGCAGGGACTTATTTTCATCCTCACCCTAATCTTGCCCCCCTAAAAACCCCAAATTGTGAATAGGAGCTGTTTAAAATTTCGATTGGATGACAGCCAAAAAAACCCTTAAACGTTTTAAAACACCTGACAAAACTTCCTATATTATTTTTGGTAGCAGGCAGGAGATGCAAAAATTTAAACATTAAGTTTTAAACAACACTCAAAATTCCCAGAAATAATGAGGGAAAATTCTTGGCTTTTTTCCTTTGACAACAAGGGGAATTTCGCCCCCATATCCAGCATATCCCCAAAAAAAAATTTTCCCAAAAAAACGGTTGGGAGCTCCCCAAAGGATACGATACTACGTGCCGCAAAATGCCCTTCTCACTTTTTCCACTCACTTTTTTAAATCCTTCCCTCCCTATGCATTTGTGCTTGGGGTAAACCCGCAGAAACCCACACCTAAAGCCAATAAAAACCCAACAAAAGTTTTCCCAAGTAAAAATTTAATTTCACTAAATCCCACCCCTGGCAGCACCCCCCCCCACTCTTCAAGATCAAAAATTTAACTCCATTTCAGTAATCCAAAACTTACTACTTTTAAATTTAAATATTACAGGGCCAAACTCTAATAAACCTTGACCTAAAACGCTTTCTTGATAGTTTTTGACAGAACCCCAGGCAAAACACCGCCCCAAACAAAAATCTCAAAAGTTTTTCCCCCTTTGTCCAAACAAAACCCTTTAAAAAATTCAAAGGTATTTTAAAAGGCCCAAAAATCGGGGAATCCCCTCCCGGGAAAAACTCTGAACGGGGAAAAAGACACTTTTCATCACCTTCAAAACTCCCTTTAAAAAACATCTTATCTCCCTGATACACCCCATCAAAAAACTACCAAATCCACCTGGTGGTTCACATTTTACACTCGCTCACTCATTTGCCAAAAAACAGAAATATTAATCTAGTTTTTAAAAAATAAATTTCCTGTGATACCCCAAATTACTGAAACTATAAAACGTGCCAAAAAAAAAGCATTAACAATGCAAAAACTCATAAACTAGTTTTTTAAAGTAAACTTACCCTTAATACCAACTTACCTCAAAAATTTGTAATATTTTTAAAATTTAAAGAATAAAACAAAGTATCCCCCCCAAAATCCCTTCCCAAGGCAAACTTTTCTAGTGGTACATTGAAAACCAATTTTATACATGAAAAACCAAACAAAAACCCAAAAATATTTTGTAAACTCAGCTTTGTAATCCTTATAGGGGAATTTAAACTTTTTTTTTAAAATTTTTGAATTTGAATGTCCCGGAAATCTGGTTGTCTTTGTTGTGGACTTTTTCGCCACCCAGGGGCGGGCCGGGAAATGGCGAAACGTTTACGAGGGGGATGGGGGGGGGTTTTTGTGCTTTGGGTTTAATTTCATCTTGTCGGTTTTATATACAATTCGGTACAAATATTTACTACTCCCTCCACCTTTTCCCTGCCTATATAAAAGGGGTCCTGCTCCACCTCGTTTTTTACCCTTGCTGATCCTGTCCAAAAACCTTTTTTACAAAAAAACCTTTGGAAATTCTCCGAGAGGTACCTTCTATAAACAGGTACCATTCTCTGTCCACGTTCCCCTTTCCCCTTTGGGGGTTTTTAAGACATGGTTTCATTTTTTACACTCCTCTCTACCCCCAAAACTTTCGCATGCCCCTTTCCCTTTCCCCGCTAACCCCCCCAGATTCCCAAAAAAGACCCTGAATTTCTCTTCTCAAATCTTTTCCACGTCGGGGGGCCCGGTGGTTGGTGGTTTAAAGCCCCCGCTTCCACACGGGGGGGCCCGGGGTTTTTCGTTCCCGGGGGGGGAAAATTCCGACACTTTTCCCTTTTAAAACCTGTTGTCCTTTTCCTAGAAGAAAATTAGGTACCGGGTGTTGGGTTCGACTGGTGGGGGTCATCCGGGGGGAAAAGTTTTTGGCCCCCCAAAGGGAAAAATTTTAGACAGTCCTGATAAAAGCCTGACTTTCTTGGGTTATCCGGGGTTTGGTAACCCTGGGGGTTTTTTAAAAATCCAAAACAAAAATTTATTTATTTATTTATCGCCTCGCTGCTGGGGTTAAGCCCTGGCTCTATTTTCAAGACTAAAAAACCTAAACCCCTCCCAGCACTGTTTTTCTTTGGGTCCCGTTTTCCCCCGCTATCCCATTTGGGTTTTTACCTGAAATTTCGTTCTTTCTTTTCCCGTCCCTCTTTTAGTTTTGGACTTTTTTCAATGGTCCAAGTCGGACCGAAACTCGCCCCGTAACTTCTTTCTTTGATGTGCGGGTTTTTTTTGTGTATAAGGCCGGGGATGTAACGTTGCAGCAGAGGGTGGGGTAGTGAAAAACCTTGTGTATAGTAAAATGTGGGGGGTGGCAAAAAAGGAATATACCCATGAGGGGTGTGATATTTAGGAAATGGGGGGGGGGTTTTTAGGAAAGTGTGGGGGTTTTTTGGGGGCCATGGTTCGGAAGGAGGTGGTGTTTAAAGGGGGTGGGGGCAGGGTTGGGGTGGGTTTATACCTTTGGACACACGCGTTTAAGGGCAGTGTTTGTGAAGCAGGGGGGTACTTGAGGGCGGGAGGGGGAGGGGGTAGAAAGGGTCATGGAGGATGTGAGGAAATGGTGGAAGGGGAAGGTTTTTTGGTGTTTTGAAGATATGGTGGAATTTGTTTGGAATACGAGATGCCAAAGGGAAAATTTAAAGGTAAGTAAAGGGTTGGGAGGGGCAGGTAGGCAGGGTTAAAATGAACAGGAAATAGCTACATACCCGTTTAATGAATTTGGAAAGGGGATTTGGGAAGACTTTCGGAGATTAAATTAAGCCAAAAGGGTTTGTGAAATGGTATATAGGTTCTTTTGGGGGAAATTTTAGCTTCAAGGTCAGTGTATATTGATTGGGTTTGTTGGGGGGCAGGCATTGTTTGCATTTTTGGGGAAGGGGGAGACGGCTTTTTTGCTGTAATTTTTTTGAAAACTTGGGGGGGGTTTTAAAGGGAAAGGTTAACCAGGGTTTCCCGGGGGTTTTGTGGCGGGAAGGGGGGGGAGAAAAAAATTTCGGGCTTTGAGGGCTTTGCATTTTGATGTGGGGGGGGTTTCCCAAAGGGCATTCGGAAGGGGATTTATGTATTGGTGGCAGATTTTTTTTTATGTGTCTTGATGCTTTGGGGGGGGGGGGGGGGGTTTAAGGGAGGGTGCGGGGGGCTTGCCGGCGAGTGTTTTATCGTACAGGTTTTTCAGAAAAAAAAGGTTAAATATATGGGAGGATGGGGTAAAAAAAAGTTTTCCCTTTTGGGTTTTTTTTTGTTAAAACTGTGGTAGGTTTTAATGTTAGGGGGTTTGGGTGTAGTTTTTTTAGCCCGGAAAAGGGTTGTTTTTTCCCCAAAATGGCCCCGGGGGTTTTTTTCCATTTTTGGATTAGTGGGGGTGGGGGGGAATTGGGGGGGGGGGGGAAAAAGGGGGGGGGGGGGGGGAAAAAGGGGGGGAAAAGGGGGGTTTTAAAATTAAAAGGGGGGGGGGCTAGGGGGGAAACTTTTGGTGACAGGGGGGAAGGAGACAGGGGGTTTTTTTTATGACTTTCGACGTCAGGTACGGGGCTTAGCATTTAAAGGGAAAAGTGAGGGTTTTTGTTTTAAAAAAAGATTTGTTTGGGGTCAGGGGATGGGGGGGGGTGGCTTTTTTAAAATGTCTTGTGCCAGGATGGTTTTTTTTTAATTCAGGTTAAAATACTGCTCTGTACATGGTTTTTTTAGGGGGTATAAGTTTTATTATGTTATTAGTGTGTGACAGAGTAAGGGCTGATACTGCTCTGGAACTTTTTAATTTAAAAATATATATCTTGTTGAACGGGGCAATTTCATAAAATGGGGGAAAATGTATTTAGTGGGGTGAGTTTCAATATCTGGTTTTTACTGTTATCTATTAGGGTTTGGGACCCTTCACTATTGTCAAGTAATTAAATCTATATTTTGTCATAAGTTTTTATTTAAGTTAGTTTTTATTTTATAAATTTTGTGAAAAAAATGTAAAAAGTTGTGACGTCTAGTTTTAAAATGGATTTTCTTGGGAAATGGGGGGAAAAAAAGGGGGAAATGTTTAATTTTTAAAAAAAGATTGGATCATAAAAGACATGTAACTGAGGGTGTGTACACTTTTATTTAGAAGACGGGAAGGGGTTGTGAGGATTGTCAAAAATTTGTATTAAATTTTTATGTAAATTTTTTGGAAATTTTGGGTTTTCCTGGAGTTTACCTGGGAGAGTTTTTGGGGGCAACGGGCCCCCCCGGCCCGGTCCCGGGACCAGGCCCCCTGGTGGATCAGCGCCGTTTAAACCCGGCTTTTTTGCTGCTGGTGCACGCCCCAAAACCCAAAGTACGGCCAAAAGCCCGGTGGGTCAGGAACGTTAGTTGCTTGTCCCCGTGCCAGCTTGAAGACTGCCAGGGGGGCTGTTGGTTAATTTCCCCCCTTTGTGTGCTGGGGGGCAGTTGAACCCGTTTTCGGGGGCCCCCGACACTTTTGTATGGTTCTAACTTTCTGTGACACCCCTTTTCTTTTTATTGGGGGGGGGATGGGGCATCGTCTGCCAAATCTTTTGCTTTCGTAAATTGAGTGATTTTCGTGTGGGGGAAGGGGTTTTGGGGCTAGTCCCCTTAAAGGGTTTCCAGGTGTATATAAAACATGTATCTCTCCCCTCCTGGTTAGGGAATAAAGGTTTTAGAAACCTCAAACGTCCCAAATAAATTTAGGGGGTTTTATCTCCCTTATGCGCGCCGGGGAAAGTTTTTCTGTTTCATTTTTTTAGGTCGGGGAATTTCACCCGGGCCCTTGGGAAAAAGGGGCTGTTGGGGGTGCAGAATTTCCAGCCTAGATAGAACAAGTGACCCGAGAGTGTCAAACAAGGGCTTTGGGCCTCCCCCCAGTTTTGAGGTTCTATTATCCATCCCGTTTTTTTTTTAGCAGAAAAGCGATTGATCAATGTTATGGTTTCCTTGAAAATTTAGATCCCCCGAAATAATTTACTCCTTGGTCTTTGACGTTGGTGTTTCGCTCTATTTTTGTTGGGCCCGAATTTTGGTTTTTTTACTCTGAAAGAAAATTTAAATTTTCCCCATGTTTACCCCAAAATTTTGGGAATTGAAATTTTCATCGTTGAACTTCAAATTTTTTTCTGCAGCCATGAAAGATTTTGGGTTTATGTCCGCCCCGGAGCCTTTTTAGTGTTGCAATGGGAAGGGCATGTATGCAGTTCGGGTGTCATCCGCCAAAAAGGGAAAACCCGGTGCTGTGGTGACCCTCCTTGTCTATGTCGGATTTTGAGGATGAGGAACAAGATGGGGGGTAGGTTACTTTGGGCCTTTTTGGGACGGCTTTTTTCCCCCAGCTGCCCCCGGAAATTTAAATTGTTGACGGGCTACTCTCTGTGTTCTGGTTTTTTAGGGGGAAATTTTAGATCCATGACCGACTTTTCCTGTTATTTCCCTTTAGCGCGGGATTTTGTGCGCTATTACGCCATGGGGCACACTTTTCGAAGGCTTTTGCAAAATCTGTATATATTACTCTGCATTTTTTTGTCTTTAGGCTTTTAGGACCTTTTGTAATAACAATGTCATATTAGTCGGGTGATAAGTAAAATTGAGATATTTATGTTTATTGTAAATATTTTGATTGATAAAAATGTATAATCTGGATTTAGTTTTGGGGGGTAAGAGATAAAAAATGGGGGATATTTTGTTTTCAGCAAAAAAGTAAACCCGCTGTGGTTTTTAAAAAATAAAAAATTTATATTTTCGTGGGGAGTAGTAAGGGGTTCTTTTATTTTTTTTTTTTAAAATGTATTGTAATGTTTTTTAAAAAATAAAATATAAAAAAAAAATTACTGCGATATTTGGCAGTAACGGGTGGTTGTAGGCTTATCCACCAGGGGGCCCTGATCAAGAACGGGCCGGGGGGGCTTTGACCCCGGAACTCTCTCCGGTAAACCCCAGGTAGAACTCTCCCCCAAAACCTTAACCTTACTGTCACCATGACAGTCTCACTGCCCAAGACACATAAAACAAAATCAGCCCTAGACGACACCACACATTGAACTTTCCCTCTTCCCCACCCACATAAAAAACTTAACGCCCGGAGCACTGACAACCCCCCCCCCCCTAAAACGCAAAACCCTACTGAACCATCGCCTAGAAAAAAAAACCCCGCAAAAATAAACAACTAAAAGCGTTTCCCTTCCCCCACACACCTGACAACCCGGTCCCCCAAACGTCTATTTATGTAAAAGCCCCGAGGGCAAATCCCATGCAAAAATTTAAAAAACTATTTCCCTTAAATTTGCAGCCGACGCAGGCTGAAACCCCTCCCCCGATATCACCCCCACATACATGAGGCATTTCCCCCGCGCCAGGGACATCCCTATCCCCCTTTCCAGGTACTTTTTTAAACCACCGCGATCTCTCACTCGCAATAAAAACACGAAGCATCGACCAAAAACCTTAGCAAGTCCCTCCCCCACACCCTCGCAGCCTGATGCATAGAATTAACCCCTGTAACCCACCCAGTCATAGAAATCTACGTTTAACATAATCCCATTACAGGCCCCCAGGGGAAAAAGCCCCTAACCCCCCCATGGCATGGGGTCTCCACAACCCCCCCGTAGCAAGTCTCAACCCCACCCCCAAAAAAATCAATAGTTTCTATGCTGAACGGTTAAATCCCCTGCAGGAGGGGAACATGCAGAAACATACCATACTTTATTGTAAAGCAGACATTAAATGATAACTCCCCTTGATGCAGGGTTAAAGTGCACCCGTAGACTACTCACTCGTTTCCTATGACACCCCCATACTCCCCCAAAATTACTTTGCCCTCCCCTTGGTCCATCCCCGCATATAATGAAATCCGATTATTTAAAACCGATCACCACGTCCAACCTTTTTACCCACCCCTTCCCCTACCCACTCCCCCAACTCCATAAACTTCAATTTTTCCCTATTAATGCCTAGCCCCGTGGCCTTACCAAATACACCAACAAGTCTCCCAACATCGCATAACCCTTCCCTCGGGCAGGCGTGGGTTTTCTTGCTAGCTCAGTTGAGGGGGTTGTTAGGACTTTAAACTAGGATTAGTTAGAGGTATGGGTTTAGAAAATAATAAAATGAGTTGGATATATTGACTTATGCTCTGATATTAAAAATCTTAATAGTAACTGTCATGGAGTAACTCTGGGTAATGATAATTTCAGAAATTGTGTAAAAACAAAAATGAATAGGAAAAATGTGCAGAAGAAAAAACATATAATGGTATTTAATGCTAACAGTCGAAAGGAAAAAATAAGTTAATGAACTAGTTTGGTTGATGTGCTGGGAACTTCGATGTCATTGCATTTAAATGAAAGTGGTATGATTTAAAGGTCGGGATTGATTGTGAGTGTAAAATTTAAGGGTTTTTTAAATTGTTCCATTGGGTAGATTTGTTTTTGGAAGGGGGGGGGAGTTGCATTTATGTTCGAGAAAATATTTAAATTTTGATAAAAACAGGTATAAAAATGATGGAACAGCAAAAAGGTTTTTTGGGTAGAGTTGTAGAAGGTCAAGAAAAGCAATTTAGGGGTAATTTTTCCCACCTACAGGTTGGATCCGATAGGGGAGATTCTTTTGGGGCGAAATTGTTTGGGCTTCTGACAAATAAAATAGTGTTGTGGGGATTTTCCTTTGTCAAATAGACTGGATTCTTTGACCGGTAATTGGAGTCAGTGACTTTTGGAAAACAGTTTTAGACTGTTTTCTGAAGCGTGTGTAAAGGCCCCGGGGTAAAAATTTTTCTTGACCTAGTCTTGTAAATAAGGAAACACTCGTAAAAAATTGGGAAACATGAAGAGTTGGCAAAGTGACACAAATCCATCATTTTAGCTTAATGGGAATACAGGAATAATGTAATACAGAAAAATCCCTGATTTTGTTCTGCCGATTATAAAGGACTTAGGGAACATCGTCAAATCTTTATTGGGGTTATCTGCTAATGGGTTTTTTTGACGAAAAACATACTTAGAATATGAAGGGGTCTGCGTTTTTGATTTTTTTTAATAAAAGTACACCCTGCCAGATTATACATTTCCCCCGAGAGAAATTAGATTGATAATAAAGATCCCCAAAAGGGAACCAGGAGGCTAAAGCATTTATTAGGCGAGGGAAAAGGGGAATATATAGGCGATCAGAAGGGGGGGGTTAACCTTTCTGACCAAAATGTTCAGCTTAAAAGAGAAGAAAAAAGGGGATTAGAAAAGGGTAAACGTGATATGAATTAAAAATTGTAATGAAACAAAGACTAATCCAAAGGGGTTCTTTTAAGTGTATAGGCGAAGGTGAAAGGAAAAAAAATGGACCCCTGAAAATTGGGGAAAGGACAGGACGAATAACGAACTGGAAATGTGTTCCCTATTTAATGATTATTTTTTGTCATTTTTACACAGGAAACATAAATGAGATTCCCGAAAATTTGCATTATTCAGTTCCGACGAATTAAAATTTTACTAATTTACTGTCACGAGGGAATGGTTATCAAACAGATAGACAAAGTGAAGCAAAATAAGTCCCCGGGACCCGATGAGCTGTTTTCCAGAGTACTTAAGGAATGCAAGATGGAACTTAGTCAGCCATTAATGAGTGTGTTCAATGCGTCCATCCTTACTGGTGTTGTACCAGAGTTGTGGAAGATGGCCAATGTGGTTCCTATATTCAAATCAGGGGATAAGTCCACTTCTTCAAATTACCTTCCAATAAGCCTGACATCTATAGTTGGCAAATTATTAGAATCAATTATAGCTGACATTATCAGAAGTCACCTTGAAGAGCATAACTTGATAAATGAATCTCAGCGTGGGTTTACGAGAGGTCGTTCCTGCCTGATAAACTTACTGACGTTCTTCAATAGAACATTTGAGGCAGTAGACAGTGATAAAGAATATGATATTGTTTATTAGGATTTTAGTAAAGCCTTCGATGGAAATAAATGGTATAAAATACCGACACAATGGAAATATAAACACAAATGCAGTATAATGTGATCCTTTATTGACTACGTTTCGCCCACACAGTGGGCTTTTTCAAGTCACAAACAGAACTACCTGGGGTGGAAGGAACGCGAGTATTTATAGTCCGGTTCAGAATGCTGAGGTCAGGTGAAGAATGCTGCATCTGATGATGTACCGAGTGGGGTTATAGAGTCTATAACCCCACTCGGTACATCATCAGATGCAGCATTCTTCACCTGACCTCAGCATTCTGAACCGGACTATAAATACTCGCGTTCCTTCCACCCCAGGTAGTTCTGTTTGTGACTTGAAAAAGCCCACTGTGTGGGCGAAACGTAGTCAATAAAGGATCACATTATACTGCATTTGTGTTTATATTTCCAAAGCCTTCGATAGAGTACCTCACAAGAGACTCTTAAGAAAAGTGGCAGCTCATGGTATAGGAGGTGAAGTTCTAGCATGGATAGAGGCATGGCTTACCAATAGAAAGCAGAGAGTTTCCATTAATGGGTTCAAATAAGAATGGGGCTTAGTTACTAGTGGCGTTCCACAAGGATCAGTTTTAGGCCCTCTCTTGCTCATAATTTACATTAATGACCTTGATGAAGGGACTACGAGTGACATGAGCAAGTTTGCTGACGATACAAAGATAGGCCGTATGATTCATTCTGAGGAGGATAGCAATGAACTGCAGGAGAACTTAGACAAATTAATGTCTTGGTCTGAAAAATGGCAGATGAAGTTCAATGTGGATAAGTGTAAGGTACTGGTCCTTAGTAATGAAAATAACTCTCGAAGCTATAAACTAGGTGAAGTAGAGCTTCATCATACAGAGTGTGAAAAGGACATGGGAGTCATGGTAAGCAGAAACCTAAAGCCAAGACAGCAGTTGTTAGGTAAGACACATATGCAACAGTTAGGTATCTTTATTATGAAACGTTTCGCCTACACAGTAGGCTTCTTCAGTCGAGTACAGAATAGTTGATAGAAGCAGAAGATACTTGAAGACGATGTAATCAGTCCATCACCCTTAAAGTTTTGAGGTGGTCAGTCCCTCAGTCTGGAGAAGAGCATTGTTCCATAGTATGAAGCAATATTGTTTCATACTATGGAACAATGCTCTTCTCCAGACTGAGGGACTGACCACCTCAAAACTTTAAGGGTGATGGACTGATTACATCGTCTTCAAGTATCTTCTGCTTCTATCAACTTTTCTGTACTCGACTGAAGAAGCCTACTGTGTAGGCGAAACGTTTCATAATAAAGATACCTAACTGTTGCATATGTGTCTTACCTAACAACCTGTCGGTATTTTATACCATTTTAATGTTCAAGACAGCAGTGCCTAAGTGTGCGCAACAAAGCCAACAGATTATTTGGATTTATCTCAAGAAGTATAAGTAACAGAAGCCCAAAAGTTATTTTACAGCTCTATACATCACTAGTGAGGCCTCATTTTGATTATGCTGCTCAGTTTTGGTCTCCTTACTACAGAATGGATATAGACTCATTGGAGAACATACAGAGAAGAATCACTAAAATGATTTACTGTGTAAGGAATCTCCCGTATGAAGTATGTATGTATGTATAATGTTCGCCAAGACCATAGTCCTGGCACGGGTCCCAATCTTGCGATGACCCGTCTCTGGCTCCCGATGGAGAAAGGTTTCCACAATGATGCGACGCATGCCGCTCAAGCGCCCCTCTGGTCAGTTCAACTGGTGCATCTCATAAGCGACACCATATGTAACTATGGACACTAGCGAGGAGGAGGATATGTCATTATCACAGGTAACAGCTTGTCTGGTTCGTTGACCCCATGGTACACTAGTGTGGCCGCAGTCATCTCTGGGTCCTCTTCGGGTCCCGTATGAAGATAAACTTAAAGCCTTAAATCTCCACTCTCTGGAGAGGCGTAGAATGAGAGGAGATATCATTGAGATGTATAAGTGGATGACGGGCATAAACAAAGGAGATATTAATAAGGTATTGAGGGTGTTGAACCAGGTAAAAAACAGAAATAATGGATTTAAGTTGGATAAATTTAGATTTAAAAAGGATATAGGTAAGTACTGGTTTTCTAACAGAGTTGTGGATGCGTGGAACAATCTTCCCAGTGGGTGATAGAGGCTAGGACCTTGGGTAGCTTTAAGAAGAGATTGGACAAATATATGAGTGGGAGGGACTGGGTTTGATTAGTGTCATTGGGTACAGGAGTTAATTCTTGGGTAGCTTTGTGTAGAGGTCGTTTTGATAAGGACCTGCCTTGTATGGGTCAGTAGGCCTTCTGCAGTGTTCCTCCATTCTTATGTTCTTATGTTCATATGCAGTAGCACAGTTGTGTCATCCACATAACCCACGAGAGCCGTCTGTGCACTACCCAAACCCCATGACGACCCCCACACTGCTTCCACATACAGCCCAGTAAAATGGGTCTTGCAAACAAGCAAAGAGCATTTGAGACATGGGACATCCCTGTCATATGCCCCTGCCCAGCTGCACGAACCCACCCAACCTCCCATTTATTTGTACTTTAAAACCCGCACCATTGTACAAAGAACGGGCCCATGTGACAACTTCATTCCCAGATCCCTGCCATTCCATAAACCTCCATAAGTCCTCTCTGTCCACACTATCAAACGCTGTTCTCTAGTCTAAAGCCAGACACCACCACCCCCCTTCTCCCTACATCCATCCCATCCCCGGCAGCGGCAGCAGCGACCTCCAAGCTCCGTACTTTTCTCCAACTATCAGAGCCACCAATGCTTCTATGATGACCTAGTTACAAGCAAAACTGCACTACCCAACGTAGTACCCAGAATGACCAAGGACTACCAACAGTGAAACCTACAAATCGAAAATAATAGAGATCAAAGGAAGACTGCCCACAAACCGAAAGCAACACCCCACTGCCAGCCGAACAACGTAACCCTAAGCTTTGTATAACTACAACTTCTTCTTAACTATAACAATTCCTGTAGTATTATGAGGCGCAATCTAAGAGGAAACAGCACAGTGTCAGCGCTGGGGTCACGTTGCTTTTAAATGCTTTAGTAAGTCACACTGGTGTGCAGTGTGTGCCAAGGCCCATCCTTCTCACCAGTGCTATGATATGATCAAGAAACACCAGACCGTTGCATTAGAATGTATCAATTGTAAGACTCCAGGAGTCACAGCTGCTCATGCTGACTGCAGAGCGAAAGCTGCCCACATCGCCAGCCGCAGAGCTCCCGCCTCACCCATCACCCCCCATGATGAGGCAATAGGCCTACCAGATACTTCATGTCTGAATACTGACCCATGCCTGAACTCAGACAATATGGTTGAGCGAGTCACTCTGGGAGTACATCAGAGCACGATCACGTCTGCTATCAACACTAGTAATGCTGCTGGTGTTGACACCATCTGTCTGGCTGAGTCAGCTGTCAGTCAGCCACCTGACTCAGCTGACCGGGACTTCATACCTCCAGATGACGCTAGTCTTGCTGGGGTGGTACACAACATGCAGCTGCGCATAACATTTGGAGAAAGAAGCAAACAATGGTGTTTAAAACAACAACTTGAGCCAACCAACAGGAAAATTTACAGAGTTTGCAAATGAGTACATCAAGCCACAGAAGATTGTCAGACCTTATGAAAATGAGTGTGGTGATGATGAACCAAACTGATGATTGCAGTGAGTCTGTTAATAATTTACAAAATGATGATCTGATAGTGTGTTACAATCACAGTGAAGATGATAAAGGCAGTGTTGAAGACTGTGAAAATTTGTGTGGGTTGCCTCCAAGTGAGTCGCTACCATGCAAAAACTCTGTTGACACGAGCTTGAGTGGGTACCTTTCAGCCTCACAAGTGGCTTATAGGAAGATTTTCACAAATGATTGGAATTGCAAGAAACCTCGCCTGCATGCACGTATATAAAGGACTAACTTACTTGGTGTGTTCTTGACAGCATATTATCCTTGATCTTCAAACTTCTAAAGCTAGGTTTAACCCCCTTGGACTTCCCCTTGGGAACCAGTGCAACCGGTAGCATTAATTCCTGCTAGATTCAATGTTTTAGTGTCCTGCCTGCACCTCAGAAATTCTATATCCAAGAGGGTTATGTTCCCCTAGTATAACTATGCAGGATCAAGACGCTACTTCAACGGCTCTGAGCGCTGGTACTTACTGGGCTGCTCTCTCTCTGTAGCTCGCCCGCGCCACCCCACAGTAAACTCAACCCACAATCTTAAGTCACTGGCCAGATCTCCTACGGGAAAGGTGAATATCTCGTCTACTGTATGGGCTGATGATGAGATCATCTACGGTACATCGAGGTGCCTCTACAGATTTCCCAGGTCTCAGGATGTGAAGACAGTTAGGTGGGCGCCGCTGCTGTTCACGGCATGTCTCGTCTTTCCAGTCGGTGTCTATCTGTAAAGATGGCCGCTATTCTGTCTTTGTGACCTGCGCCCCGCCATTCAAGCCTGGGCCTGCCAGTTCTCCTAGCTTACTAATCTAATGTTTGCCTACTATTATCGGCCTATGATACCTATGTTAGGTCTTAGGTCTACTCTATCATTATTACAGATGCTCTTAGTAACCTAATATGAGTGTACAACCAGTAAACTACCTACTTCCTTCCCTGAAGAGTAAATCTTTATAAATTAATAAGTTACCCAACGCCAACCAGAGAATGCCGTGTTAGGGGGGTTTAGGGCCGCTCAGCTCAGACGGATCCTGACGCTCATGCTGGATCCTGAGCTGTGGAACTTTTTGGACCAAATAAATTCCACATCCTCCCGCCGGCGAAGGTAGGCGGCTTAGTCTAGTATCAAGTCTGCCTCTCCCGCAGGCACCCCCTGTGGGCCCTGGACTCGAGCGCCCGTTCGAGGGTCGTCTGGCGCTCACAGCTCGCTCAACTCTGGTCTGATTTCTTCATGTCCCGGTCCCACCGTGTGGACTCGAGAGGCAAAAGACCTGTTGATTGGGTCTATAGTCTCGACACCGTTCATTCTCACTTTCACCATTCTCAACCGCCCAGCCTTGTCTGGGTGGGTGGGTTGACACTAACCAAGGCCAGAGGCCAGTATGCCCTCGGCGCCTTCGGATTCTACACAGCACCAGGTCCCCTTACTTAGCATAAATCTTATTCGCCTCGGGGTCGGCACCCTAGAAAATGTTCCGCAAGGTGTCAAGTAATTCCATGCGCCACACCTGGTTCCCATTGTCCAGGATGTTCACCAGTCTGTTGTCGACTCTGTGCCAGTTCTTCATTGATGGGCTGGGGACCATCTGGCCCATATAATCCAGTCCTTGAAGACTGGACTGCAAAATTGCGGGGGAAGGGCTCAATCCTTCTTCCAAAACAGCATGTGATTGGGGGTGGAGTGAGAGCTTCTTGCTCGTCAATCCCATTTTTTAAGGGTTTTTTTTTAAAGGGTCAGGAGGCCTGTTATTATTAACTCTTGGCCACTATTCTCACTAACATGTCCTCAGTTCATCACAGTCACCTTCCTGCCGTTGCCAAGACCTTCCGGATGCACCTTTTGACTTGTGCCCACCATTTGCGTTCATAGGAATCCCCCTTGCCAGGGTGCCCTGGGAGCTATGAACCTCCACTCGCACTCTATTCTCTTCAGGTGTTCTCGTACTCTCCGTTGTCCCTAAGATTCCTGAAAACTTTATCGGCCGCCCTAAAGCTTGTGCCATTGTCCGAGATAATCAATGCGGGCACGAGAATCTGCAGTAAACCTCCTGAACAACTTCACGAAAGTCCTGTCGTCATATCTTCTGCCAACCCCAAAATGCACCGCTCGAGTAGTGGCACAGTAAACAGGCAGAATATACTTTCTGAGGGCCCTCCTTAACGTCTCCGGGGTTTTCTTCAATGTGATAGCCCCCGTATAGTCTATTCCTACATTCTCAAAGGGCCTGTCACTATGTACCCGTTTCCTGAGGCAGCGTGTGGTGGACCTGGGTAGGGTAGGGTCCTCCCATCGTACCGCCGGCAGACCGTGCAACTCTTTAGCACCCTTTTGACGGCAGCTCGCCCCCTTCAGTACCCAGAAATTTCTGACGTAGGCAGGAGGGTATCTCCAAACCCCCCATGTAGGTCCTCTGATGGGCATCTTGTATCAATAGCTCTGTCGCCCATCCCCCCTTTTCCCCACAGCACGGGATGTTTGGCCCCATAGCTGAGCTCAAGTTTTGTATTCTTCCCCTCTGCATCTTATTAGCCCCGCATATCTAGGAACAACCCAATGAGTGAACCAATTTGCTGTTCCCTGAGTCGTCATCGTTGGACACGCGTCCTGACGCCATAACCTGCTGCCGGGTTTGCAAGTACTTCCAGCACTCCTGGAAACCTCCCCCTTTGGTACTGCCTTATCCAATATTCTCTGGACCCACTAGAGACAAATTTTCGACCCTGGCTTACCCTTTTCATGCAGCTTCCTCACGAATCGAAATACCATTTCCGTGACTCCTATAAGTTTTCTCCACGGGAGTAGCGCCTGGGGTCAAATAATTCAGTGTCGTGTTCCCCGCAAAATGTACTAGCTGCTGATTGTCTCCACGAATTTTTGCTCCGGGCCCGCAATCCCTTGCCGGTAAACCAGTCTGGGCCTTTGAACCAAAGCTCGCTTTTACTCAACTTTCTGTGTGTCACCCTCGGCTTATCAGGTCGGCTGGGTTTTGATCTGTAGGCACATACAGAATTGTTTAGTTGACTGTAGTTCCCGTATCTCCTTTTACCCGATTCCTGACCCTAGGGGAGCTTAGACCTGTCATTCTGGACCCACTGTAAGGCCACCTCCGAGTCTGTCCATACATAGGTGTGTTTTCACCCTCAGAATTACTTAACACCTCCTCTACGACTTACCCAGTCCCTTGTCCCCAGCAACATCGCCGTGAGCTCTAGCTTTGGGATCGAGCAATCCTTCAGGGGTGTCACCCGCGCACGACTGGTGACCAGATTGGACTTGGTCCCCGGCCACCAAATACCTACTGCCATAGGCCCTGGAGGGGGCATCACAGAAGACGTGCAAGTCATAATCCCGCCCGGTGCACCCGATGGACCTGGGGGAAAGTGAACTCGTGCAATTCCGCTAGGTCTTTGTTAACCAGATCCCACTCTGGCAGACTGTTTCTGGCAGTGGGTCGTCACCCCAAACCCAGGTTCAGCTCCCAGGTCTGTTGTACTAGCATCCTCCCTCGAATGGGATGGGTGTCAACAAACCCAAAGGATCGAAGGCAGTCTGCACTTTGCTCAGCAAAGACCTCCTTGGTCAGCTTCCCTTCCCCATCAGGCTTCCTCTTTAGCCTAAGTTGTCTTCCTTGATTTCCCACTCCAGTCCCAACACCGATGTTACCTCAGGCACTGAGTAAACCAGTATAGTCAGTTCCACCATGCCCCGCAACGTTGGATTGTTTGTCACCCATTCTCTCAATGGCATGTTAGCGAGAGCCTCCTGATTAGACTCTCGGTAAATATCCCATAACAGCCTTTCCTCTGAGGTGGTACCCTGCATGTTGTCTACATAAAATAGGGTCTTTAGTAATTCTTTAAGCGGGCTGTTACAGTTCACAAGGTGGTAGTCTATGGTAGCCTGTAATAGGAAAGGTGAACTAGTGGCACCAAACAACACTGCCCTGAATCTATAGGTATCATACCTTTCTTGGGCCTCCCTGTTTGCCACCCAAGAACCTTTTTAGTCCCTACCTGTGGG
>NC_069439.1:31854793-31907677 GCF_026875155.1 Cherax quadricarinatus
AACATTGGGTTTTGTTAGCGGGAAAAAAGGCACCCCTGCTTGAATGGCGGGGCGCAGGCACAAAGACAGAATAGCGCCTTCTTCGATAGACACCGACTGGACGAGACTGCCGTGAACAGCAGGCGGGCCCCCACGTGTCTTCACATCTGAGACCTGGGGAAATCTGGTAGAGGCACCTCGATGTACCGTAGATGATCTCCTCCATCAGCCCATACAGTAAGACGAATATTACCTTTTCCCGTAGGATCTGGCCAGTGACTTAGGAGATTGTGGGTTGAGTTACTGTGGGCGCGGCGTGCTACAGAGAGAGAGCATGCCCAGTAAGTACCAGCGTCTCAGAGCCGTTTGAAGCTAGCGTCTGAGTCTGCATAGTTTATACTAGGGGATACATACCCTCTTGGATATAGGAATTTCTGAGGTGCAGGCAGGACACTAATAACGATTGAATATTGCAGGAATTAATGCTACCGGTTGCACGTGGTTCCCAAGGGGAAGTCCAAGGGGGTTAAAGCTAGGCTTAGGAAGTTGAAGATCAGGATATATGCTGCAACACCAAGTAAGTTAGTCCTTTATACGTGCATGCAGGCGAGGTTTCTTGCAATTCCAATCATTTGTGAAAATCTGTCCTATAAGCCACTTGTGAGGCTGAGGTACCCACCTCAGAGCTCGGTGTCAACAGAGTTTGCCAGGGTAGGCGACTCACTTGGAGGCAGCCCACACAAATTTTCACAGTCTTCACTGCCCTTATCATCTTCACTGTGATTGTAAACACCACTATCAGATTCATCATTTTTGTAATTATTAACACCAATGCAATCCAGTTTGTTCCTCACCACACATTTTTTTTAAAGGTGAAATTGTGGGTTATGTATAAATTGGGCCCCCCCTCTGTAAGTTTTTCCCGTGGGCCAAAATTGTTGTTTTAAACACCCTTGTTGCTTCTCCAGTACTGTTATGGCAGGGATTTGTGTACCCCCCTAAGTAGCGCTTGGAGGTATGAAGTCCGTCAGCTGGGTCGGTGGCTGACTGAAGCTGACCAGCCCGACGTGGTTTTTCAAACCGCACATTACTAGTGTTGATAGCAGACGGGTGTGCTTGATGTACTCCCAGAGTGACCGCTCAACCCTATTGTCTGAGTTCGGCATGGGCAGTATTTAGCATGAAGTATCTGGAGGCCATTGCCTCATCATGGGGGGTGAGGGTGAGGCGGGAGTTTCTGCGGCGGCGTGTGGGCGCTTTCGCTCTGCAGAGCATGAGCAGCGGGGACCCCTGGGTCTTAAAATTGATACATTAAAAATGCAACGGTCTGGTGTTTCTTGTCATTTATAGCCTGGGAGAGGAGGGGCCTTGGACACATGCCACCAGTGTGACTTATTAAAGCATTTAAAAGAACTGACCCAGCGTGACACTGTGTGTTTCCCCTTTTAGTTTTGCGCCTCATAATACTACAGAATTTTTTAGTTTTAAAAAGAAGTTTAGTTTTCAAAACTTAGGGTTACGTTGTTTGGCTGGCAGTGGGGTGTTTTGCTTTCGGTTTTGGGCAGTCTTCCTTTGATCTTATTATTTTTGATTTGTAGGTTTCACTGTTTGGGAGTCCTTTTGGCTTCTGGGTTTTACGTTGGGTAGTCAGTTTGCTTTAACTAGGTCATCTAGAGCATTGGTGGCTTGTTTTTTGGAGAAAAAAAACGGAGCTTGGAGGGTCGCGCTGCCCCTGGGGGGATGGGAGGATTAGGGGAAGGGGGGGTGGTGGGTCTGGCTTTTGGGGCTAAAACAGCGTTTGTGTGTGGACAAAAGGACTTATGGAGGTTTATGGAATGGAGGGACTGGGAATGAAATTGTCCAAGGGCCCCCTTCTTTGTACAAGGTGCGGGTTTTAAAATACAAATAAAAGGGAGGTTGGGTGGGTTGTGCAGGGGCGGGGGGTTTTGGACAGGGTTTCCCATGTCTCAAAGCTCTTTGCTTGTTTGCAAGACCTTTTACGGGGGCTGTTGTGGAAGCAGTGGGGGGGTCGTCATGGGGTTTGGGGTAGTGCACAGAGGCTTCGGGGTTTTTTGGGGGGAAAACAAACTGGCTATGCATAAACAAAGAAAAAAGAATGGGGGAAACCTGCAAAAAGGCCATGGCCCTAAAAAGGGGCCCTTACAAAACGCCCTCTACAAAACTACCAAGTTTTAACTCCTGTACCCAATGCACAAATCAAACCCCCCCCTCCATCATTATTTGCCAATTCTTTTTAAAAAGTACCCAGGCCCTAGCCTCTATCACCCACTGGAGATTGTTCCACGCTCCACAAACTCTGAAAAAAAACCAGTACTTACCAAAATTTCCTTTTTAAATCTAAATTTATCCCTTAAATCCATTTTTTCTTTTTTTTTTTCCCGGGTTTAAACACCCTCTCCTTATTAATATTCCTTTGTTTTGCCCGTCATCCACTTATACTCTCAATGATTCTCCCCTTTCTGCCCCTTCCAAAGGGGGGATTTAAGGCTTTAAATTTTTCTTCATACGGGACCCCAAAGGACCCCGAGATGCTGCGGCCCCACAGTGTACCATGGGGTCAACGAACCAGACAAGCTGTTACCCGTGTAATGGACATACCTCCTCCTCGCTTGTCCATATTACATATGGTGTGCATGAGATGCACCATTGAAAAATGACCGAGGGCCTTTAGCGGCATCTCGCTCTTGTGGAACCTTTCTCCATCGGGGGGCCCGGGACGGGTCATCGCAAGATTGGGACCCGTGCCCGGACTTTGGTCTTGGCGAAATTATACAAACTTCATACTTCTACGGAGATTCCCTTTCACAGTAAATCATTTTTGGATTCTTCTCTGTATGTTCTCCCTGGTCTAATCCATTTCTGTAGTAGGGACCAAAACTGAGCGCATAAACAAAATGAGGGGCCCACTGTGGTATAGAGTGTAAAATAACTTTTGGGCTTTGTTACTTTAATTTTGAGATAAAAACCAAATTTTGTTGGGTTTTTTGCGCCACTTTCGCACTGCTGTCTTGAACATTAAAATGGATAAAAAACCAAAGGGTTGTTAGGTAAGCACTATGCAACAGTTAGGGATCTTTATTATAAATTTTTCTACACAGAGGCTTTTTTCAGTCGAGACAGAATGTTGTAGAAGCAGAAGATATGAGCGATGTAATCGTCCATCCCCTTAAAGTTTTGAGGTGGTCGCCCTCATCGGGAAGAGCATTGTTCCATAGTATGAAAAAAATATTGTTTCATACTATGGAACAAAATTCTTTCCAATGAGGGATGACCACCTCAAAACTTTAAGGGTTTGGCGATTACTGTTTCAAGTATCTTCTGCTTCTTCAACTTTTCTGTATCACGAAGAAGCCCCCTTTTGTAGGCGAAACGTTTCATAATAAAGATACCTAATGTTGCAATTGTTTTAACAACTGCTGTCTTGGCTTTGGTTTCTGTTTCCTTTACCCCCATGTCCCCCTTTTTACACTTGTTGATGAAACTCTACTTTACCAGTTTAAGCTCGAAGTTTTTTTTCATTATAAGGACCCGTACCTTACCCCTTACCACATTAAAACTTATCTGCCTTTTTCAGACCAAAAATTAAATTTGTCTAAGTTTCCCAGTTCATTGTATCCTCCCAGAATGAATCTACGGCCTATCTTTGTATCGTCAGCAAATTGTTTCATGTCATCGTAGTCCCCTTTAAAGGTCTTAAAGAAAATTTGGGGAAAAAAAAGGGGCCCTAAAACTGATCCTTGTGGAACGCCACTAGTAACTAAGCCCCATTCTTATTTGAACCCTTTAATGGAAACTCTCTGTTTTATTGGAACCCAGCCTCTTCCATGCAAAATTTCCCCTCCTATACCATGAGCTCCACTTTTCTTAGAGTCCTTGTGAGGCCCCTTTCGAAGGGGCTTTGGAAATATAAACAAAATGCAGTAAATGTGACCTTTTTAACGTTTCGCCCACCATTGGGCTTTTAAGTCACAAACGAACTCCCTGGGGTGGAAGGAACGCGAGTATTTATGGGTCCGGTTCAGAATGCTGAGGCAGGTGAAGAATGCTGATCTGTATTTACCGGGGGGGTTATAGACCTATAACCCCACTCGGTACACTAGATGCAGCTTTCTTCACCTGACCTCAGCTTTCTAAAACCGGATTTAAAAATTACTCGCGTTCCTTCCACCCCAGGTATTTCGTTTGTGACTTGAAAAACCCACGTGTGGGCGAAACGTAGTCAAAAAAGGATCAATTATACTGATTTGTTTTATTTTTTCCATTGTGTCGGTATTTTATCCTTTTATTTCCATCAAAAGGTTTTATTTAAAAATCCAAAAAAAAACAATATAATTCTTTACACTGTCTATCCCAAATGTTTTTTTTAAAGAACGTCGTAATTTATCGGGCGGGAAAAGCCTCTCGTAAACCCACGCTAAATTTTCTTTTATCAAGTTATGCTCTTAAGGTGACTTCTGATAAGTCAGCAAATTGATTCTAATAATTTGCCAACTATAGTTTCAGGCTTATGGAAGGAAATTTTGAAGAAGGGACTTATCCCTTGATTTGAATATAGGAACCACATTGGCCATCTTCCACAACTCTGGTACAACACCAGTAAGGATGGACGCATTGAACACACTCATTAATGGCTGACTAAGTTCCATCTTGCATTCCTTAAGTACTCTGGAAAACAGCTCATCGGGTCCCGGGGACTTATTTTGCTTCACTTTGTCTATCTGTTTGATAACCATGTCCCTCGTGACAGTAATATTAGTCAATTTGAATTCGTCAGGAACTGAATAATTGCTAATTTCTGGAATCTCATTTATGTCTTCCTGTGTAAAAACTGACAAAAAATAATCATTAAATATGGAACACATTTCCAGTTCGTTATTCGTCAGCTGTCCATTCCCAATTTTCAGAGGTCCTACTTTTTCCTTCACCTTCGTCCTATACACTTGAAAGAACCCCTTTGGATTAGTCTTTGATTCATTAGCAACTTTAATTTCATAGTCACTTTAGCCTTTCTAATCCCTTTTTTACTTCTCTTTTAAGCTGAAAATTTTGGGCAGTAGGTTAACCTCTCTCCCTTCTGATGCGCCTATATATTCCCCTTTTCTCGCCTAATAAATGCTTTAGCCTCCTGGTATCCCATTTGGGATCGTTATTATCAGATCTAATTTCTCTCTGGGGAATGTATATACTCTGGGCACGGTGTACATTATTAAGAAAAGAATCATAAACGCAGATCCTTCATATTCATAAGTATGATTATCGTCAATAAAACCATTGCAGATAAACCCCAATCAAGATTTGACAGATGTTCCCCAAGTCCATTATAATCGGCAGAAACGAAATCAGGGTTTTTACTGTATTATCATTAAATTCCTGTATTCCAGTTAATGCTAAAAGTGATGGATTTGGGGATCACTTGTGCCAAACTCTTCAGTGATTTCCAGTTTTTTCGAGTGTTTCCTTATTTGACAAGACTAGGTCAAGCAAATTATTACCCCTGGTAGGCTCTGTTACACACTGCTTCAGAAAACAGTCTTGAACTGTTTCCATAAAAATCACTGGACCCAGATTACCCGGGCAAAGAATTCCGTCTAATTTGACTAAAGGTTTAAAATCCCCTACAATCACTATGTTATTGTGTCTAGAAGCCCTAACAATTTCGTCCCAAAGAAATCTCCCTCTATCGTGATCCAAGCCTGTAGGTCGGTATATTACACCTAGAATTGCTTTTCTTGACCTTCTACAAACTCTACCCAAACAGACTCTGTTGCTGTTCCAAACTATTTTAAAACCTGTTTTATGCAAAAGTTAATATTTTCTCGAACATATAATGCAACTTCCTCCCCCCTTCCCACAACATCTATCCACATGGAACAACTTAAACCCTTGAATATTACACTCAGCAATCATATCCCGACTCTTTAAATCATACCACGTTTCAGTTAATGCAATGACATCGAAGTTCCCGCACATGCTACCAAACGTAGTTCATTTAATCTTATTTCTTGCACTTCGACTTTTAGCATTAAAAACCTTTATATGTTTTTTCTTCTGCATTTTTTCCTATTCATCTTTGTTTTTACACATTTCTGAAATTATCATTCCCAGGTTACCCATGAAGTTCTATTAAGTTTTTAAAAATTTCAGAGCATAAGTCAATATATCCATATCTTTTTTTTTATTTTTTTCAAACCCATACCTCTAACTAATCCTAGTTTAAAGTCCTAAAAACCCCCCTCAATGAGTAGCAAGAAAACCCCACGCCCGCCCGAGGGAAGGGTTTGCGATGTTGGGGGGACTTTGTTGGTGTATTTGGGAAGGCCACGGGGCTAGGCATTAATAGGGAAAAATTAAGTTTATGGAGTTGGGGGAGTGGGTAGGGGGGGGTGGGGGAAGGGGTTTGGGCTTGGGGTTTATCGGTTAATTATGGGTATTCATTTATGGGGGGGGGCAAGGTGAGGGCATTTTTAAATTTTGGGAGAGTAGTGGGGGGTGCAAGGAAACTGGGTGGTTTGTCTACGGCGCGACATTTTCCCCCCATCAGAGGGTGTTTCATTTAAAGTACTGCTTTTCAATAAATATGGTATGTTGCTGCGATTTTCCCCCCCTGAGGGGGTGTAAAACCCTTTAGATAAAAATCTATTGATTTTTGGGGGGATGGGGTTGGATAGCTATCAGGGGCGGTTGTGGAGACCCAGCACAGGGTGGGTTGGTGTTTTTCCTCTGGAGGCACGTGTAATGGCTATCTATGTTAAACGTAGTTTCTATGAGGGGGGGGGTTACAGGGTGGTTTAATTCTATTGCCAGGACTGCGAGGGGGGTGGTGGAGGGATTGCTAAGGGTGAGTCGAGTTCGTGTTTTTTTGCGATGAGAGATGCGCGGTGATTTAAAATTTAAGTCCCTTGGAAAAAAGGGAGGGAAAGGGAGTGTCGGGGCGCTGGTGGAAGGAGTGTCTCATTAGTGTGGGGGATATCGGGGGGGGGGTTTTACAGCACTGCGTCGGGCTGAAATTTAAGGAAATATTTTTTTAAATTTTTTTGCATGGGATTTTGCCGTCGGGACTTGTACAGTAAAATGACGTTTGCGGGGGGGGCCCGGGGGTTGTCGGTGTGGGGGGGGAAGGAATCTGCTTTTCTTTTGTTTTTCTGCGGGGGTTTTTTTTGTGTACTAGGCGAGGGGTTCGTAGGGTTTTCTTTTAGGGGGGGGGGGGGGTTTTGTCATCCCCGGCCCCGTTAAGTTTTGATGTGGGGGGATAGAGGTGAAAGTTCAATTGTGGTGTCTTTCGTTTGTGGCTGATTTTGTTTATGTGTCTTGGGGATTTAGAATGTCGTGGGGACATAAGGTTAAGGTTTTGGCGGAATGTTCTCCTGGAGTTTACCTGGAGGGTCCGGGGGGCAACGCCCCCCCCCGGCCCGGCTGTGATCAGGCCTCCGGTGGTCAGGCCTGATAACCGGCTGTTACTGAAATTCGCAGTAAGTTTTTTTTTTATTTTTATTTAAAAATCTTACAATAAATTAAAAAAAAAAAAATTAAAGAACCCCCCCCCTTAAAAACTTACCCGCCAAAGAAAAAATAATTTTCCAAAACCCAGCGGGGTTCAATTTTTGCCCCCCGACACTAAATTACCCAGATTTTCCTTTTTCCGGGCAGGGCAAAAAAAAAGATTAAAAAAACCCCCTTTCCCCTTAATTTTTTACCAAAAACCTTTAAAATCCAAATTTAAAACCCGGGGGGGGCTTGAGGTTCCCCCCTTTAAAAATTTCCAAAAAAAATTTCCCAAATAAAATTTACAAAAAAATTTAAATTTCCAAAATTTTTGCAATCCTAAACAACCTTCCCGTCTTCAAAATTACAGTGTACACACATCGTTAATTTTCTTTATAAATCCAATCAAAATTTAAATTTCCCACTTCCCCTTTTCCCCAGGGGCAAGAAAAATTTCCATTTTGAAACTGGGACGTCCCAACATTTTTACATTTGTTCCCCAAAAAACTTTAATTAAAATAAAAACAAACCTTAAATAAAAACTTAATGACAAAATTTTAATTTAGTAATTCCCGACAATAGTGAAGGGAAACCAAAACAAATAGGGGTAACAGTACACAGATTTTGGGGAAACCAAAACACTAAATACATATTCCCTTTTTTTTGAAATTGTCATTTTCAACAAAAAATAAATTTTATTAAAAAGTTCCGACCCGTATAAGACTTACCGGGTCCCCACCACAAAATTAAATAATTTTTAACTTTATGCCCCCAAATAAAACATGTACAAAAGCATACAAACCTTTTAAAAAAAAAAAACCAAATCCTGGCACAAGAAAACTTCAAAAGGGCCACCCCCAGCCATCCCCTGACCCCATACTACTATTTTTAAACCAAAAATCACGTTCCCTTTCATGCTCAAGTTCGTCCCTTCGCAAAAAGTCATAAAACCCCTGCCCTTTTTAACCAAATGTCCCCATTTTTCCCCCTTACCCCCCCCCTCATTCCTAACAAACTTTCACCCTTTATGCTCCACTACCACCATTTTTTTTTTCCAAACCTTTCCCAACCCTTTCCACAATCTCAAAAAGGGAAAAAAAATGCCATTTTAAAGGGAAAAACAACCCATTCCAGCCCCAAACCCTACACCCAAACCCTAACATTACACCTACCATGTTTTTACAATCCCCCAAAAGGGGAAAACTATTTACCCACACCCCCCCCAAATTGGGTTGCCTATTTTGCAAACTGTACAATACACACTCGCCGCAAGCCCCCCCCTTTACTTTTCCCCCCCCCACCTCCCGCTCATCACACACATACAAAAAATCTGCCCCCAAAATTACATCATTGCCTTCCGTTTTTCCCTTTGGGAAACCCCACCCACATCAAAATGAAAAAGCCCTCAAACCCAAAAAATGTTTCCCCCCCCTCCCCCCAACAAAACCCAGGCCCCCGGGGTTAACCTTTCCCTTCCCAAACCCCCAAGTTTTCAAAAAATTTTAATACAGCATAAAAAAGCCCCCCCCCTTTCTTCCCAAAATTTGCAAACAGTCCCCGCACCTACAAAACCCCAATCTATTGGGCACTGACCTTGAAGCAAGAATTTCCCCTAAAAAAACCTATATACCACTTCAAAAAACCCTTTGGGTTTTTAAATTTTTTTAATCTTCCGAAAGTTTTTCCCCAAATGCCCCCCCAAAATCTTCATCGGGTATGTAGCTACTCCCGTATCACTTAAACCCTGCCAAACCTGTCCCCCAAACCCAACTTTTCCTTACTTTTCTTGCTTTCTGGGATTGCCAACAAATTACTAAACCAATCTTCACACCCCCAATAATGCCCCCCCCTTCCCCTTTCCTCACATCCCCCCATGACCCTTCAACCCCTTTTCCCCTCCCGCCCTAAGAACCGCTGCTTCACAAACACTGTTTTCACCGTGTTTTAAAGGGTATAAGACCCAGCCCACCCTGCCGACGCCCCTCCCACCTCCTTCCTGCCATGGTTTCCCCAAAACCCCCCCACACATACCTAAAAACCCAAACCCTTTTCCCCATTTCCCTAAATACACAGGGAACCTCAGGGGGATATACTTCTCCCAAATTCCCCACACTTTTATTTTTACACAAGGGGTTTTCCCACTCCCCCCAACCCTCGGCTGAAACGTTAAAAAATTCCCCGGCCTTATACACAAATAACCCCCCACATCAAAAAAAAAAGAAGCTTACGGAGGGGTTTGGGGGTTCCGGGGGGCCCCTTGGACCATTGAAAAAAAAGGTCACCAAACCAGAGGTACAAACGAACAAAAACGAAAAGTTGGGTAAGATCCCAAATGGGATGAGGGGGGGAAAAAACGGGACAGAAAAGGGAACAGGCTGGAGAGGAGTGTTCTTATTCGTAAAAATAAAACCCAGGGCTTAACCCACAGCGGGGCGTTTAAAGTTAAGATAAGATAAAAATTTCTTTCGGATTTTTTAACCCCGGGGGGTTTAGCCCCCCAGGAAAAACCCCAAGAAAGGGTAAAGGCGTCATCGGGGGGACGTCTAAATTATTTCCTTTTGGGGGTCCTTAATCTTGTCCCCCGGGAAATGCAAACCCAAACACCAGTCGACTAAAACCCGGGTTTCCTTTTGTGCTAGGTAACGGGAAAAAACAGGTGAAAAGGAAAAAAGGGTGCCCGGAATTTCCACCCCCGGGGAAAACGAACCCGGGCCCTCCTTTTGTGTGAAGCGGGAGCTTTACCCAACCAGCCCCACCGGGCCCCCGATCGGGGGACAGAAAATTGAGAAAGAAATTCGGGCTTTTCTTTTGGGGGACTCTGGTGGGGTGATGGGGAAAGGGGAAGGGACATGGGGACTTTTAGGGGAGAGAGGAGTGTGGGAACTGGGGAAAAGTTTTAAAACCCAAAAGGGGTTTTAAGGCGAACGGGGTTCAGAGAATGGTACCCTGCAAAGAAGGTACCTCTTCGGAGAACCCAAAAGGTTATTTGAAAAGGGGGTTAGGACAGGATCTGCAAGGGGGAAAAAAACAGAGGTGGAGCAGGACGGCTTATATAGGCGGAAGAGGGGAGGTAGTATTGTAGTATTTTACAAAATTGTAATAAAAAACCGACAAGATGAAATTAAGAACTTTGCAAAAACCCCCGGGGAAACCCCCATCAAAAAGGTTTCGCCAATCCGGGCCAGCCATGGATGGCGAAACGTCCACAACAAAGAAAAACCAGATGCCGCCCCTTAAAATTTCAAATTCAAATTCAAATTTTTATTCTTATAAGGTTTAAAAAGGGCTTTTAAACAAAAATTTGGTTTTTTTGGTTTACATGAGAAAAAATTGGGGTTTTACAGGTGTCCCACTGGAACGTTTAGAAAGGGGTTTGGGCATTTGGGGCCCATATTTATTTTTATTTTTAAATTTGTAAATTTTACAAATTATGAGGTAATTTTGGTTTTATGGCAAAAGGAAAATTTAAATACTAGTTTAGGGAGTTTAGTTTTTTTTTTTGGTGAATGCTTTTTTTTTTGGGCACAGTATATAGTTTCAGTATTGGGATCACGGATTCATTTTTTTAAAGACTGAGTTTAAATTTTTTGGGGGGGGGGGGGGTTTTTATGGTAAAAATGAGTGAGCGGTGTAAGGGGTGAACCACCTGGGTGGAATTGTTTATTTTGTTAAAGGGGGTTTGTATCAGGGAGAAAAGTTTTTTTTTAAAAGGGGGTAGTTTTAAAGGTGATGAATGTGTCTCCCATTTTCTAAAAGTTCTCGGGTAGGGTTTTTCCAATTTTGGGGGCCCTTTGGGGACTCCCTTAAAATTTTTTTTAAAGGTTTGTGGGGACAGGGGGAAAAATATCTTTAGAGAGTTTTGTGTCTGGTTTTTATCCCCTGTGGGTTCTTTTCAAAAAACTATCAAAAAAGCTTTTGGGGTCGGGTTTGAAAATTAGAGTTTGGGCCCCTGTAGATATGATTGCACAAAAGTAAGTGTGGTTGTACTGAACTGGGAGTAATTTTTAGATCTTTGAAGAGGGGGGGGGGGTTGTGTTTGCCAGGATGGGTTTTAGGGGATTATTTTTTCTGCAGCTTTTTTTTGGGGGTTTTTAAATTGGCTTTGGGGTGTGTTGCTGCAGATTTTTTGATCCCCAAGCAAAAAATCAAGGTGAGGTATGGAAAATTTAATTAAGGGGTTTATAGGTGGGGAAGGGGGGTTTTGGGGCACTTAAAAACTTTTCCTTGGAGAGCATAAAAAACCTTTTTTGGATATTTTTTTTTGGGTTAGTTTGGATATGGGTGTGAAATTAGGTTTTGTCAAGGTATAAGCCTAAAAATTTTTTCCCTCTTTAAATTTCTGGAAATTTAAAGGGGTTTGTCAACCCTTAATGTTAATTTGGGGCATCCCTGCTCTGCTCCCAAAAACATAATATGTAAGTTTTGTCATTGTTAAGGGGTAAGTTTTTTGGCTGTAACCCAAAAGTCGATTTTTTTAACCCAGCTCCTCTTTCCCAAAAATGGTGTTGAGGGTGGAAAGATTAGGGTAAAGGATGCATAAGTCGTGTCTTTCCAGCAAAGAGAATGGGGTTTTCAGGTTTTGGGGATACTTTGGGAAGGTCATTAAAGTTTTTATGGGGAAAGACGGGGACCAAGGACAAACAGGTGTTTTAAAATTTCATCAGTAGTGTAGTAGTAGTAAAAGAAGAAGGGGTGTAGTAAGGGGAGGGTTAAAAAGGGGGAAATTTAAGGTTTGACAAAGGGGCCAGTAAAAAAAACAAAAAAAAAAGGGAAGGGGGGCCTGAAAGAAAAGGCTAAAAGGGGCCCACAAGGGAAAAGCAAGCGCACAGGGGGGTGCGTAAAAAGGGGGGAAGTGGTAAAAAATTAAAAAAAAATGAAAAGGAACGAAAAACAAAAAAAGGAAAAGGGGAGAAAAAAAGACAACCCAAGGAAAAAAAGGAAAAAAAAGGGGAAAGAGGAAAAAAGGGAAAAAAACGATAAAATGGGATTAGGGTAAATCCCCGGGTTTTTTCTGAAGTTTGGAGCATTTTAAAAAATGGTGGGGAGGGGAAAGGCACCCTACGGGAAAAGAACCGACCCCTTGGGCAAAAAGGGTTTCAAACAAGGAAAGTTTGTTTTTTAGAGGGGAAACCCAACCCCTTAAAAGGGGGGGGCGCCCTGTTCAAATTTTGGAAGGGGGAAAGGGCAGTTTTAGGAAAAGACCAGCCCAAATTAGGAGGGCTATGATCTCTGACGGGGACGGGAAAAAGAGCATTTTTTAGAAATCGGAAAAAAGGCCTAACATATTTTTGGGGGTTTTTCCCTAAAACCCGTCGAAAGAGATGGGAAAAAAACCATTTTTCCCCCCCAATTTATTTGGTAAAAGGGAAAAGGGGGAGAAAAAAAAGAGTGGGACAAAAAGGGAACATCTGAAAGAAGGGGGAGAGGTATGAACGAGATTAGGGGGCCGAAGAGTGTTAGTTGGCGGAAGGAAAAGCTTGATGAAAAAGGGGAGGGGAGAGAATTGTTGAGATTAGAAGCCCGGGGAAAATTTAGGGAAAAGGCAGAGGTTTAAAAAGAGTTCCCTTGAGGGGAAAATTTTTGGGGAGAAAAGGGAAATTCCCGGTTTGCACGTGAGAGGGCAAGGTCTAGGGAAAGGGGAAAGGGGTACCAAGAGGGGAAAAAGAATTATGAAGAGGGGAAAAATTTTTTTGTTGGAAAGGGGAAACTGGGGATCACAGATGCAGGGGCCGGAGAAAGAGGGAAAAAGGGAACACTTTTTTGGGACGGGGGGAAGTTGATGGGAAAAGTATTAAATGTACATCCCCAGGCTGGGTTTTAAAAAGGGTTTTTAAAGGGAAAAAAGGAAAAAACCTGTATTGAGCAGGGGAAAACATGGACATAAAGGGAAAAGGAAGAAAAAGGAAATTAAAGATTCCCATTTAAAAACTTTAAAATTTTAAGGGAAAAGGGGAAAAGATTATTAAGAGTTTTCAGAAAAGGTTGGAAAGGACGGGAGTCATGGGGCCACAAGCAAAAAAAGGTTTTCCACATAGGCGGAGCCAGAGTAAAGGGTTGCACATCGGGGGTGGGAAAAAGGAAAGTCTCGAAGGGGAAATTCCATTAAAGATTGCAAGGACAGGGAGGGGGGGAGACCCCATAGCGAAAAAACCCAAAGGGTTTGGGAGAATAATATTTCCCTTGGGAAGGAAAAGGGGGGTTAGAGTCCAAACAGAGGCGGACCCGTTTCAAGAAAGCCGTCAGGGGGAAAGGGAGTGAAAAAACCCCTTCTTTGGGCCTTCCCCAAAAGGAAAAACAAGGACTTTCTTTAAAGAGGGACTTGGAGAAGAGGGACTCAACTCAAGCCCCTAAGCTTTCTTCCCAGGTTTGGGGAGAAGCAAACCCCCTTAAATTTAAAGTCTTGAGAGGGGAGGGGAGGTGGGCAGGAGAAAAAGTCCCAAAAAGGGGAAAGTGAGGGTTTTGGGCCCCAGCCAAGAAGCAAAAAAAAATAAAAACAAAACCCTTTAAGAGGATATAAAAGGACGAAGCCAAAAACCCAAAGAATTTAAAATGCTTTTTGAGGAGGAGACAAAAAGACAATTAGAAACACATTTCGGAGGGAAAATTTTTGGGACCAAGGGCTAGCTGAGATGAGACGTTGAATTTTATTTTGTTTTTGGGGAAGGGAATGAATTTTGGCATTCAGGCAAAACATTTGTCAAAGGCAATGGTAAAAGGAAAAGGGTTTACGGGGAGATCCGTGGTTAGACCCAAAGGAGACACTTTGACGTTGAGGGGAAAGAAAAGGGAAGGGCACTTAAACCCTTGTGATTTAGTAGAAAGAAGGGAGCGTTAAAAGAAAAGGAAAGACGGGCTGTCGGGAAAGGGATTGCCCAGTGGGTTGGTTTTCGGGAAAAAGGGGGAAAGGAAAAGGGGGGGCCAAAACTTTTTTCGAAAGGGACAGTCACGAAGGAAGCGAAGTGATTTTTAAACGACGTGGTAGAAATTTAAAGAGCAGCCTCAAAAAGCCGAAAAAAGGGGTTTTTTAAAAGAGGGAAGAACTTTAAAAAAAGTTGGAGAGAAAAAGAAAACACAAAACATTGTCATATAACCGGACAAAGGAAATTTCCCGGTGGGTTATCCTTAAACGCGACAATTACCCCCGTAAAGCTGTTTTCTTGCTCTCTGTCTCCCCGCCCCCTATTTTTCCTCTCTTTTCCCAAACCCCTCTTGATCGAAATCAAAAAAAACTTTCAAAAAAAAAACAAGGACCTCTTCCCCCTTTTGGGTCCCCCGGGACTTTGACCGGGTTCAACGGTTTCGTGTCATCGCCCCCTCTCTTCCTATTTCCTAGGGCCCTTCCAAAACTCAAAAACCCTTGAAAATTCCTCTTCGCCCTTTCATTCCTCTGAGGTTTCTGTCTCTTTTTTCTTTGCTTCTTGGCGGGCCCAAAAAACCCTCATTTCCCTTTTTTGGTATTTTTTCTCCTGCCCACCTCCCCCATTTCTCAAAAAACTTCATTGAAGGGGTTCGCTCCCCTTCCCAAAACCTGTAAGATGTTTAAAGTTTTGGGACGTTGGTCCCTCTTAACCAAGGGCCCCCTTTTATGATTTTCCTTGTTTTCCCTTGGGAGAAAAGGGCCCATAAAGGGGTTTTCCCTTTTCATCCCCCTATCCCCACTGAGGGTCTTTTTTGATCTGTTTCCGCCTCTTTGGACTTTTAACCCCTTTTTCCCTTTCCCAAAGGGGAAATATTATTCTAAAACCCTTTCGGTGTCGCTTGGGCTCTCCCCTCTCTCCTGTCCCTTTTTAATCTTTACAGGAAACTTCGAGACTGTTTTCTTTTCCCACCCCCCGATGGCAAACCCTTTACTCGGGGTCCGCTATGTGGTGACCCCTTTTCCCCGTGGCCCCTGACTCCAGTCCTTCCAACCTTTTCCCTTTAAGCTCTTAAAAAATTTTTTTCCCCCTTTCCCTTTAAATTTAAAGTTTAATGGGGAAACTTTAAATTTCCTCTTCCTTTCCTTGATGTCCATGTCCACCGCTCAGATAAAGGTTTTTTCCCTTTTTCCCTTTTACCCTAATCCTATGCCCCATGGCATGTTTCATTTACTACTTTTTCCCATCATGCTTCCCCCGCAAGAAAAGTTTCTTATCTCCCCCTTTTTTTTCCCTTTCCCCCCCCGCATCTTGATCCCATTTTTCCTTTTCCCGCAGAAAAAAATTTTTCCCCCCTTCCCTAATTTGTTTTCCCGTCTTGGCTTCCCTTTCCCCTTTCTTAAGGGCTTGCCCCCCTCACGGCTAAAAAGCAATTTTTTTTCTCTCCCAAAATCTCTACTTTATGGGAACTCTTCTTTTTCCCCTGCCTTTCCCCACTTTTTCCGGGGGCTTTTTAATTCAACAATTCCTTTCCCTCCCCTTGATATCAAGCTTTCCTTCCGCCAGACAAAAACTTTTTCGCCAAAAATCTCGTTCATACCTCTCCTCCCTCTACAGGGTGTTCCCGGGGTCTACTTATTTTTGTCCTCTTGTCCTTTCAAAAACCGGAGAAAAACTGGGGGCGATCCTTTCTGAAAAGATTTGGGGGGCACAAAAAAATGTGTTAGGCTTGCCAACCCCAACAAAGCTCTTTTTTTGTCACGTTTAAAAGATTTTAAAGCCTCCTGTTGACTGGTTTTTTTCTGCTAAAAAATTCTTTTCCCCCACTTTTCCCCCCCCAAAAAATCCCCCTTTATTGAATCCTCTCTAATAAAACACTTTTCCCTTTTATGAAAACCCTTTTCCCCGGGGTTTTGCCCCCTGTAGATGCCCTTTTCACCCCCTTTCATTTTAAAATGCTCCAAACTTCAGAAAAACCCGTTTACTTAACCCGAATCCTTCCCTTTTTTTTCTTTTTTTTTCTCTCTCACCCCCTTTTTCCCCTTTTCCCTTTTTCCTCTGGGGTTTTCGTTTTTCTCTCCCCGTCCCCGGTTTTCTGTTCCTTCTTTATTTTTTTTTATTTCACCAAATTCCCCCTTTTACGCACCTCTGTTTCCCCTTTTTCTCTCCCTTGGGCATCTAGCCCCTTGCGTGCCCCCCCTTCCTTTTTTTTGTTTTTTTATGGCCCCTCACCTTTTTTCCCCCTTTTACCCCTACCACAAATACAAACCCCTTCTTCTTCTAGTACTATTTCTACAACTAAGGGTGAAAAATTTAAAAACACATGTGGGGGCGTCCCCGGTTGTCTTTGTTGGGGGACGTTTCGCCATCCAGTGGCTGGCTGGATTTGGGGAAAACGTCTACGGGTGGGGTTTCCCCCGGGGGTTTTCATGTGTCCTTAAATTTCATCTTGTCGGTAATTTTTTATACAATTCCCTTTTACTATACTACTAAATACTACTACTACTACCAATACTACTTCAAATACTAATTTCTACTACTACCTCCACCTCTTCCCGCCAAAATATTAAGCCCCTCCTGCTCCACCTCTTTTTGGGGTGACTTTGTCAATGGTCCAATTTGGAACCCCAAACGTCGTCGTTTAAGGGTTCCTCCTTTTTTTGTGGGGGGTTATTTGGGGGATCCCTTCCATCCGGGATTGTTGCCTTTTTTTTTAATTTTTGGAAACCCCCCCTTAAGCGTCATATTCTCCTTTCCCAATTTTTTAAAAATTTTTTCCCTCTTTTAAAAACCCCCCTTTTTGATCTTATGAGGCCGCTCTTAAAATTTTACCAGGCGTCGTAAAAAATCCCTTCCCCTTTCCCACGTGGAAATGTCTTGCGAACAAATTTTGCCCCCCCTTTCCCTTTTCCCACTTCCTGAAAACCAAACCCCCCGGGGGACCCCTTTCCGATTATGCCCCCCCCCCTACTTCACCCGCTCATTCTTTCTACTAAATCAAAGGTTGAAAAATCCCCTTTTTTTACTTTCCGTAACCCCAAAAGGCTCTCTTTGCGGGTTTTCCAAGGATCTCTGTAAACCCTTTCTTTTCCCTTGCCTTTGGGCACTGCTCGTCTGAATGCACAAAATTTATTTTCCAAACTACAAAATAAACTTCAAAAGTCTCATCTTCCCGCTAGCCCTTTTGGGCTAAATTCTCCCCCCATGACTGTGTTACTAATCTTGTCTTTTGTCTCACTCCTCAATTTGGCTTGAACTTTTTTGGTTTTGGGCCCTTTTTTTTGCCCCTTTGCCTACTCCCGCGCGGTATTTCCCTTTATTTGCTCTTTTGATTTTCCTTTCGGGCCAAAAAAAAATTTGCTTTCCCAATCTTCCTGACTTTCCACTTTTGTGGTGCTCTCCTTCCGCTCTTTTTTTATCGGGTTTCCCCCAAAAATCACCCCCCTTCCCCCCGTTACCAAAATTTTCCCCTTTTTTCTCTTAAAATTTCCCAAAATAACATTGTCCCTTCTACCCTTTTGACAAAGGTAAAATTTTAGTTATCCCTTTATCGCGAATTACCCCCGTAAAGCTTTTTTCTTTCTCTTTTTTACCACGCACCTACACTCCTCTCGGTTTTAACCCTTTTGATCGCATCAAGGAACTTTCAACAAAAAAAAAAAGGACTCTCTCCCACCTCTGTTTTCCTGACTTTGACCTTGTTCAACGGGTTTTGTGTCATCTGTCCCCTCTTTTCCCCATTTTTATGGGGCCCTTTCCCCAAAAATTTATTAAAAATGTTTAACCTCTTCCCTCCCATCATATCCCCCGGGTTTTTGTTCTTTTTCTTTGCTTCTTGGCTGGCCAAAACCCTCACTCCCTTTCTTGGTACTTTTTTCTCCTGCCCAACCCCCCGTCACTCTCAAGACTTCCTTGAAAAGGGTTTTGCTCTCCCCCCAAAACCCGTAAGATTTCTTAGTCTTGGGCTTTTAGTCCCCCTTCACCAATGTCCCTCTTGATGGCCTTGATTTTTTAGAGGGGAAAAGGCCCATGAAGGGTTTTTTCTTTTCCCTATCCCCCCTGATGTTTTTTCTTGACCTGATCCCCTCTGTGTGGACTCTAATCCTTTTCCTTCCCAAGGAAATAATTTTTCTTTAAACCTTCCCGGGTCGGGTATGGGTTTTCCTCTCTTTCCGGGCCATGTAACTTTAAAGGAAAACTTCGAGGGGCTGTTTTTTCCTTTCCCCCGTGTGGGAAAACCCTTTACTCTGGGGTCCGCTATGTGGATGACATCTTTGCTCTGTGGCCCCATGACTCCAGTCTCTTCAACCTTTTCCCTTGGGAAACTCTTTAATAAAACTTGCCCCTTCCATTAAGTTTAAAGCTGAATGGAATCTAATTCCTTTCTTCCTTTCCTTGATGTCCATTCCAAACCCCTCAGTACAAAGGTTTTTTCCCTTTTTCCCTTTTCCGTTTAAACCCCATGGGACTGGCATGTACATTCACTACTTTTTTTATCATGCTTTCCCCCGTCAAGAAAAGTGTTCTTTTCTCCCTCTTTCTCCTGCCCCCTTGGGATCGGTTTAAACCCCCGTTCCTTCCCGCAGAAATTTCCACTCTTCTTAAATTTGTTTTTTCCCCGTCCCCTTTGGGTAAACCCCTTCCCCTTTTAAAGACCCGGCCCCCTCACGTGTTAAAAGCAATTTCTTCTCTCCCCAAATCTCACTCATGGGAAAATCTTCTAACCTCCCGGGCCCCCCCCAACATTTTTGGTTCCCTTTCTTTCTCAACAAATTCCCCCCCGTCCCTTAGATATCAAAACTTCCCTTTTCCCCCAGGGAAACCCCTCTTGCCCCCTTAAAACTTTGTTCATACCTCTCCTCCCCCCCACAGGGTGTTCCTTTGGGGCTACCCCTATTTCTTGCTCCTCCCGTCCTCCCCTTCCCCTACTTCGGGGAAACTGGTCGATCTCTTTCTGACAGACTTAAAGGGGGCACAAAAAAAAGTGTTAGGCCCTTTCCGACACTAAAAAATGCTCTTTTCTGTCACGTCAAGATCATAACCATCCTATTGACTTTTTTGCTAAAACTGGGCTTCCCCACTTTCCAAATCGAACAGTTTGGGCCCTCTGTTGAAACCTTCTAATACACAACTTTCCTTGTATGAAAACCCTTTGGGCCCCGGGGTTGTCTCTGTTTGATCCTTCCCCTCCCCCTACATTTTAAAATGCTCCAAACTTCAAAAAACCCGTGGGCTTAACCTGAAACCTCATTTTTTTCTTTTTTTTCTTCTTTCTTTTTCCCCCTTTCCCCCCTTTCCTTTTCTCCTCTGGGTTGTCTTTCTCTCCTTTCTCGGTTTTTGTTCCCTTTTCCCTTTATTTTATTTCCCCGACTTCCCCTTTCCCCCCGAAACCCCTGTGCGCTTTTCTCTCCCTTTTGTGGGATTTTTTAGCTCTCTTGCAAAATGCTCCCCCTTTCCTTTTTTTTTTGTTTTTGACTTGCGTCATCCTTATTTTTTCCCCAAAATTCTAGCCTACCATACTACCACCCCTTCTTTTTCTAAAACTACTTTCAACCCACGATGGGAAAATTTAAGGGCAAAATTTTGCGGCGTCTGGGTGTCTTTGTTGTGGACGTTTCGCCATCCAGTGGGGGGGGGTGGAGGCGGAAAAAAGCTACGATGGGGGTTTCCCCGGGGGTTTTTGCATGGGGCTTTAAATTTTATTTGTCGGTTTTTATATTTCAATTTTTTGAAAATTAAATTCTACTTTCTACTATTTCACTACTTTTTACCCACAAATACTACTACTACTACTACACTACAAAATACTAACTTTCTTTTACCCCACCTCCCTTTTTTCCCGCCTATATATAGCCCCTCTTGGCTCCCCTCTGTTGTGTGGGCTTTGTTTAATGGGGCCAAGTCGGCCGAAACGTCGTCGTAAGCTTCCCCTTTTTTTTGGGGCAGGTTATTTGTGTATCGTTCCAGTCACGGTATTTGCCCTTTTTTTTTTATTTAATTTCCCCCGGGCCCCTTTCCCCCCAAAGCCTCCCACCCCCGCTCTACCCAAAATGCTTGGGGAAATTTTTTTCTCGTGCCCCCCCTGCATCCGCCCTGTACACAAAAACCCCCATATCTTTTTCTATCTACTACGTTTCCCCCCCATACAGAAACCCCCAAACCCCCCCCCCATGTACCCACTTCCCCAAAAAAACTTAGAAATTTGCTCCATTAACCCCTTCCCTCCAGTCCGGCCCCCCCCAAAAATTTTTTATATAGTCCCACCCTTCCCAAACCTATTTCCCCTCCCCCCAATTTTCTGTGGTGGGCATCCCCCATTTCCCCACAAAGCCCCCATCGCCAGGGAAAAAACCCCCCCTCTCCCGTTTTCCCCCACTCCTTTCTTATAAGCCTATAAAAAGGGTCCCGATTTCATGGGGAAAGAGGATTTGGAAAAAGGGGCAACCCCGTTGCAAACCCCTTTCCCCCAAAAATGCACCGGCGCCTAAAATTTCCCTTAACCTTTACCCTACCCTGGAGGCAAAAACAAAATAGTCCCCCCACCGCCAAACTCATCCCCCAAAACCCCGTTTTTGTAAAATTTCTCCCACAAAAATACGTTTTCTAAACTGCATAAGCCGCTTTTTAATCAATCCCCATTTATCCTCCCCCCCGGGCAAACCCTCCACGAAATCCCTAATGCTTCCATGCCCCTCACACATGCTTCGATCTGGAATCCCACATTGTCCCCTATGTAGGACTCGGTCAAGTGCCTTTTCATTCGATTACCTAAAACCTTCGCAAAAACTTTATAATCAGCACACATGAGGGAGATCGCCCTAAAAGCACCAAGGTCTTCCCCCCTCCCTTTTAGACTAAAACAACTACCCCCATTGCCCCGCGATTACCCCAACACTCCCCTTTCCTTCATACAGTTAAGCAATGAGACCAGACATTCCTTATACAATCCCAATGTGCAATATATAAAAACATTAGGAATTCCATCAATGCCCGGCGCTTTTCCCCTTTCTCAGTCCCATTACCGCCTCCTCCACCTCCTCCTCACTGATCCTACCCTCTATTACCGCTCTCTTTTCCCCCCCCTAAAATACCCCCAAAATTCCTTCCTCTAGAATCTCCCTCCCTCCCTCCACCCTTCCCCTGCTTAAAATTCCCCTAAACCAATAATCACATAATTACTTATTCCATCGGTGTAAATAAGTACCTGCTCCACCCTATATCCCCCCACCCCTTTACACGCCCCTAATTCCTTAATCGTGGTCATCTGTTGCCTATTCCTAAATTTCCTCAAAACAAAACCTGATGGTTGTCACCCCATAGTACCTCCTCTAAACCTTCCCTCACACGTATCGCATCAAAACGAAATTTTGTATCTCCCTCAATCTCCCTTTAAAACCTCTTTTATCCATGTCTAGCCCCCCCGACCCCTTCATAACAGTCATTGAGCTGCCCCTCAAAATATTTCTGTAAACCAAACCTCCACCACGCCTCATCCTGCCCTCTATGCTGATAATACTCCTAATCTGCAATTTAGCATGTTTTCTCCCACCATTCCAATACATCCTCCTCTTTGTTGCGAACCTCCCTGAGTTGCCTCCACCATTCCCTAAAAAACAACCCCTCCCCACTCCCCCCTTCCCCTGAAGTAGCCTCACATTCATTTTCCAATAACCCACATACCTACGAACCATCCCTTTCCATGCCACCTCTGCCAAAACGGCACGAGGGTCCGAAAAACCTAAATCAATCGTCATTACACGTTCTTCTGTGATATCTCGAGTTTTATATATATGGTCCAACCTGGCAGCATAACCTCTCTGCATAAATGTGTGCTCCAATCTCCACCCATCGCCCCTGACTATGTCATAAACCCCTGCATCCCTCAACAAATCCCTCAATACCCCAAGCACACACCCTGGCCCTCTCGGCTCCACATCCTTATTCCTGATTACACAGTTCCAATCCCCACCTATTATAGAAACCATGGGTAAACCCCGCAAGTAGAAAAGCAAAACCTCCCTTACAGAATTCACCTTTACCCGTATGTTTCTATCAGCCGGCATATATATCCCCAGAAAACATACTCTAATCTCTCCCCATAGCCCCTCCACCCTCACCATCCTCTCCTCCCCCACCTCTTCCCACCTGAGCACGTAAAATGGGCTGGATTCCCTCACTGCCACTGCAACCCCACCTTTTAATTTCCCTGAACTACCAGCATACATCCTAAAACCGTTCAGCCTCAACTCTCTGCCAAACTTAAAATTGTGTTCTTGAATAAAACACACATCAATGTTAAAACACCGCAAAACATCCTCCAACCATACTCGTTTAACGTCGGCTCTAAGGCCATTCACGTTTATAGTTAGACACTTAAAGATTCAAAAAGGGTGGTTTTCCTCTATGTCTCTGTGTCCTGTCTATTACACTTTTTGCTGCTCCTGTCTTTTCCTGTGCACTCTTGTCTGCCTGGACCCCCTCCACCCCCTGTGCACTACCCTGCCCCTTCTTAATCACTCCCGTCCACGTCTTCTCAGAGCCCTGAGCTGGAGTAATAACCTCATCCTCCGACGAGCCTCCAGCTCTCTTTCTAGATGTTCCCTCAAACTCCATGTCAGTATTTCCACTCTCCCTGTGCACCTCAGCTTCCACCTGCAGCAACTGCAACATACCAGACTCTGACCCCGGAGGAACTGGAATCTGCCCAATCAGGCCCTCCTCAACCATCAGAATTCTCCCGTCTGCAGAGGGGATCTCCTCCGCTGGCACGTCCAGGAAAGACTTAATCATCTCCTGAAGGGGTGCAGATGACTCCTGTAGGTCACCGGCCTCTCCCACCCCCACAGGCTGCTGCTCAACACCCGGGTCTGCCTGCGGGAGAGCATCCGAAGCCACTGGTAGCGTCACACAATTCTCTTCCACGCCCTCCACTTCGTCCGCCCAATTATCTTTGCCTACTGCACTCATAGCCTTCGGCAGAGGTGCCACCAGAGACTGTGGCTACTTGCAGTTCCGAAGGCCGCGGCGCTGCTGCCTTACCACACCCAGCTGCCATGTGGTCAAATGCGCCACACAGGCGACACGTCTTGCGTTATCCCGCGTAGGTCACATACACCTGTGTCTTAAAATCCTCCAGGACAACATACGAGGGAATAGGTCTTCTCAAAGTCATCTTGATGGTGTAAGATCCTGCAGGCAGCCCTGCATAGATTCCATCCGTCCATTGGCCTAAAGTTATAGCATGCACCTCACCATATCGTTGAAAAGTCTCTCTGATATCCACATCATCTGCTTCAAAAGGAACGTTGCGGATCCTCACCCAGGTGTAGTATTTTGAGGCATCCCGCAGGCGTACCTCCAGTCCAGATGATACGGCGATGCTTTTCTCCTGGTACTGAGTCACCGTCCTTTCATACGCCTCCACTGTGCAGAACTTTATTAATATTCTTAAAGAACCATAAAGCGATATTCCATGTAGTTCATCATTGTCAATGCCAAACGTGTCCTGTATAATCGTTGGTAATAAAACAGAGGCATTCGTCGGATAAATTGTTCCTTTAACAAGGTCAACACACACGGTGTTGCTCCTCCTGCGGTAGCTGGCAGCCATCTTGGTGAAAATAGGAAGTTGCGCAACAGAGAAAGCAGGAACTTTTGCGCAGCACGTCCACACGGCCCGAGAGCGATGAGGACAATGAAACAGTAAGTTAGTATATGGGAGGAGATGGGAGCAGGACTTCCCTCGGTATATAAAGCTTTAGAGATAAGGGATTTGCTACTTGTGTGAGGTTCAGGGGTATTATAATGGGCTGGTCTGCAGAATATGATTGTGGCAGTCAGGTGAGTGGTAGACGTAGAGTTGGTGTTTACAGCTTTCTCCTATGTGACGGGGACGTACCATTACTGTTTGGTATGCACGTACAATCTTTAGGAGCTGTTTCGGGGTTGTTTAGCTTTAACACACCAGTTAGACGGTTGTGAATGGGTTAGGGCTTCTTGGACGGTTTCATTTGTTTGTTATGGTGTGCATTACACACCGATGATGTCATTACTTATTTCATAGTTATACATTATGTTGTAATGTACAGTTTTCAATAGCGCTATAAATGTCCATAAACTGCACTTTAGCAATGAGATGAAGATTGAGACACTTATGCAGCATATGGGAATCTTTATTCAGGAAACGTTTCGCCACACAGTGGCTTCATCAGTCCAATACAAAGAGGAAGGCGTAAGGAGAGGAGGAGAATGAGGTAATCAGTCCCTCAACCTGGAGTCGATGTGTTCAGTCCATCAATCTTGATGGACTGGACAAGATTGATGGACTGAACACATCGACTCCAGGCTGAGGGACTGATTACCTCATTCTCCTCCTCTCCTTACGCCTTCCTCTTTGTATTGGACTGATGAAGCCACTGTGTGGCGAAACGTTTCCTCAATAAAGATTCCCATATGCTGCATAAGTGTCTCAATCTTCAACTTGTCGGTTTTTCAAACCATTCATCACAACTTTAGCAATGTTGTAATAGATCTTGAGCTTCATAGTGCAACGTTATTATTGATGTTGACCATTTGCAGGTGTATTTTCCTCTTCCTGGTAGAGGTGTACATGTCTTTAAGTATGTAATGTTAACACTACTGTTGATAGTGTGTGTTATTTGTTGTTTTGTGACTTTGGTGTTCCTATATCATCAATGCTTGTAAATACTTATCACTTAAGTTACTGATGAATTCAGGATATGTTTACTATATTAATGTTTAATTAATGTTGTGATTCTTCAGGTTAGTGAATGTGCGTATAATTTTTCGATGTGTGTGTGTGGGGGGGAGGGAGACACGTCAGCTGTTTGTGTCAGCACTGACGATATTAATATTTTGTGTAATACTGGGTATTTGAAAGGTATGTTGTGGGTTGTGTGTTAAGGTTGTAATACCGCCATTGTGTATGGTGTTGTAGATGAATGGTTCAGAGAACCGACAAGTTGATAAATTAGACACATGTGCAACACTTGGGTATTTTCATTGAGGAAACGTTTCGCCACACAGCGGCTTCATCAGTCCATCAGTTTTATTTCCTGTTCGGGGTTTGTGACATTTGGAGATTCTTGTTTATATCCAGTATCATAGTACCATTTTACTATACTTTATATCAACTTGTATTTTGTACAATGTTTTAAATAAAATATATAAAAAATGTAAGTCATCGTACGCAGTATCACAGTCCAGTACTGCAGTCTCACAGGTTACATTTTATTATTAAGAGTCATAGACACTTTTGTAAATAATGCAGTTTCATTACTAACTTTTTTGAGTCATTAAACGAGGGGCACTATAGTATGGAAAAAAAATCTTCTGTGCTTAAATCTCCTACGTCAGGCAGCATCGATGGTGCCAGGAATAAATTACTTTTTAATAAGAGACAGCGTGAGAGAAGAATCATGGTGAGGCCACCAGTTAGACAGTGTCAGCTGCAACGTAAACATCTCAGGTCCTGACAATCCAGTACCTCCAGAAAGTTTTTTTTAATCCTTTAGAAAATTCGCAGAATTTAAATTGTCGAAAGGTAGAAGTCATTTGTCAAAAAGAAGTCACAGAGAACCAGCCAGCTGAGCCTAGTTTTGGGGCCACAATGAACATGAAGACAAACGAGGATGAAGAATAAGGAACTAAATTTTGCAGGTTCATCGAAAACGACAGATCACAATATGGAGAATGAAGAAAGTGCTGAGACAGAACTTAGCACCTCCCATCCTAGTGAGCTACACACAACACTAAGCCTCTCAAAACATGGAGCAGAGCAGACAGAACTGGACTCATCTGCCAACAAGGAAAATAAAACTGATGTACATAAACGGGAGCCAGTGAAAGAAAGAATGTTGCAGAGGTTGAAGACGTCAGCAAGTTGTGTAGTGAAGAGCAGGGAGGCTGCGGGGTGAAGCTTAAGAGAGAGTTGGGACTGCTCGACTGTGTGGGATTCACCTTGGGATAATATTATAGGCTCAGGCATATTTGTGTCGCCCAGGACAGTGCTGCAGTATACAGGCAGCGTGGGCATGTCCCTGGCGGTGTGGGTCGTCTCAGGAGCTGTCTGCATGTGTGGAGCATTCTGCCATACTGAGATGAGTGAGTACTGCCAACTGTTTCATATTTTCCATACTGGTGTGCAGTAACAAGTAAAAGATGGTTCAGTTAGCAACGGTCTCGCTTACATACTCTAAGTGTCCGTGGATCAATCGGCGGCTTGGGTGGAAATTGGGCATGTTTCCTTATTCCTGCTGTCCTTGTTCACCTAACAGCAAGTATGTACCTGGGTGTTAGTTGACAGGTGAGGGTTATATCCTGAGGGACAAGATTGAAGGACCATGTGGAAAATTACATTTATCTGAATGTATCATATATTTACATAGCAGTAAATGAACAAAGATAATTATTATTTATCAGTTAGACAAGTAGGAATTTGGGAAACCTCGGTCGCAAAAAATGTTCCCTTTCGATACCTACAACTGTCATATCACAAGTTGCTCTGGACCTATTAATTACAATGAAAAATACATCACCAGGAATACTGGTAATATATAAATTTGTGGACTGTATATTAAGAATAATAAATGACTATAGATACACATATACATAACAGAAGGAGAATATCTTAAAAATCACTCACCAATTTAACTGGAGATTAAGTTGTATCATACTCAGAAAACCTCACTGTCTATACATGAAAATAACAACTGCCAGAGTTATAAACATAAACAGACTTATCTGAGGTTCCTGACTTATCTGAGGTTCCTGGAGTTGTCCTGCCCTGTCGCCTGATATCTGAAGTTATGCAGGAGTGCACATCCACACAATTTCGCCTCCTATTTGTGAGGTATCAGCCCAATTTTAACCTCTAGAGCACGAAAATTCCCCCCCCTTACACTAACGTCGTATACAATTCAAATTAACAAGGCGACTGCCCCCCCCCCAGCCGCAGGTTTCCCCCTTTTTTTCGATAACAACTTTTTAAAAAAATACAATAAAAGGATCTATTTACCTATAAATCCCCGTTTTTCCGGAAAAAAATATACTTACAGATTTTCCACATGGGCCGGCCGGAGTTCATTGCTAAATGACTAAAATTTTGCTCTTTACAATGGGGAGGACCTGGGTACTATAGGACTGGCATCACACGGCGACTTAACACAAGTTTAACACCCTTTTTTTCACTTTGCTGCCCTTGTGGAATCCAAAATTTTCCCTAATACAATTTAAGGAATTTTGTCCCCCCACCAGCATTACTTTTTATGGGCCCTTTTGAACAATTAAAATTTTTTGGGATGATGAGTATTGGGCAGAAGTGGGGTTAACATAATCCCCCCCAATTCGATTTTACCCCCCTCTCCCTTTTTTACATTTTCTCTAAAAAAACCCCCCCAATTATCTATTAGGGAACGTTTCCAATTTTTTTTCCATCATTACTTATTCAAAATTCCAAACATTTCTTCTGTCCCCCTTTTATCCAATTTTTAAAGGGAGGAAAACTTTATGAGATTTCCCTTTTTTAAAAATTTAAACACCAATTTAGTTAATTCTTTTTTGGGGTAAAGAAGAATACCTTTTTTTTCAATGGCTAAGGGGGACAAACTTTTGGGGGGTGGTCCATTAATTTAAAAGGGACAATATCCCCCTTTTGTACGGCCCAATACTTTATTTACCAAACCAGTCGGTTTTTTTAAGCCATGATACAGTTTTTAAAAAATTTTACCAAAGGTAAACCTCGAGACAAAAAAATCAGATGGATTCTCCTCAACAGTTAGATTAAAATTAACAATGCTGACCCAAATTATTTTAATTCTTTGCACGTTTAAAAATTTCAGCGACTTGTTTTGCAAACAATTTTTTTTTTTTCCATTAGAATCCATTGTAAGGTTACCTCATTATAAACCAAATTAGGGGTGCGCAATATTTACCCTGCAATTTATTCTATATAATTACAAAATTGACACCAATAAGGGTTTTAATTTTCCAACGAGGAAAGGGTTTAGTGTTTAAAAATTTGGACATTTTACCCCTTAGCCCAACAGAGAAATAAAACTTTCTTAAAAGGTAAGCAACTGCTCCATGTCCAAATTTTTGAAGCATCAAAAAAGTGTGGAGAAACATTTTTCCTTTGGATTGGCCCCCGGCGGGGGGAAAAACCAACTTTGGAATTTTCCCCCATAATCACCAATTTTCATCCCACCTGTTAATAAAATTCCTCAGGTAAATTTTAAACCCAAGCACATTTAAAGTTTCCATGCTTTCCCGAATTAATAATTCCCTCTTATAAAAGGGGTGACACTAAACCTAGTTGATCAAAAAATTTGGGAAAATTAGCAAGCAAGACCTCTTAGTTAATTTTTGGGGTACGAAATTTTAGGTTTTTAAAATTAACAAATCCCCTTTATACCCCAAGGTTAATCCCAACACATTCCAATTTTTTTTTCACTCATCTCCAGGGAATCTTTACTTTTTTTGCCCTTTTAATTGGACGATTTACTTTTCCCTTCCCCCAGAGGCAATTTTTCACTTTGCTTTTTTTTATTAGCCCCCATAATCATTAACAGTTCCTCTTTAGTTGAAAAGTCACACCAAGGAAATTGGGGCACATAAATTTTTGCTCATTACTTTACTCAATGGGGTTTCCCCTACATTTTTAAAGGGGTTTCATTATCGTGCTTGAATAGGGAAAGGATGGATTGCACCCCAAAAAATACGCTCCTAAAGCAAAAAAGGTTTTTTAAGGGCTAATGGGTCACTTGGATTCTCAGGCCATAAAAGCGGGGGGACAATCCCGGCGCCTTTTTTAAAACCCCCTCTTAGGGAAAACTTTTTTTATGTCACCGTAAAGCATAATTCTTCACTCTGAAAAATTTAATAAGTACTCCAAAAATTTTTTCCCTCAATGAACCCCCGTCTCATCATTTAAACTGGTACATTTTTGATACCCGCACACAAATTAAACACAATCCAAAAAAGTGGTCTTAGAATTTTTCACTCCGTGATTGGCAAATAGTGCCCCAAAAATTTTTGGCTTGTTCAGGGGAAACCTCTTCTATAAATTTATTAATTAACTCCCAAATTATATCTTTTATAGACAGTTAAAAAATTTCTGGTGTTTTAAACTCGGGTTTCGTGGAGCTGACCTTTAACTGTCCATTTTCCTTTTCTGAAATTAGGGGCAATTCGGGGAGGTTTCATCTCCACGGAAGCTTTTCCCCAGTATTGTCCAGATTAAAAATTTTACATCCTCAGGAATTGCTCCTGAGTAAAAAAATCGCCCGGACTTTCTTCATTTACATTTTTCCAATTTTGTTAATTCCCAAAATTTTTATCACGGGTTTCAACCCCAACCCTATGGAAGAATTATACGGGGGGCACGACTTCATGAGTAAGACACCCCGGGTTTAGGTAATTGTATTTTTCCTTAAATTTAATGAATTTTTTAAATTACAAGGAATCCTACATAAAATTACAGGGCCCTTTCCGCATTCTTAAAAAGGGTAAACCCCCACATTTCTTTACCAAAACCCCCTTTAAAAAGGAGGCATAATAGCCCACTACCAATCAGAAAATTTTTGGGCCTACAGAATAATCACTTACACCAAAGGTGCTAAATTTAAAATTAGGGAAAGCTTTCTGTAGCTTTACTAACCCTCCCTGAAAGATATTTTCTCGGGAAGTCTATTACAATTACGGGCCTTTAAACCCACGTTTTTTCTAAATGCCCAACCTGCCCAGTTACATAAACAGTGTCATACAATTGACCCTTTTATCTGAGAAAAAAACCAAAAAATTTAAAGTTGGGGGATCCCCCCCTCTGTACTGCATCCCAAACAAGACTTTTTCGTTTTATAAAGTACGCTGGATCCCTGGTCCAAAAATTTCTTTTACATTTTTATTTATCCCTTTTTAAATCATAAAATTTTTAAACCTGTAAAAAGGAAAGGGCAAATTCAGCAAACCATCATTATTAACATTACAGAAATTTTACATTAGCACTTTGGTAAAGTATTGCAACTTTTATCATTTTTATCAACTTTACCCAATTTTATCAACATTACCCTTTTAGACCTTTACACTTTACAAAATATGGTGTTTTCCCTTTGTGACATTGATAACAGAATTTTTAATTTTGGGCATGACATTCCTTTACATTTTGATTCCCCAAAAACATCTGATAATCTGTCAAGTTCCCCCAATTTTTCAATTTTATCTTTCCAAAATTTGGGTATGAAATTTCCCAATTTTCCTTAGAAAAATGAGTCCCCCTTGCGGAAGAGACAATCTCTTTTTTTCCCTATAGGGGTTTCTTTTTTAATTTGGGTTTCTCTTAGGAGGGTAATTATTCTTTTTACTTTGTGGAGAATCTTTTTCTGATTCCTGCTACTTGAAGGGCACCTATACAACTCTTTTTGGGAAAATGAAATTTGATTTTTTCCCTTTGGGAAAAATTTTTCCCCTTTTGTGAAATTTTGACAATACCTCAGAGTTTTTTAAAGTTTTTGCATCTTTAAAATGATTTGGTTGGCGGGGTCCGAAACTCAAAATTTAAAATTTTGTAGCCTGGGCTTTTTTCCCCTCCAGACCAAAAAACCCTGTGAAAATTTTGTTTAGAGGCATTCAAGTTTTTTTTATATTTTTAATTTTATTCTGTACCTTTCACTCAATAACCATTTTTGATTCCTTCAAAAAAATTTATTACTTAAAGTTTTGAAGTGCCTCCAGTTTAACTCTAAACTGCTGTAAACCTTTGAAAGTGTGATTGGAGATTTTAAATTAAAATGATATTCCACAGATCCAACCTACTTTGTTTCTATATTTAAACCCTAATGACCTTCCAAAAAAGTCAAATGCTTTTCCCTTTTAAGAGTCAACTACAAAGGGGAAAGGGTTGTATGAGTATGTGAGCATCTCCTCTTTTTCCGGGCCTTTTAGGTAAAATAATTTAGTTCCCAAAAGGGTAGGTCCCCCCTGTCATGCACAGCGCTTTAAAAAAATTTACCCCAAAAATTCCCCCCCAAATTTTCCCCCAGGGGTTAAAAAAACAGAAACATATTTTTTTGGGGGTTTTGGTAAAGAAAAAATTTTTTTGTTTTTGGGAGAGATTAACTGCCTGGTTTAAAAACATTTTAAAAATTTTCAAGGGCCCCGAAATTTTACAAGAAAAAAAATCTTTTCCTCTAATTTATAAAACTGATTAATCATGAGAACTACTTCAGTCCCATTTTACACAGTTTTTCTAACAAAACTCCCTTTTTATTTGTTTTTAATAAATTTGTATGAATCATACTATTCCCCCAAAAACATCTAAATACAATTTTAAATCATCATATTCAAGTTTTTTTTGATTCATTTAATTTTCCAAAAATTTATTGTAATTTCTTTTTTTTTACATCCTTTTTTTTAGCTTGCAGTGATGTTTTTTTTTTCCCCTAAAAATTCCCAAAAGTTTTTTCTTCATATTAATTTTTCCCCATTTTTAGCCATGATGCCCAAAGTAATTTAAAATTTAACTTAATTAAAAACACTGATTACAAATTACAAAAACTGATAAAAACTTTCCTCTGAAAAATCCTAGCTAAATTTAGCTTAGCAAATTTCAGACAAAAAAAAATTTTAATATAAATTTTAAAAAGTACATTTTACAAACCTTTACCAACCTTGGGGTTTTTCCCAAAATTTAAAATTACACAAATTAAATAATCCCTTTCCCGAATTTGGCATAGCAAATTATTTTTATACACAATATAAACTTTTGCCCACTTTTCCCTTTTCAAATTTTCACATCACTAAAAAAAAATTCCTTGGGCCCGAATTGTTTTTCAAATTAAAAATTTTTACAAATTAAAAATTAAAAATTTTGGGCCCGACTTTTCTTAAACAAAATTAAAAATTGTAATAATTATAATCCCTACACATTAAATAAATTTGTGAACTTAACTCCACCCCCTTCTGTATTTTTACATATAAAATTTTTAAGAATTAATTTAATTTAAAGACGTCCCAAAAATTTCCCCGGTTCAAGAAGGAACAAGGGGAAAATTTTTAAAGTGGGAAAATTGCATTTATCCTGAATGTATCCCTTATTTACATAACAGTAAATGAACAAAGAAAATTTTTTATTTATCATTAGACAAATAGGGGAAATTTGGGGAACCACCAAAGGCGCAAAAAAAGTCCCCCTTCGAAACCTACCAATGTCCCAAAACCACAAGTTTTTTCTGGACCTAAATTTAATTTCAAATGAAAAAACATCACCAGGGAAAACTGGTAAATATATAAATTTGGGACTGTAATTAAGAATAATAAATTATTTAGAAAAACACAATACAAAACAGAAGGAGAAAATTTTTAAAAAAAACTCACCAATTTTAAATGAATTAAATTTTATCATACCAGAAAACATCACTGGGCTATACATGAAAAAAACAACTGGGCCCGAGTTATAACATAACAGACTTATCTGAGGTTTCCCGGGGTAGTCCCCGTCCATCGCCTGATTCTCAAGTTATGCAGGAGTGCACATCCAACAAAATTTTGCCCTCCTATTTGAGAGGTGTCACCCAATTTTTAAATTCTAGAGGGACGAAAAAATTTTTTCCCCCCTTACACTAACGTCCCTATACAATTCAAATTTAAAAATGGCGAAATGACCCCCCAGCCCCAGGTTTTCCCCCTTTTTGATAACATACTTCTTTTAAAAAAACAATATGGGGATTTTATTTACCTATTAAAATTAAACCCTATTTCAGGAAAAAATTACACAAAAGTATTTTTTCCCCGATCACAACGGGAAATTTAAAACAAACAGTCATCCGGAAACCCCGCATTGACCTTTTTTTGGGGGTTATTCTGGGTAGGTAACCCTCCCCCCGGGTTTAAAAATCCCGAAAATCTTATCTTTATGTTAACTATTTAAAATTTGTAGGTTTTCCCTTTTTTGTATTGTATAGCCCCTCTGATTGGGGTTCAAAGTTTTAAAAAATGGGGTTCCTAACCAAGAAATTTTTCCCATTTTTTTTGGGGTGGTAAAAGTTTTAAAATTTTGATAATTTTTTTTTTCAAAATGGCCCAAAAAGTGTGGCTTTTTAAAAAATAAAGTTTTCATTCAATTAAGCTCAATCCACAGCCATATAGATAGGGCCCCTTACAAGTTAACAGGTGTGAAAGGAATTTTAAAGATCAGGCGCTCCGTCCCTTTTAAAACATTAAAACCCAGGTTTAACTCGCCAGTCCCCCCCCCAGGAAACCACCCCCAAACCGGGAAGCTCCGTGGAAAAAAATGGTTTAAGCGCTTTTTAAAAGACTTTTCTTTTCCCCCGTTGGGCGCCACTGTTCTCTCCGTCTCTTGTTCTCGCATTACCTCCTTTTTACATAATTGTAAATACTGAACATAGGCTACATACATTGTATATAATTGTAAAATTTGAACATAGGCTAAAATACATTGTATATAATTGTAAATACTGAACATAGGCTACATACATTGTAAATACCATCTCTTTTTTGGGGTAGGGGAAATACAATCAGATTCTCTGCTGTCTTTTCCTTTTTTTCTAATTGGCTATCGTGCCACAGTAAGGTGTTCAAAATTTGTCTAGTAAAATTCCTTTAAATAACTTAGGAGTTTCTCTTTTACACTATTAGAATGTAAATAAGCTAATACATCTTATAAGAAGACTCCCCATGTTAACATTTAACATTCTGATTTAGTAATTTACTAATATTGTTATGAAATTTACAATAATATTTTTTTCTACAACTACAGGATATAACTTATATAGACGTAACTGTCATCAGTGACATGATATATAAAAAGTCCAAGTTATGCAGAGCATTTCGGGTAACTTACGTTAATTTTGTCCCCAGGATGCGACCCACACCAGTCGGCTAACACAGGTACCTAATGGTAGGTGAACAGGGACAGCAGGTGTTATAAGGAAACAATTCCAATGTTTCCCCAATTACCGGGGATCGAACACCGGACACTTAGTGTATGAACTGACTGCTCTACCAACCGATAATTGGAGAATGCTTTTTCTAATAACATTAGATCTTTTTTTAATTGATGTGCTTTTTTCAACATAGGTTCTCATTTTATTTGGGCTGCGTAAGTTTCAATTTTTCAAGTTACATTAAAACTAAGGTTGGTTTCAGTGCAATAAACAGAGAATGTCTTTTCTAATCGAATAAAAGATTACGAAACTTGTACACCTTATTTTTTTCTTTCTTGGAGCCAGTGGCGGCTCGTGCAGGGGTGCTGCATAGCTGCTCGTGCGGGGTGCGGCATAGCTGCTCGTGCGGGGTGCTGCAAACCTGTCTTCGGGTGCTGCAAAGCTGCTCTGCGGGGTGCTGCATACTCTCGTCGGGGTGCTGCATAGCTGCTCGTGCGGGGTGCTGCATAGCTGCTCGTGCAGGGTTGCTGCATAGCTCTCGTGCAGGGGTGCTGCATAGCTCTCGTCGGGTTGCTGCATAGCTGCTCGTGCGGTGCTGCAAGCTGCTCGTGCGGGGTTGCTGCATAGCTGCTCGTGCAGGGTTGCTGCATAGCTGCTCGTGCGGGGTGCTGCATAGCTGCTCGTGCGGGGGGTTTGCTGCATACTGCTCGTGCAGGGTTTGCTGCATAGCTGCTCGTGCGGGGTGCTGCATAGCTGCTCGTGCAGGGGTGCTGCATAGCTGCTCGTGCAGGGGTTGCTGCATAGCTGCTCGTGCAGGGGTGGCAAGCTTGCCGTGCAGGTGCTCATAGCTGCTCGTGCGGGGTTGCTGCATAGCTGCTCGTGCGGGGTGCTGCATAGCTGCTCGTGCAGGGTGCTGCATAGCTGCTCGTGCGGGGTGCTGCATGCTGCTCGTGCAGGGGTGCTGCATACTGCTCGTGCGGGGTGCTGCATAGCTGCTCGTGCAGGGGGTGCTGCATAGCTGCTCGTGCAGGGGTGCTGCATAGCTGCTCGTGCGGGGTGCTGCTAGCTGCTCGTGCAGGGGGGGCTGCATAGCTGCTCGTGCGGGGGTGCTGCATATCTGCTCGTGCAGGGGTGCTGCATAGCTGCTCGTGCAGGGGTGCTGCATAGCTGCTCGTGCGGGGGTGCTGCATAGCTGCTCGTGCAGGGTGCTGCATAGCTGCTCGTGCGGGGTGCTGCATAGCTGCTCGTGCAGGGGTGCTGCATAGCTGCTCGTGCGGGGTGCTGCATAGCTGCTCGTGCGGGGTGCTGCATAGCTGCTCGTGCGGGGTGCTGCATAGCTGCTCGTGCGGGGTGCTGCATAGCTGCTCTGCGGGGTGCTGCATACTGCTCGTGCGGGGGTGCTGCATAGCTGCTCGTGCGAGGGTGCTGCATAGCTGCTCGTGCGGGGGTGCTGCATAGCTGCTCGTGCGAGGGTGCTGCATAGCTGCTCGTGCGGGGGTGCTGATAGCTGCCCCGTGCGGGGGTGCTGCATAGCTGCTCGTGCGGGGTGCTGCATAGCTGCTCGTGCGGGGGTGCTGCATAGCTGCTCGTGCGGGGGTGCTGCATAGCTGCTCGGCGGGGGGGCGCAAAAGCTGCTCGTGCGGGGTGCTGCATAGCTGCTCGTGCGGGGCTGCATAGCTGCTCGTGCGGGGTGCTGCATAGCTGCTCGTGCGGGGTGCTGCATACTGCTCGTGCGGGAGGTGCTGGCATAGCTGCTCGTGCGGGGTGCTGCATAGCTGCCGTGCGGGGTGCTGCATACTCTCGTGCGGGGTGCTGCATAGCTGCTCGTGCGGGGGTGCTGCATAGCTGCTCGTGCGGGGGTGCTGCATAGCTGCTCGTGCGGGGGTGCTGCATAGCTGCTCGTGCGGGGTGCTGCATAGCTGCTCGTGCGGGGGTGCTGCTAGCTGCTCGTGCAGGGTGCTGCATATGCTGCTCGTGCGGGGTGCTGCATAGCTGCTCGTGCGGGGGTGCTGCATAGCTGCTCGTGCGGGGGTGCTGCATAGCTGCTCGTGCAGGGGTGCTGCATAGCTGCTCGTGCAGGGGTGCTGCATAGCTGCTCGTGCGGGGTGCTGCATAGCTGCTCGTGCGGGGTGCTGCATAGCTGCTCGTGCGGGGTGCTGCATAGTGCTCGTGCGGGGGTGCTGCAACTGCTCGTGGGGGTGCTGCAAGCCTCGTCGGGGTGCTGCATAGCTGCTCGTGCGGGGGTGCGGGCATAGCTGCTCGTGCGGGGTGCTGAAATAGTCTCGTGCAGTGCTGCATAACTGTCGTCGGGGTGCTGCATAGCTGCTCGTGGGGGGTGCTGCATAGCTGCTGTGCGGGGGTGCTGCATAGCTGCTCGTGCGGGTTTGCTGCATACTCCCTCGTGCGGGGTTGCTGCATAGCTGTCGGCGGGGTGCTGCATACTGCCGTGCGGGGTGCGCATAAGCTGCTCGTGCGGGGGCTGCAACTGCTCGTGCGGGGTGCTGCATAGCTCTCGTGCGGGGTTGCTGCATACTGCTTTTGGGGGGGGTGTGCATAGCTGCTCGTGCGGGGTGCTGCATAGCTGCTCGTGCGGGGTGCTGCATACTGCTCTTAGTGCTGCATAGCTCCCTCGGGGGGTGCTTGCATAGCTGCTCGGCGGGGTGCGCATGCTGCTCGTGCGGGGTGCGCAAAACTGTCGTGCGGGGTGCTGCATAGCTGCTCGTGCGGGGGTGCTCATAGCGCTCGTGCGGGGCTGCATAGCGCTGTGCGGGGTGCTGCAAGCGCTGTGCGGGGTGCTGCATAGCTGCTCGTGCGGGGTGCTGCATAGCTGCCTGCGGGGTGCTGCATAGCTGCTCGTGCGGGGTGCTGCAAAGCTGGGGGGCCCCCCCATCAGCTCTCTGCATTGCATACTCCGTGCAGTGCTGCAAGCCTCCTCGAGGCTGATACTCAATGAGCAGCTATGTCGCACCTCCAAGCGCTATGCAGCCCCAAACTACGAGCACTTGCAGACCTCAACGAGGGGGCTTTGCAGCACCTCCCACGAGCAGCTTGCAGACCTCCCACGAGCAGCTTGCAGCACCTCCAACGAGCGCTATGCGCACCTCCCACGGGCTATGCGCACCTCCCAAACGACGCTATGCAGCACCTCCCACGAGGCGCTATGCGCCCTCCACACGAGCAGCTATGCAGCACCCCACACGAGCAGCAGCGCACTCCACACGAGCAGTATGGCAGCACCTCCACACGAGCAGCTAGGGCAGAAACCTCCACACGGCATATGCAGCACCTCCACACGAGCAGCTATGCACACCTCCCCGAGCAGCTATGCAGCACCTCCACACGACAGCTATGCAGCACTCCACACAGAAACTATGCAGCACCCCCACACGGCATTCTATGCAGCACCTCCACACGAGCAGCTATGCGCACCCTCCACACAGCGCTATGCGCACCTCCACACGAGCAGCTATGCAGCACCTCCACACGAGCAGCTATGCAGCACTCCAGCACGAGCAGCTATGCAGCACCTCCACACGAGCAGCTATGCAGCACCTCCACACGAGCAGCTATGCAGCACCTCCACACGAGCAGCTATGCAGCACCTCCACACGAGCAGCTATGCAGCACCTCCACACGAGCAGCTATGCAGCACCTCCACACGAGCAGCTATGCAGCACCTCCACACGAGCAGCTATGCAGCACTCCACACGAGCAGTTTATGGCAGCACCTCCACACGAGCAGCTATGCAGCACCCCTGCACGAGCAGCTATGCAGCACCTCCACACGAGCAGCTATGCAGCACCTCCACACGAGCAGCTATGCAGCACCTCCACACGAGCAGCTATGCAGCACCTCCACACGAGCAGCTATGCAGCACCTCCACACGAGCAGCTATGCAGCACCTCCACACGAGCAGCTATGCAGCACCTCCACACGAGCAGCTATGCAGCACCTCCACACGAGCAGCTATGCAGCACCCCCACACGAGCAGTTTATGCAGCACCTCCACAGAGCAGCTATGCAGCACCTCCACACGAGCAGCTATGCAGCACCTCCACACGAGCCGCTATGCAGCACCTCCACACGAGCAGCTATGCAGCACCTCCACACGAGCAGCTATGCAGCACTCCCGCACGAGCAGCTATGCAGCACTCCACACGAGAAAGCTATGCACCCACCTCACCGAGCAGCTATGCAGCACCTCCACACGAGCAGCTATGCAGCACCTCCACACGAGCAGCTATGCAGCACCTCCACACGAGCAGCTATGCAGCACCTCCACACGAGCAGCTATGCAGCACCTCCACACGAGCAGCTATGAAAGCACCTCCCACGACCCGCTATGCAGCACCTCCACACACAGTATGCGCACCTCCACGCCGCTATGCAGCACCTCCACACGAGCAGCTATGCAGCACCTCCACACGAGCAGCTATGCAGCACCTCCACACGAGCAGCTATGCAGCACCTCCACACGAGCAGCTATGCAGCACCTCCACACGAGCAGCTATGCAGCACCTCCACACGAGCAGCTATGCAGCACCTCCACACGAGCAGCTATGCAGCACCCCAGCACGAGCAGCTATGCAGCACCTCCACACGAGCAGCTATGCAGCACCTCCACACGAGCAGCTATGCAGCACCTCCACACGAGCAGCTATGCAGCACCCCCGCACGAGCCGCCATGCAGCACCCCCGCACGAGCAGCTATGCAGCACCTCCACACGAGCAGCTATGCAGCACCTCCACACGAGCAGCTATGCAGCACCTCCACAAGAGCAGCTATGCAGCATCTCCACACGAGCAGCTATGCAGAACCTCCCACGAGCAGCAATGCAGCACCTCCCACGAGCAGCTATGCAGCACGCCCCAGCCCGAGCAGCTATGCAGCATCTCCACACAGCAGCTATGGGCGAGCACCTCCACACGAGCACATGCAGCACCTCCACACGAGCAGCTATGGCAGCACCTCCCCACGAGCAGCTATGCAGCACCTCCACACGAGCCAGCTAAGCACTCCTCACACGAGCATCTAAGCAGCCACTCCACCACACAGCTAAGCAGCCACCTCCACACGACAGCTATGCAGCACCTCCACACAGCAGCTATGTCAGCACCTCCACACAGCACTATGCAGCACTCCACAACGAGCATCTATGCGCACCTCACATAGCATCTATGCGCACCTCCACACGAGCAAGCTAGCAGAGCACCTCCATACGGCAGCTATGCAGCACCTCCACACGAGCAGCTATGCAGCAACCTCCGACACGATGCAGCCATGCAGCACCTCCACCAACGAGCCGCCATGCAGCACCCCCGCACGAGCCGGCCATGCAGCACACCCCCCCGAGTCCGCAATGCAGCACCCCCGACGAGCCGCCATGCAGCACCCCCGCACGAGCCGCCATGCACACCCCCGCACGAGCCGCCATGCAGCACACCCCCGCACGAGCCGCCATGCAGCAACCCCCGCACGAGCCACCATAGCAGCACCACCCCCGCACGACCGCCATGTCAGCAACCCCCGCACAGCCGCCCATGCAGCACAGCCCCCCGCACGAGCCGCCATGCAGCACCCCCGCAACGAGCCGCCATGCAGCACCCCCGGCACACGGCCGCCATGCAGCACCCCACGCACGAGCCGCCATCAGCACCCCGCACGAGCCGCCATGCAGCACCCCCGCACGAGCCGCCATGCGCACCCCCTCACGAGCCGCCATGGCAAGCCACCCCCCACGAGGCCGCCATGCAGCACCCCAGCACAGCCGCCAGCAGCACCCCGCACGAGCCGCCCATGCAGCACCCCCGCACGAGCCGCATGCAGCACCCCCGCATCGAGCCGCCCATTCAGCACCCCCATCACGATCCGCCATGCAGCAAACCCCCGCACGAGCCGCCATGCAGCACCCACCGCACGAGCCGCCATGCAGCACCCCCTCACGAGCCGCCATGCAGCACCCCCGTGCACGATTCCGCCATGCAGCACCCCGCACGAGCCCCATGCAGCACCCCGCACAGCGCGCCATGCAGCACCCCGCGCACAGCGCCGATGCAGCACCCCCGCACGATCCGCCATCAGCAACCCCCGCACCGAGCCGCCATGCAGCACCCCCGCATCGAGCCGCCATGCAGCACCCCCGCACGACCCGGCCATGCAGCACCCCCGCACGAGCCGCCATGCATGTCACCCCCGCACCGAGCCGCCATGCAGCACCCCCGCCACGAGCCGCCATGCAGCACCCCACCCCCTCACGAGCCGGCAGTGCAGCACCACCGCCCCCCGCACGAGCCGCCATGCAGCACCCCACACGACCGCCATGCAGCACCCCCTCACGAGCCGCCAAGCAGCACCCCCCGCACGAGCCCGCCATGCAGGCCCCACCGCACGAGCCGCCATGCAGCACCCCATCACGAGCCGCCAAGCAGCACCCCCCGCACGAGCCGCCATGCAGCACCCCCGCACGAGCCGCCATGCAGCACCCCCGCACGAGCCGCCATGCAGCACCCCCGCACGAGCCGCCATGCAGCACCCCCGCACGAGCCGCCATGCAGCACCCCCGCAGCGAGCCCCCATGCAGCACCCCCGCACGATGCCAGCCATGCAGCACCCCCGCACGAGCCGCCATGCAGCTCCCCGCACGAGCCGGCATGCAGCACCCACGCAGAGGCCGCCCATGCAGCACCCCCGCACGAGCCGCCCAGCAGCACCCCCCGCCATCGAGCCGCCATGCAGCAACCCCCGCACGAGCCGCCAATGGCAGCAAGCACCCCCGCACGACCGCCATCAGCACCCCGCACAGAGCCGCCATGCAGCAACCCCCCCGCACGAGCCGCCCCATGCAGCACCCCCGCACGAGCCGCCATGCAGCACCCCCCGCAACGAGCCGCCATGCAGCACCCCCGCAACGAGCCGCCATGTCAGCCAACCCCGCACTAGCCGCCTGCAGCAACCCCCAACGAGCCGCCTGCAGCACCCCCGCACGAGCCGACCATGCAGCACCCTCCCCTACAGCACAGCCGCTCTTGCAGCACCGCCCCCACGAGCCGCCATGCCAGCACCCCCCGCACGAGCCGCCATGCAGCACCCAGCAGATCCGCCCAAGCAGCACCCCCGCACGAGCCGCCATGCAGGCACCCCCCCGCACGAGCCTTCCATGCAGCACCCCCGCACGAGCCGCCATGCAGCACCCCCGCAACGAGCCGCCATGCAGCACACCCCGCACGAGCCGCCCATGCAGCACCGCCCCGCACGAGCTCCGCCATGCAGCACCCCCCCGTCACGAGCCGCCATGCGACCCCCGCACGAGCCGCCATGCTACACCCCCGCACGAGCCGCCATGCAGCACCCCCGCACATAGCCCGCCATCAGCAACCCTCGCACTAGGCGCCATGCTGCACCCCCGCACGAGCTGCCATGCAGCACCCCCGCACGAGCCGCCATGCAGCACCCCCGCCACGAGCCGCCATGCAGCAGCCCCCGCAACTGAGCCGGCCATGCAGCACACTTCCCCCGCACGAGCCGCCATGCAGGGCACCCCCGCACGAGCCGCCATGCACACCCCCGCACGAGCCGCCAAGCAGCACCCCCCCTCACGAGCGCTATGCAGCACCCCCCCACAGAGCCGCCATGCAGCAACCCCAGCACGAGCCGCCATGCAAGCACCCCCGCACCGAGTCCGCCATGCTGCACCCCCGCACGAGCCGCCATGCAGCACCCCCGCACAAGCCGCCATGCAGCACCCCCTCATGAGCCGCCATGCAGCACCCCCGCACGACCGCCAGCGCACATACCCCCGCACGAGCCGCCCATCAGCACCCCTCACGAGCCGCCATGCAGCAACCCCCGCACCGAGGCCGCCATGCAGCACCCCTGCACGAGCCGCCATGCAGCACCTCCCTCACGAGCCGCCATGCCGCAAACCCCTGCAGAGCCGCCATGCAGCAACCCCCGCACGACCGCCATGCAGCACCCCCCACGAGCCGCCATGCAGCACCCCCCGCACGATGCCGCCTGCATCACCCTCGCACGAGCCGCCATGCAGCACCCCGCACTGATGCCGACATGCAGCACCCCCGCACGAGCCGCCCATGCGCACCCCCGCACAGCCGCCATGCAGCAACCCCCCGCACGAGCCTCCATGCAGCAACCCCGCACTAGCAGCTATGCAGCACCCCCGCACGACCCGCCAGTGCAGCACCCCCGCACGAGCCGCCATGCAGCACCCCCCCGACACGAGCCGCCATGCAGCACCCCCGCACGAGCCGCCATGCAGGCAACCCCCGCACCGAGCAGCTATGCAGCACCCCCGCACGAGCCGCCATGCAGCACCCCCTCACGACCGCCATGCAGCACCCCCGCCGAGCCCGCAAGCAGCTCACCCCGCACGGAGCCGCCATGCAGCACCCCCGCACGAGCCGCCATGCAGCCCCCCCGCACCGGAGCCGCCACGCAGCACCACCGCACGAGCAGCTATGCAGCACCCCCGCACGAGCCGCCATGCAGCACCCACCGCACAGCCGCCATGCAGCACCCCCGCACGAGCCGTCCATGCAGCACCCCCGCACGAGCCGCCATGCAGCACCCCCGCACGAGCCGCCATGCAGCACCCCCGCTACGAGCCGCCATGCAGACCCCCGCACGAGCTGCCAGCAGCACCCCCGCACGAGCCGCCCGCAGCACCCCCGCACGACCGCCCATGCAGCACCCCCGCACGAGCCGCCATGCACACCCCCCGCACGATCCGCCATGCAGCACCGCCCGCACAGCCGCCATGCAGCACCCCCGCACGAGCCCCATGCGCAACCCCGCACGAGCAGCTATTAGCAGCACCCCCGGCACGACCGCCTGCAGCCCCCCCGCACGAGCCGCCATGCAGCACCCCGCTACGAGCGCCATGCGCACCCCGCGCAAGAGCCGCCATGGCAGCACCCCCGCACGAGCCGCCATAGCAGCACCCCCGCACGAGCCGCCATGCAGCACCCCCGCACGAGCCGCCATGCAGCACCCCCTCACGAGCCGCCATGCAGCACCCCCGCACGAGCCGCCATGTCAGCACCCCCTGCACGAGCCAGCCATGCAGCAACCCCCCTCACGAGCCGCCAAGAGCACCCCCGCACGAGCCGCCCATGCAGCACCCCCGCACGAGCCCCATGCTGCAACCCCCTCACGAGCCCCCCACTGACAGCACCCCCGCATCGAGGCCGCCATGCAGCACCCCCGCCACGATCCGCCATGGCAGCACCCCCATCCCGAGGCCGCCATGTATGACAGCACCCCCGCACGAAGCCCGCGCATGCAGCACCCCCCGCACGTAGCCGCCATGCAAGCCCACCCACCCTCACGACCGCCATGCAGCACGCCCCGCACGGAGCCGCACATGCAGCACCCCCGCCGAGCCGCCATGCAGCACCCCCTCACGAGCCGCCAGTGTCAGCAACCTCACCGCACGAGCCCCATGCCATCACACCCCGCACGAGCCGCCATTCAGCACCCCCCCACGACCGCCATGCCAGCACCCCCCGCACGAGCCGCCAGCCGCATCCCCGCACGAGCCGGCATGGCAGCACCCCCGCACGAGCCGCCATGCAGCACCCCCCTCACGAGCCGCATCAGCCACCCCCGCACGAGCCGCCATGCCCCCCCCGCACGACCGCCAGCAGCAACCCCCCCACGAGCCGCATGCCGCACCCCCGCACGAGCCGCCATGCATGCTCCCCCTCACGAGCCGCCATGCAGCACCCCCGCACGAGCCGCCATGCAGCGACCCCCGCACGAGCCGCCATGCAGCACCCCCGCACGACCGCCAGTGCAGCACCCCCCCTCACGACCGCCATGCCAAGCACATCCCCGCATCGAGCCGCCATGCAGCACCCCCGCACGAGCCGCATGCAGCACCCCCCACACGAGCCGCCATGCCCAGCAAGCACCCGCCCGCACGAGCCAGCCATGCAGCACCCCCGCACGAGCCGCCATGGCAGCACCCCCTCACGAGCCGCCATCAGCACCCCCGGCACGAGCCGCCATGCAGCATCACCCCACGCCCCGCACAGCCGCCATGTCAAGCACCCCCGCCCGAGCCGCCATGCAGCACCCCCTCACGAGCCGCCCATGCAGCACCCCCGCACGAGCCGCCATGCAGCAACCCCCCCGCACCAGCCGGCCATGGCAGCACCCCCTCAACGAGCCGCCATGCCAGCACCCCGCACGACCGCCATGCTGCACCCTCCGCACGAGCCTCCATGCAGCAACCCCCGCACGAGCCGCCATGCAGCACCCCCGCACGAGCCGCCATGCAGCACCCCCGCACGAGCCGCCATGCAGCACCCCCGCACGAGCCGCCACTGGGACAGTATGAACCTAGTGGCTTCACCGTTTCTTTACGATAATAATTATAATAATCTCTTGAAAGAACAAAGTGTCAAGTAACAATGTTAAAGTATTTCCTCTTCCGGGAGACAAATATATTAATTGCCACTTGTTTACATAACTGAGATAAAACTAGACAATTTTCGGTCTGTCTTAGACCGATATAAATAAAACCTTGGACCTACATTGTCCTGCACCTACATAAAGCCTTGCACCTACATAAAGCCTTGCACCTACATAAAGCCTTGCACCTACATAAGAGCCTTGCACCTACATAAAAACCCTTGCACCTAACATAAAGCCTTGCACCTACAAAAAGTCTTGCACCTAACAAAAAGTCCCTATGCACCTACATAAAAGCCTTGCCCTACATAAAGTCATGCACCTACATAAAGCCTTGCACCTACATAGTCAGCACCAAATAACAACCTTGCAACCTACATAGTCCTGCACCTAACAGTAAAAAGCCTTGCACTCTACATAAAGCCTTGCACCTACATAGTCCTGCACCAATATAAAACCTTGCACCTACATAGTCCTGCACCAACATAAAGCCTTGCACCTACATAGTCCTGCACCAATATAAAACCTTGCACCTACATAGTCCTGCACCTACATAAAGCCTTGCACCTACATAGTCCTGCACCAATATAAAACCTTGCACCTACATTGTCCTGCACCTACATAAAGCCTTGCACCTACATAGTCCTGCACCAATATAAAACCTTGCACCTACATAGTCCTGCACCAACATAAAGCCTTGCACCTACATAAAGCCTTGCACCTACATAAAGCCTTGCACCTACATAAAGCCTTGCACCTACATAAAGCCTTGCACCTACATAAAGCCTTGCACCTACATAATGCCTTGCACCTACATAAAGCCTTGCACCTACATAAAGCCTTGCACCTACATAAAGCCTTTCACCTACATAATGCCTTGCACCTACATAAAGCCTTGCACCTACATAAAGCCTTGCTTCTTCTTCTTCTTCTTCTGATGACCAGAGCTTTGGTAAGATGGGTAAGGAAGAAGGATGGGTAAGGAAGAAGGATGGGTAAGGATGGAAATATTGGAAAAGGGTGGGAGGGGGGGGGAGAGGTAGGATATAAAAGGTAAGTGGCCCAACCACTTTGGCGTAATTTAAAAAATGTATGTGAATTGATAAAATATTCATTAAGGGGTATGATACTAACCCATCAGAGTCACATAGATATAATAGGTATATAAGTACATGACTCTGAATTGGTAGTAGTTATACAAGTTGCAATTGCTTTTTTTTTTTTTTTTTTTTTTTTTTTTTTTTTTTTTTTTTTTTTTTTTTTTTTGCGATTGCACAACGGATATTTATACGACAAGAAAGGCAATAATTTTCTGGCCAGTTTATAAGCTCGTGACAATAGCTTCTTAATGGTGGTGTCCAACCATAGTCAATAGCATAATTTTACATTAGAAAGTTATTTAAGATGTCTCCCTAATTGGGGGCGATGATTTTCTCAGTATACATAGAAGGGTTCTGGTAGTATCCAATCTTCTTCGTCAGGTAAGTTGCTCAATATCATGGGTCGAGGGTAATCATCTTTATGAATAAAACGACGAACCCTCTGTGGGAGAGTCATTCTTTGAGTCCTGTGAGGCGGAGTATTGATGGTGTAATCGGTGGTATTTATCACTTGTATAGGATGTTCTCTATCTGGCATGTATAGTTCTTGCATTGTATAAAGTTGTTTCTTTTTTATAGTGTCAAGGCGTACATTTATGGCAGTAATATCTTGTTGTGTGTGTAACAACATAACTATCTTTAACTACAATATCAGATCTTTAAGCAAGCATTACGATGACCTCATAGCATTACTAAATTCCTTACATGCCAATATGTCCATCATTACACTAACTGAAACCTGGCTAAAGCCTGATAGTACAGATGTCTATGCCATTCCTGGTTACACAGCCATACACAACTGTAGGCCAGACCAACAAGGGGGTGGCACAGCTATATACTACTCAGACCAACTAGAATGTATCACTAATACTTGCACAAGGGATGAACATGGGGAATATATAATAGCTAAATTCAAATCCAAATACCTACAAAAACCTCTCACAGTGATAAACATCTACAGAATTCCACAGTCAAACATTAGCCAATTTAATCAAAATCTAGGAAGTATGATAACTGATGCACGCATGAACAAAGATCACTTACTACTCTCAGGTGACTTCAATATAAATCTCCTGCAAGACCAGGACCCACACGTTACTGAATTCACAAACACAATGAGTAACTGCATGTTGCTACCAACAGTAGCAAAACCTACAAGAGTTACAGAGACTAGTGTTTCCCTACTTGACCACTTCTGGACCATCACCATATCCCCTTTAAAATCAGGCATAATCACAGATAATACCACAGACCACTACCCTACTTTCCTCATAACAACTCTTGGTAAACTACCCCAAGACACTACTAAATTCACCTTCAGACTTCACAATGAGGCAGCCATTAATAACTTCACAACAGCAGTAGCAAACATTGATTGGCACACTGAGCTTATACAGATATTGACGAATGTATTAATAATTTTCTAAAAAAGACCCAATACCTCTATAACAAGCACTGCCCTAAAAAAACTAAACAGATGACAGCAAAGAGACTGAACAGTCCCTGGCTAACACCCAGCATTCTCAAATCCATAAATACAAAACACCAATATGAGAAACAGTACAGAATGGGTCACATAACCAGAGACCAAACAAAACGTTACTCGTCAATCCTAACCAGCCTGATAAGAAGGGCAAAAAAATTGTATTATGAGAACAGATTATCCAACTTACGAGGTGATATAAAAAAGACCTGGAAAACCCTATCAGAAATTCTGGAACAAAAAAGATATCACGAAATAGCGAAATAAAATTAGCAAAATCAGATGAACCCCAACTCCCACCAACAGAAACAGCAAACAGACTCAATGATTTCTTCTCCACTATAGGACAAAACCTTGCCAATAAAATCCCAAGCTCAGATACCCCACCAAATGACTACCTCACCGGCAACTACCCGAACACACTGTTCCTAGCTCCGACTAACCCATACGAAGTCTCCTTTATTATCAATGCACTAAAAAAACAAGGCAGAGATTTAAGTACCTTACCACCCTTTATATACAAAAAAGTGTCACAAGTGCTATCTCCAATCATTGCAACACTCTTTAACAAATCCATTGAATCCTCCACCTTCCCTACAGTACTCAAAATAGCAAGGGTCACCCCGATCCACAAAGGAGGAGACCAAACAGAGTTGAATAACTATAGGCCAATATCCAACTTACACCCTCTCTCTAAAATCTTCGAAAAATTAATTCATAAACGAATCTACTCCTACCTTATCTCCCAAAACATACTCAACCCCTGCCAATTTGGATTCAGGCCTAATAAAAATACTAATGATGCTATTATACACATGCTAGAACATATATACACTGCAATAGAGAAAAAAGAAGTCCCACTGGGGATCTTCATTGACTTACGTAAAGCTTTTGATACAGTTGACCATGACTTGCTCCACGTAAAATTGTCACACAATGGTATAAGAGGGCACTCCCTCAACTACCTCAAGTCATACCTCAGCAACAGAAGCCAATATGTGTACGCAAATGGGGCAAACTCTTCTGCGCAACCAATTACAGTTGGTGTCCCACAGGGAAGTGTCCTTGGCCCTCTTCTCTTTCTCCTATACATAAATGACCTTCCAAATGCTTCGCAATTACTCAAACCCACACTATTTGCAGATGACACTACATACGTCTTCTCTCACCCGAGCCCAGTCACACTAGCCAATACTGTAAATACCGAATTACAGAAAATATCTACTGGATGAGGACTAACAAACTTACACTAAACATTGACAAAACCTACTTCATTCAGTTTGGTAACATAGCTACAGATGTCCCTCTTAACATCATGATAAACGGATCACCTATCACAAAGCTAACAGAGGGAAAATTCTTAGGAATCCACCTAGATAATAGACTCAAATTTCATACACATATACAACAAATTTCTAAGAAAATTTCCAAGACTGTAGGCATACTATCGAAGATACGGTACTATGTTCCACAGTCAGCCCTCCTGGCCCTATATCACTCTCTTATTTACCCCTATCTCACCTATGGAATTTGTGCATGGGGCTCAACAACAATTAACCATCTCAGACCACTAATTACCCAACAAAAGGCTGCAGTTAGAATGATAACAAATTCTCACTACAGGCAGCACACTCCACCAATATTCAATACACTAAACCTACTCACCATACAAAACATCCATACTTATTACTGCACCTATTACATACATAGAACACTTAACTCTGATATTAACCCTCCCCTCAAACATCTCCTTGCCAACCTCAACAGAACACATGACCATAACACAAGGCACAGATCACGCCTTGATGTTCCTCGTGTCCATCTCACACTATGCAAAAACTCAATGCACATAAAAGGCCCTAAAATCTGGAATTCATTACCTGTAAATATAAAAGAAACATTACCTGTTTATAAATTCAAGTCTCTACTCAAAGATCACTTACTCACCCAAAACCAAATAAATACTGAATAACTGAACCTTATAAATTGTATATCTTAAATGTTTCTCACAATTATATCACATAAATGTTAAACCTAAAACCGAATCTAACTTTATTATTTTTTAAATACACTACCTAACAGAATCCTTCATATGACTGAATGCAACCATATGACCTGTCTTTGTAATACTCACTTGTGCTTTATAGTAATCTGTTTACATTAATGTCTTATCACTGATTTCATCATTGCTTAGTTAATCTTAAGTTAATTTTAAGCCAGCCCGTAATGCTATGCATAGTATAAGTGGCTTTGGACATGCTGCTCTTATCTGTATTTTTTTGTACCTCTGTATGTGTGCTCAAATTGATAATAAATAAAATAAATAAAAATAAATCTGCCATTTTAACTCTGTCTCTCCTCCTGGTATCGGTAATAAAGCGAAGAGCTCTATTCTGGACCCTTTGTAACCGTAGCATGTTGGTCTTTGTTGTTAATGACATTGGGACACAAGGATATTCGAGTATATGTCGTATTAACATTTTATACAGATGTTTTTTAACATGTTGAGGGGCTTGATTGAATCGAAAGAGTCTGCTAAGACCGACTTTGGCTGTGTTGATCTTTTAGTTACATGAGATGTTGAGTGGAGCAGCCTGTCTATTTCATATAAAGCCTTGCACCTACATAAAGCCTTGCACCTACATAATGCCTTGCACCTACATAAAGCCTTGCACCTACATAAAGTCTTGAACCTACATAAAGCATTGCACCTACATAAAGTCTTGCACCTACATCAAGTCATGCTCCTACATAATGCCTTGCACTTACATAAAGTCTTGCACCTACATAAAGTCTTGCACCTACATAAAGTCTTGCACTTACATAAAGCCTTGCACCTACATAAAGCCTTGCACCTACATAAAGTCTTGCACCTACATACAGTCTTGCACCTACATAAAGCCTTGCACCTACATAAAGCCTTGCACCTACATAAAGTCTTGCCCCTGGCACCTACATAAAGTCTTGCACCTACATACAGTCTTGCACCTACATAAAGCCTTGCACCTACATAAAGTCTTGCACCTACATAAAGTCTTGCACCTACATAAAGCCTTGCACCTACATAAAGTCTTGCACCTACATAAAGCCTTGCACCTACATAAAGCCTTGCACCTACATAAAGTATTTCACCTACATAAAACCTTGCACCTACATAAAGTCTTGCACCTACATAAAGCCTTGCACCTACATAAGGCCTTGCACCTAAATAAAGTCTTGCACCTACATAAAGCCTTGCACCTACATAAAATCTTGCGCCTACATAAAGTCTTGCACCTACATAAAGCCTTGCACTTACATAAAGTCTTTCACCTACATGAAGCCTTGCACCTACATAAAGCCTTGCACCTACATAAAGCCTTGCACCTACATAAAGCCTTGCACCTACATAAAGTCTTGCACCTACATAAAGCCTTGCACCTACATAAAGTCTTGCACCTACATAAAGCCTTGCACCTACATAAAGCCTTGCACCTACATAAAGCCCTTGCACCTACAAAAAGCCTTGCACCTACATAAAGCCTTGCACCTACAAAAGCCTTGCACCTACATAAAGCCTTGCACCTACATAAAGCCTTGCACCTACATAAAGCCTTGCACCTACATAAAGTCTTGCACCTACATGAAACCTTGAACCAACATAAAGCATTGCACCTACATAAAGTCTTGCACCTACATAAAGTCTTGCACCTACATAAAGGCTTGCACCTACATAAAGCCTTGCGCCTACATAAAGCCTTGCACCTACATAAAGTCTTGCACCTACATACAGTCTTGCACCTACATAAAGCCTTGCACCTACATAAAGCCTTGCACCTACATAAAGTCTTGCACCAACCTAAAATCTTTCACCTACATAAAGTTTTGCACCTACATAAAGTCTTGCACCTACATAAAGTCTTGCACCTACATAAAGTCTTGCACCTACATAAAGCCTTGCACCTACAAAAAAGCCTTGCCCCTACATAAAGTCTTGCACCTACATAAAAGTCTTGAAACCTACATAAAGTCTTGCACCTACATAAAGTCTTGCACCTACGTAAAGCCTTGCACCTACATAAAGTCTTGCACCTACATAGTCTTGCACCTACATAAAGCCTTGCACCTACATAAAGCCTTGCACCTACATAAAGTCTTGCACCAACATAAAATCTTTCACCTACATAAAGTTTTGCACCTACATAAAGTCTTGCACCTATGTAAAGCCTTGCACTTACATAAAGTCTTGCACCTATATAAAATCTTGCACCTACATAAAGCCTTGTACCTACATAAAGCCTTGCACCTACATAAAGTCTTGCACCTACATACAGTCTTGCACCTACATAAAGTCTTGCACCTACATAAAGTCTTGCACCTACGTAAAGCCTTGCACCTGCATTAAGTCTTGCACCTACATACAGTCTTGCACCTACATAAAGCCTTGCACCTACATAAAGCCTTGCACCTACATAATGTATTGCACCTACATAAAGCCTTGCACCTACATAAAGTCTTGCACCTACATAAAGCCTTGCACCTACATAAAGCCTTGCACCTACATAAAGTCTTGCACCTATATAAAGCCTTGCACCTACATAAAGCCTTGCACCTACTAAAGTATTGCACCTACATAAAGCCTTGCACCCTACATAAAGTCTTGCACCTACAAAAAGCCTTGCACCTACATAAAGCCTTTTGCCCTACTTAAAGTCTTGCACCTATATAAACCCTTGCACCTACAAAAAGTCTTGGCCTACATAAAGCCCTTGCACCTACATAAAGCCTTGCACCAAACATAAAGCTTGCACCTACATGAAGCCTTGCACCTACATAAAACCTTGCACCTACATAAAGCCTTGCACCTACATAAAGTCTTGCACCTACATAAAGCCTTGCACCTACATAAAGTCTTGCACCTACATAAAGCCTTGCACCTACATAAAGCCTTGCACCTACATAAAGCCTTGCACCTACATAAAGCCTTGCACCTACATAAAGCCTTGCACGTACATAAAGTTTTGCACCTACATTAAGCCTTGCACCTACATAAAGCCTTGCACCTACATAAAGCCTTGCACCTACATAAAGCCTTGCACCTACATAAAGCCTTGCACCTACATAAAGCCTTGCACCTACATAAAGCCTTGCACCTACATAAATCTTGCACCTACATAAAGTCTTGAACCAACATAAAGTCTTGCACCTACATTAAGTCTTGAACCAACATAAAGTCTTGCACCTACATAAAGCCTTGCACCTACATAAAGTCTTGCACCTACATAAAGTCTTGAACCAACATAAAGTCTTGCACCTACATTAAGTCTTGAACCAACATAAAGTCTTGCACCTACATAAAGTCTTGAACCAACATAAAGTCTTGCACCTACATAAAGCCTTGCACCTACATAAAGTCTTGCACCTACATAAAGTCTTGCACCTATAAAATACGATGCATGTCTTCCTAAGGACTTAAGATGACATTTCATCTAATTTCAACTACTTGTTGGTCGTGAAATTTTCCAGTTCCAGTATAACTAGTTATTCTTGACTATATACTGTATTAATTTATATATAAAACGGCAGACTCGCAGATTTTAGTACTCAGTTGGGGCTTACGCTTTTTTTTGA
>NC_069439.1:31908177-31935571 GCF_026875155.1 Cherax quadricarinatus
AAACTCCGGGGTGTCACTGTTTGCAGATGACGTGAAGTTGATGAGAAGAGTTCATTCGATCGATGACCAGGCAGAAATACAAAGGGATCTGGATAGGCTGCAGACCTGGTCCAGCAAATGGCTCCTGGAGTTCAATCCCACCAAGTGCAAAGTCATGAGGATTGGGGAAGGGCAAAGAAGACCGCAGATGGAGTACAGTCTAGGGGGTCAGAAACTACAAACATCACTCAAGGAAAAAGATCTTGGGGTGAGTATAACACCAGGCACATCTCCTGAAGCGCACATCAACCAAATAACTGCTGCAGCATATGGGCGCCTGGCAAACCTCAGAACAGCATTCCGACATCTTAATAAGGAATCGTTCAGGACCCTATACACCGTGTACGTTAGGCCCATATTGGAGTATGCGGCACCAGTTTGGAACCCACACCTAGCCAAGCATGTAAAGAAACTAGAGAAAGTGCAAAGTTTGCAACAAGACTAGTCCCAGAGCTAAGAGGTATGTCCTATGAGGAGAGGTTAAGGGAAATCAACCTGACGACACTGGAGGATAGGAGAGATAGGGGGGACATGATAACGACTTACAAAATACTGAGAGGAATTGACAAGGTGGACAAAGACAGGATGTTCCAGAGACTGGACACAGTAACAAGGGGACACAGTTGGAAGTTGAAGACACAGATGAATCAAAGGATGTTAGGAAGTATTTCCTCAGCCACAGAGTAGTCAGGAAGTGGAATAGTTTGGGAAGCGATGTAGTGGAGTCAGGATCCATACATAGCTTTAAGCAGAGGTACGATAAAGCTCATGGTTCAGGGAGAGTGACCTAGTAGCGACCAGTGAAGAGGCGGGGCCAGGAGCTTGGACTCGACCCCTGCAACCTCAACTAGGTGAGTAACTAGGTGAGTACACACACACACACACACACACACACACACACACACACACACACACACACACACACACACACACACACACACACACACACACACACATACGCAAACTCATACACCACACACACACACACACACACACACACACACACACACACACACACACACACACACACACACACACACACACACACACACACACACACACACACAACAACGAGTCATGGTACGTAATGATGTATCACAGTGGGCACTTGTGACGAGGGGTCCCACAGGGGTCGGTCCTAGGACCAGTGCTATTTTTGGTATATGTGAACGACATGACGGAAGGGTTAGACTCAGAAGTGTCCCTGTTTGCAGATGATGTGAAGTTAATGAGGAGAATTAAATCTGATGAGGACCAGGCAGGACTTCAAAGAGACCTGGACAGACTGGGACACCTGGTCCAGCAAATGGCTTCTCGAATTTAATTCTGCCAAATGCAAAGTCATGAAGATAGGGGAAGGGCACAGAAGACCACAGACAGAGTATAGGCTAGGTGGCCAAAGACTGCAAACCTCACCAAGGAGAAAGTTTCTTGGGGAGTATAACACCGAGCATGTCCCCGGGAAAGCACACATCAATCAGATAACGCTGCAGCATAAGGGCGCCGGGCAAACCTTGAGAACAGCATTCCAATACCTTAGAAGGAATCATTCAAGACACTGTACACCGTGTATGCCAGGCCCATACTGGAGTATGCGCACCTGTTTGGGAACCCGCACTTGATAAAGCACGTCAAGAAACTAGAGAAAGTACAAAGGTTTGCGACAAGGTTAGTTTCCAGAGCAAAGGGGGATGTCCTATGAAGAAAGATTAAGGGAAATGGGCCTGACGACACTGGGGGACAGGAGGGTCAGGGGAGACATGATAACGAAAATATAAAATACTGCGGGGAATAGACAAGGTGGACAAAGACAGGATGTTCCAGGGAGGGGACCAGAAACAAGAGGCCACAATTGGAAGTTGAAGACACAAATGATCAGAGAGATAGTAGGAAGTATTTCTTCAGTCATAGAGTTGTAAGGCAGTGAATAGCCTAGAAAATAACGTAGTGGAGGCAGGAACCATACACAGTTTTAAGACGAGGTTTGATAAAGCTCATGGAGCGGGGAGAGAGAGGGCCTAGTAGCAACCGGTGAAGAGGCGGGGCTAGGAGCTAGGACTCGACCCCTGCAACCACAAATAGGTGAGTACAAATAGGTGCGTACACACACACACACACACACACACACACAACACACACACACACACACACACACAGGAGCTTGGACTCGTCCCCTGCAACCTGAAAGATAGACTGCAAATCACCCAGAACAAAATCGTAAGATTCATCCTGGGGCTGGGACCAAGAGAACATGTAGGCCAGGATGAATTACAGCAGTTGGATATGCTGAATGTTGAAGACAGAGTAAAACAACTGAAGCTAAATCATGTTTATAAAATTGCTCACAAACAATGTCCAGAATATCTTGCTGTCAATTTTGTCAAGGTTGGGAACCAAAGCAATCATAGCACTAGGGGGAGAGAACACAACTTTGTAGTACCCACAGTCAATGGCTAGGCTTCAAACACCTTTTATTGTACAGCAATAAAGGACTGGAACAGACTTCCCACACATGTCAAAGCCAGTCATAGCATGAACCAGTTCAAGAAGAGTGCCAAAAGGTGTCTGATGAATGTAGCTACAGCAAGGGAGGGGAATGATTTTCTATTTTTTAGCTAACATACGTGTAAATTTTACCTTATTCCTAGTAATGACCCTCGTATTGTAGATAGTCTTAATAGTATGATAATAAGATGCTATCTTCTTTATAGAATAATAATAAGATATTATAACCTTTATATTATAATAATAAGGTAAAAGGACCACATGGAAATACGTCACTATGACTTTTTTGGGTTATCCCAGGTTCTCTACACACATACCTGGAGTTTACCTGGAGAGAGTTTCGGGGGTCAACGCCCCCGCGGCCCGGTCTGTGACCAGGCCTCCTGGTGGATCAGCCCCTGATCAACCAGGCTGTTGCTGCTGGCTGCACGCAAACCAACGTACGACCCACAGCCCGGCTGATCAGGAACTGACTTTAGGTGCTTGTCCAGTGCCAGCTTGAAGACTGCCAGGGGTCTGTTTGTCATCCCCCTTATGTATGCTGTTGATATGTATGATAATCTATGTAACTGTATTTGTGTATACCTGAATAAACTTACTTACCACTGAGCCACACATCAGTGCTGAACACAACACTACAGAGCAGTTACGAAAACTGTACCACAGAGCAGTGCTGACTACAGCACCATAGTTTACCTGGAGAGAGCCACAGCCCGGTTGGTCAGGAACCGACTTTAGGTGCTTGTCCAGTGCCAGCTTGAAGACTGCCAGGGGTCTGTTGGTCATCCCCCTTATGTGTGCTGGGAGGCAGTTGAACAGTCTCGGGCCCCTGACAATTATTGTATGGTCTCTTAACGTGTTAGTGACACCCCTGCTTTTCATTGGGGGGATGTTGCATCGTCTGCCAAGTCTTTTGCTTTAGTAAGTGAAAGGGTGGGTGTTGTTATATGTAAGTAAGTAAGTAAGTTTATTCAGGTATACACAAATACAGTTACATAGAATTATCATACATAGCAGCATATGTGTAGAGAACCTGGGATAACCCAAAAAAGTCAGACACAGTGACTTATTTCCATTGTGGTCCTTTTACCTTATTATTATAATATAAAGGTTATAATATTTTCTTATTATTCTACAATGATGATAACATCTTATTATCATACTAAAAAGACTATCTACTACACGAGGTCATTAAGACTATCTACAATACGAGGGTCATTACTAGGAATATGCTAAAATTTACACGTATGTTAGCTAAAAAATAGAAAATCATTCCCCTCCCTTTCTGTAGCTACATTCATCAGACACCTTTTGGCACTTTTCTTGAACTGGTTCATGCTATGACTGGCTTTGACATGTGCGGGCAGTCTGTTCCATTCCTTTATTGCTGTACAATAAAAGGTATTTGAAGCCTAGCCATTGACTGTGGGTACTACAAAGTTGTGCTCTCTCACCCCTAGTACAATGATTGCTTGTAATCCCCAACCTTGACAAAATTGACAGCAAGATATTCTGGACATTGTATTGTGAGCAATTTATAAACAATGATTTAGCTTCAGTTGTTTTACCTTCTTCAACATTCAGCATATCCAACAGCTGTAATTCAACTGGCCAACTTGTTCTCTTGGTCCCAGCCCAGGATGAATCTAACGATTTTGTTCTGGGTGATTTGCAGGTCTATCTTTCAGTTTTTTTTTTGTCAAGGCAGAGTACCATGAAGAGCAAGCGAAATCCAAATGCATTGTATAAGGGCTAGACATAGGGGTCCGCTGCGAGCCTCATTATGTAGACACTGTGCTTGTCTATATACAGGAATTCAGTCGGCATTCGCTTTCTTTACTACCTGGTTCCCTATCAATTCTCCTGACTAGCATGGGTCAAAGGGGATTCCCAGATATTTGTTACTGATGAAACCAAAAGGATGGACTTTTTCCCCATTACACTGAACATTAAAATTATTGCCCTTCTCAGTATTATGATACGTGCCAAAGAGAATGCTTCAGTTTTTCCCTTGAGGTGTATGATAGTTTAGTTTGTCTACTAACCAATTTGCTGCATGACTCTCACTACAGTGTTAAAACATTAGCAATATCTTGTGGGTCTTTACCTGACACTAACTAGAGCACTGTCAACTGCATACAGTAGGAGTTTGCACATGACCACGACTAGGCATAGTCATTGACATAACATTAAGAATAATAAGGGACCCAGAATACTACCTTGGGGAACTCCACATGTTATCGGCATCTACTGGACTTCATTAACCTTTTGTAACTAGTTCAGCTATCATAACTTTTGGGGTCCAGTCACTGGACCCATTATGTACCTATGTAATCTTTGACCTACCGCCCCACAGATGGGTATGGGGTGCATAAAGATATTAAGACTAAAGTGTGGTGTGTGTGTGTGTGTGTGTGTGTGTGTGTTGTGTGAGTGTGTGTGTGTGTGTGTTGTGTGTGTGTGTGTGTGTGGTGTGTGGTGTGTGTGACTCAACAATCAATATTGCACCAATAATCATTACTATAGGTGAACCGGGTGTGGAAGTGTGAATTGCTCATTACTTCTATAATTTGTTCATGATTGTAGCCAAAGTATAACGTAAGTAACCACTCATCTACAGAAATTCATTACCTTGTAACTTGTGAGCTCATTACCTTTGTACCTAGTTCAGTCTATCAAAACTTTGGGGGCCCCAGTCCCTGGACCCATTACGTACCTCTGTAATCTGTAAATACCATTTGTAACTTGTCATTATTGTGACCAGACTTACCTGGAGTTCAATACCTTTGTAAATGTGAGTTCATTACCTCTGTAAATTGTGAGTTCTTACCTTTGTAAATGTGAGTTCATTACCTCGTAGTAACTGCTCAGCTATCAAAACTTTGAGTCCAGTCCCTGGACCAATTATGTAACCTCTGTAATCCTTTATGACAACCGCCAACAGATGGGTATGGGGTGCATACTAAAACATATTAAACTAAATTAAACCAAGTGGGTTCTGATTCTTGTTTTCTTGTTGATTTGGACTATGTGTCTCCTGTTTTGCTAAGGTAGGAACTTAAACGCACCAGTCAAAGAACCTAACACCGATAGCTTGAAGTTAATTACATAATATATTGGGGTTGACAGTATCGAAGCCTTTTGCAGGTCAAAGGTTACCATACCCAAGAGGTTCCCCTTCTGACAATTCAGTTTCTCAGGTAATCCATCAGATTAATTAGGGAGGTTGTCGGTTGAGTAGATCTTCTAAAGCCATAGATACAATGGAGAATGTCTGTTGTCATTAAGTTACTTAACATTTGAGAATACACCGCCCTCTCTAGAATTTTAGATATTATACTGTTATACTAACAGGCCTATAGTTGCGTACATCAGACCTAACTATTTTTCTTGAAGATAGAGTAACTCCTGGCCTCCTTGAAACCTCTCCGTACGGTATTAGTGGTGATTGAAAGATTTATTTTGTGATAAAAAAAAACAATAGGGATTGACAGTTAAGCACCATCTTTCTAGGACTTAACTAGGATGTTATCAGGGCCTGGTGCTCTAGTTTGGGTTTAACCTGCTTAGTTCTTTTTGAATAAAGTCAAGAGGATACACTTACAGAGTTACAACTGTTTTGGGGTTACCCCTTTTATTGGTATAGTATGTTTAAAACTTATCAGATCTGTGTTTAAAAGGTATTTGATGCAGCTGGTAGTTACTTACTAGTGTTGATGCAACAGAAGTGTAGTAGGAATTTAAAGCAATTTGCCACGTAGTGATTGATTTCTCGTGTGCAAGTACGTACTAGTCCCCTCTAGGATTTTCCAGTGTAAGATAATCATGTATCTCTTCCCGCCTGCGACCAGGGAATACAGGAGTATTAGGAACTTATTCAAGCGCTCCCAGTAATTGAGGTGAATATATCTCCGTTATGCGCGCCGTGAAAGTCTCTAGATTACATTTTCTAGGTCAGCAATTACACCTGGCCTTGAGAAGGTTCTGTAGTGTGGCAGCAATACTTCCCAGCCTAGATAGAACAAGTGATCTGAAGAGTGACATCATGGCTGCTTGAGCTCCCTAGTTTATAAGGTTCCATTATCCATCCTGTCATTTTTCATAGCATATGCAATTGATACAATGTTATGGTCCTTAAGGTGAGATCCTCCGACATGATCACCTCCCAGGTCATTTTTGACGTTGGGTGTTTCCGCTCTATTTTGTGTCCAGAAATAGTTTTGTGTACTCTGATGAAAGATTGTAATTTCCCTTGTTTACCAAATCCTGAGTAATAGAAATTTTTTTATATTCAACAATTCGTTGAACTTCATATTGTTTTTTCTGCAGACCCACTGAAAGATTTGGTTGATTCCGCCTGGAGCCTTGCAGTGTCTGCAATGGAAACATTGTCATGCAGATTTGTGGGTGTCATCTGCACAGCAAGACACATTGCTGTGGCTGACATCCTTGTCATGATCAGATATGAGGATGAGAAAACAAGATGGGAGCGAGTACTGTAATTGTGAACAGAGCTTTACACTGTAGCCCGCTCAGACATTACTCTGTTACTACTACTCTTTGTGTTTTGTTTGTGCGAGGAAATTATAGATCCAACTACCAATTTGTCCTGATTATTCCTTCAGCACGCCAATTTTGTGCGCTATTATGCCATGGTTCACACTTGTCTAAGGCTTTTGCAAAGTCTGTGAATATTATCAACTCATTCTTTATTGTCTTCTAGTGCATCTAGGGACCTTGTCGTAGTGATCCAGTAGTTCGGACAGACAGAGCGACCTGTTCAAACCCCATGTGCCCTGGGTTGTGTAACTGATGTATCCTAGGTGGGTGGCGATCTTGCTTCTAGGACCCTTTCAAAGATTTTTTATGATATGGGATGTATAGTGCTATCGGTCCTTTATTTCTTCACTATTGCTTTACCATGCCCCCTTTGTTGAGTGGGGCTATGTCCAGTTGTTTATTAGTAACCTGTGGCACGACTCCCCAGTGACCCAGGCTCCCTCTACATAGGATGTAAAAGCTTCGTGAATATCGGCTTCTTGCAGTTTCTGATGAACACAAGTTCCATGAGTCTGGCGCTGGGGCAGAAGTGGCTATCATGGGCATTCATTTATCGCCTGTTCGAAGTAATTTGGCGTCAGGATAACATCAGATAGCTTGTGTTTACCAGATTCCTATGGCTCTCCTCATAAAAAAATCTTTTTAAATCTTCGACTCACAGTCGGGTAATGCGGCTTGCTAAAACTGAGTACATATTGGGACTGTGAGTAACTCACATCATTTCCCTTGCTGTCATCTGCGTATGACCCACTTGTTTAAGTAGGGGCCCAAAACTGATGTTGCTTCTCGACTTTGATTTGGCGTAGAAAAGAAATACTTTGGTTTCTTTCGATTTCATTATGCTTTTAGTTCTTCCCGCCGATTCTGACTCATATAAGAATCGCTTTAGCTAATTTCGATGTTTGCTATTTCTCTGACCAGTGTCTTCCTACGCATTTCAAAATATTGGCCTCTTTTAGCTGCTACTGTTATTCTTTTTCCGTTGCCTGTTAAGTGACGCCTGTCTCTGATCTATTTACTCTACTCCACCTTTTTCTAAAGAATAAGCTTGATCATACTCGTAGTGCCACCCAAGAGTTAATCTGTTCTAGGCATAATTTGGGTCTTTGTTGCTTAGTCGTATTTCCCAGCTTATATCGTTTAGACTTGATTTTACTTGTCCCACTTTATGTCGTGTTTATTGAAGTTGATTTGGTGAATGCTCCCTCGTGACTAATCTCATTATGTCGGTCTGGGGCTCCGCGCATACATGTCTGAACCTCGTTTACCTTGATTTTTACCTGGAGAGAGTTTCGGGGGTGTCAATGCCCCCGCGGCCTGGTCTGTGACTCAGGCCTCCGGTGGAAACAGAGCCTGATGCAACCAGGCTGTTGCCTAGCCTGGCTGCAACACAAACCAACGTAACGAGCCCACACCCAGCTGCGATCAGGCATCTGACTTTAGGATGCTTGACCATTGGCCAGCATTGAAGACTGCCAGGGGTCGTTGGTAATCCCCCTTATGTGTGATGGAAGGAGAAGTTGAACAGTCTCGTGCCCCTGACACTTATTGTATGGTTCTTAAACGGCTATTGACACACCCCTGCTTTTCATTGGGGGATGGTGCAATCGGTCTGCCAAGTATCTTTTGCTTCGTAGTGAGTGATTTTCCGCGTGCAAGTTCGGTTCTAGTCCCTCTAGGATTTTCCATGTGTATATAACATGTATCTCTCCACCTGGTTCCAGGGAATCAGTTTAGGAACCTCAAGCGCTCCCAAGAATTGGAGGTGTTTTATCTCGGTTATGTGCTCCGTAAAGTTCTCTTACATTTGTAGTCGGCAATTTCACCTGCCATGAAAGGTGCTGTTAGTAGACTTCAATATTCCAGCCTAGATAGAGCAAGTGACCTGAAAGGTCATATGGGCTTAGGCCTCCTTGTTTTTGTTTGAAAGGTTCTCATTATCCAACCTGTCATTTATCTAGAGCAGATGCGATTGAAACAATGTTATGGTCCTGAAGTGTGATACCTCCGACATGATCACTCCAGGTCTTTGACGTTGGTGTTTCGCTCCTATTTAGTGCAGAGAATTTTGTTTTTGTATCTCCTGATTGAAGATTTTAATTTCCTTGTGATATGATATATTGTTTTTGAATGGTCAGACATTTCGTATCAGATCATCATTGTTAGCGAAGATGAGGTCTAGTGTATTCTCCAGTTCTATAGATATTATTTGCTGTTTAAGTTGAATTTGTGCAAGATTCAAACGCTTCCGTGTGTGTGTGAGTTCTCTCAGAGCTGCCTCATGGAGTTACACTGGCAACACATTAGTTTGATATATTACTCCATTTTAGGTACTTAAGTTGAAATCCCCCGAGCAAGATGTTGGGTGCAGGAGCAGGAAGATTTTTCCAGACAGTGGTCATTTTTAACAGCTTGATCCTGGAATTTGCTGGACGTTGATCCGGAGCATGTAGACTACCACAATGACTAGGTTTTGTGTTCTCGTCTCTTACTGCTAAAACTCCACCCAGCATTAATTTGAGGCATTAAATAGTTCTGTGCAAACAAGTGACTCTTGCGATATACAGGCCAACTCCCCCCCTTCCTTTTGCCTGTTCACTCTGTCGCATCTGTATAGGTTGTAACCTTAGTTTTTAGTTAGTTTAATATGTTTATTATGCACCCCATACCCATCCTGTGGGCGGTAGTCAAAAGATTACAGAGGTACATAATTGGTCAGGGACTGACTCCCAAAGTTATGATAGCTGAGGCAAGTTTACAGAGGTAGATGACTCACAATTTACAAAGTTAATGAACTCACAATTTACAAAAGGTAATGCTACTCCACAATTTACAAAGGGAAAACACAGGTAAGTCTGTCACAATCATGACAAGTTTAACAAAGGTGATTTACAGATTACGAGTAACTTCTATGCGTCCAGGGACTGGGCCCCCAAAGTTTTGATAGCTGAACTACGTACAAAGGTAATGGAGCTCACAGTCATAACCTGGGATTCCATATTTCGTTGTCCAAGTGATCCTTTATGTGAGTTTCTGTGAAAGCCGCGAACATTGCATTTAGCCTCTGCAAGCAGTCCATGGATGAAAGGTATTTTGTTGTTGTTGCTGGCTTTAGACCCTGTATATTTGCAAAGAAGAATGTCACGGACTGAGGTATTGGGATACTGGATGGTGGGTCTTTTTTTTTTCCGCACTAGTATCTGTATCTGTTGGTTTGGAGTGAGGCCATCGACTGTGGTTCCACTCCAGGAATGACTGGATTTTGGGTGTAACGATATCTGCCATTCCTGCCAGTTTTATTCCTTCCTGGCACTTAAAAAACCTCTCCCTCTTGAGTGGCTGTGGCTATCCCCAAGTTTTCCCATGGCTCTGGAGTTTGTTATCTTTTTGTCCCCTTTAGATGGTGTGCCTGGCGAATTAAGTTATAAGCACAGTCTTTCCTGGTACTGAAGAGGTACACATTTCAGGGATGACAAAGCTTACAGAAGGGAGTATGTATATTCCTGTTGACATATGGGAATGGCAACTTCTAGGGTGGTCATAAAAGTTTATGTTTTATTGCTCGTCCCGTCTGTTTTTCCCAATGTTCCAAGCCCTGCAGATACCAAGTGCATAAAGTATGGGTCCACAGGCAGAGCTTGGTTTCCGTTTGCCTTGGGTTTCTGTGACTGTATTCCCTGTTGGTGCAATGTTTCCCTGTGCCATGGCTGACCACTGCACCACAAACCAGTGATGACCACTGCACAAGAGAGCATTCCTGACACTGGCACCCACAAGTGCAGTGCGACTACATCACGACAGAGCACTGCTGACCACTGCACCAGAGAACACCCCTGACACCGAACCACAGAGCAGTTCTGACTACTACTGAAACCAAGTGCAGTGGTGACCACGCGCACCAAAACAGGACCATTGCTGTCTGCAACCACAGACCAGTTCTGGTACTGCAACGACAGACCAGTGCCCTGACCCACTGTCCCACAGATCAGCGCTAGACCACTGCATCATAATCAGTGCTGACTACAGCACACAGAGCACTGGTGACCGAACAAGCACCACAGTAGCAATGCTGACCAATGCATCCACAGAGGCCGACCTTGACTATTTCACCACAGAGCGGTGCAGACCACTGTGCACCACAGAGCAAGTGCAGACTACTGCAGAGACAGATCACACTGACTACTGCAGCACAGAGAAGTTTGACCACTGCACAAGAGAGTCACTACCGACCACTAGACTAGACCACAGAACAGTGCTGACAACTGCACCGGAGTTACCTGAGTTTACTGGAGAGAGTTCCGGGGGTCAACGCCCCGCGTGCCCGGACTGAGACCCAGGCCCCCTGGTGGATCAGAGCCTGATAGCCAGGCTGTTGCTGCTGGCTGCACGCAACCAACATACGAGCCAACAGCCCGGATGATCCAGAACTGACTTTAGTGCTTGTCCGTGCCAGCTTGAAGACTGCCAGGGGTCTGTTGGTAACCCACTTATGTGTGCTGGGATGCATGTTGAACAGTCCGGCCCCTACACTTATTGTGTATGGTCTCCTTATACGTGCTAGTGGACACCCCTGCTTTCATTGGGGGATGGTGCATCGTCTGCCAAGTCTTTTGCTTTCGTAGTGGGTGATTTTCGTGTGCAAGTTCGTACTATTCCCTCTATGATTTTCCAGGTGTATCATTATATGTATCTCACCGCCTGACGTTCCAGCGGAATATAGTTTAGGAACGCTCAAGCGCTCCCAATAATTAGGTGTTTTATCTCCCGTCAATGCGCGCCGTGAAAGTTCTCTGTACATTTTCTAGGTCGGGCAATATGCACGTCGACCTGCCTTGAAAGGTGCTGTTAGTGTGCAGCAATAATACCAGCCTAGATAGACCAAGTGACCGAATAGAGTCATCATGGTGGGGGCTTGCCTCCCCTAGTTTTTTGAAGTTCTCATTATCCAACCTGTCATTTTTCTAGCAGATGCGATTTGATACATGTGTTATGGTCCTTGAAAGTGAGAGTCCTCCTACATGAACACTTCCCAGGTCTTAGACGTTGTGTTCCGCTCTATTTGTGGCCAGAATTTGTTTTGTACTCTGAGGAAAAAATAATTTCCTCATGTTTACCATATCTGAGTAATTGAAATTTTCTCATCGTTGAACTTCATATTGTTTTCTGCGCCCCACTGTAAAGATTGGTTGATGTCTGCCTGGTAGCTGGCAGTGTCTTCCATTGAAGACACTGTCAAGCAGATTCCGGGTGTCCAGCTGCAAAGGAAGACACGGTGCTGTGGCTGACATCCATGTCTATGTCGGATATAAGGATGAGGAACAAGATGGAGCGAGTACTGTGCCTTGTGTAAACAGAGCTTTTCACCGTAGTTGCCTCGGACTTTACTCGTTGACGACTACTCTCTGTGTTCTGTTTAGTGAGAAATGATAGATCCATCGACCGACTTTCCTGTTTATTGCCTTTAGCAGGCACGGCATTTGAGCGCAATTAGGCCATGGTCACACTTGTCCGAAGCTTTTGCAAAGTCTGATATATATTACATCTGCACCACAGAGAAGTGCTGACCATTGCACCACAGAACAATGCTGACCACTGCACCACAAAACAGTGCTGACCACTGCACAACAGAGAAGTGCTGACACTGCACCATCAGCAGCAGTGCTGACCAAACTGCACCACAGAGCACTGCCGATCACTGCAAAACAGAGCAGTGTTGATGTTACAAAAAACGCGATTCTAAAAGCTTAGAGATCTCCATAATACAGAAAGGACCTGCCCTTCTAGCATCCAGCCTGTTTACTCGAGGGCTTCCGTAACAAGTAAGTCAGTATCCTGGTCCAATTATCCATTATAATCAATAAGACATAACAGTTGCCTCCAGGATTAAAACTGTAAGGCAACTAACTAGAGAAATAAAATTTAATAAGTTTAATTATTGTATGGTCTCTTCACGTGTCACTAGCACGTTAAGAGACCAACAAAAAGTGTCAGGGGCCAGAGACTGTTCAACTGCTCCCAGCAACAGTTAGTTTAATTATGTATAATTATGCCCCCATACCCTCCTTGGGCGGTAGTCCAAAAGAAATTCAAGTACATAATTGGTCCAGGGACTGGACTCCAAAGTTTTGATAGCTGAGTCAAGTTTACAGAGGCAATGAACTCACAATTTACAAAGGTAATGACCCACAATTTCAAAGGTAATGAACACACAATTACAAAGGTAATTAACTCCAGGTAAGTCGGTCACAATCCTGACAATTTAACAAAGGTATTTACAGACTACAGAGGTACGTAATGGGTCCAGGGACTGGGCCCCAAAGTTTTGATAGCTGAACAAGGTTACAAAGGTAATGAGCTCACAAGTTTCAAAGGAAATGAATTCAGTAGAATGGTTTACTTACTTACATAAGGGGATTACCAACAGACCCCTGGCAGTCTTCAAGCTGGCGCTGGACAAGCACCTAAAGTCGGTTCCTGACCAGCCGGGCTGTGGCTCGTACGCTGGTTTTGCGTGCAGCCAGCAAAACACGCCTGTTGATCAGTCGTCTGATCCACCAAGGAGGCCTGGTCACAGACCGGGCCGCGAGGGCGTTGACGGCTCCCCGGAACTTCTCTCCAGGTACTACTCCAGGTAATGATGTCTAGATGTATAAGATCAAATTAAATTAATGTAAACAAAATAATAATAATTACTTCTCTCGAGTACAGTAGTACTCATTTACACATTTATACGTCTTAAGTACCGTCTCGTACATTAACATTTAATAATACAATTTACAAATAAGTTTGTGTATGTGTTACCGCTGGAGTATCCCTGAGAGAGTTCCGGGGGTCATGCCCTCTGCGCCCGGTCTGTGACCAGGCCTCCTGGTGGATCAGAGCCTGAACAACCAGGCTGTTGCTGCTGGCTGCACGCAAACCAACGTACGACCCACAGCCCGGCAGGTCAGGAACCGACTATAGGTGCTTATTCCATGCCAGCTTGAAGACTTGCCAGGGGTCTATTGGTAAACCCCTTATTTATCTGGGAGGCAGTTGAACAGTCTCGGCCCCTTACACTTATTGCAATGGTCTCTTAACGTGCTAGTGACCCCCCTGCTTTTTCATTGGGGGGATGTTGCATCGTCTGGCGTCTGCCATGTTCTTTTGCTTTCGTAGTGAGTGATTTTCGTGTGCAAGTTCGGTACTAAGTCCCCTCTAGGATTTTTCAGTGTGTATAATCATGCATCTCTCCCGCCCTGCGTTCAGGACTAGCAGTCAGAACCGTCCAAGCGCACCCAGTAATTGTAGGTGTATTATCTCCGTTATGGCGCGCACGTGAAGGTTCCCTGTACATTTTTCTAGGTCAGCAATTTCACCTGCCTGAAAGGTGCCTGCTAGTGTGCATGCAATATTCCAGCCTAGATAGAACAAGTGGCCCTTGAAGAGTGTCATCATGGGTTTGGGGCCTCCCTAGTTTTTGAAGGTTCGTCATTACACACTGTCATTTTTCTAGCAGATTGCGATTGATACAATGTTATGTCCTTAAGGTGAGATCCTCCGAACATGATCACTGTCCGGTCTTTGACGTTGGGTGTTTCGCTCATATTTGTGGCCAGAATTTGTTTTGTTACCTGATTAAGATTTAATAACCTCTGTGTTTACCATATCTAGGAAGATCTGAGTAATTGAAATTTCTCATCCGATGAACATCAACTGTTTTTCTGCAGCCACTGCAAGATTTGTGTTGATGTCCTGCCAGGAGCCTTGCAAGTGGTCTGCAATGGAAACCGTCATGCAGATTCCGGGTGTCAACTGCAAAGGAAGACACGTCTGTGGCTGACATCCAGTCTATGTCAGATATGAGAAGAGGAGAACAAGATGGGAGCGTTAGTCCTGGTGACTTGTGGAACAAAGCTTATTCACCGTAGCTGCCTCGGAACCATTACTCTGTTGACTACTACTCCTGTGTTCTGTTAGTGAGGTAAATTATAGACCATCGACCGACTTTTCCTGTTATTCCTTAGCACGGCATTTGTTGCGCTAGTACCCATGGTCCACACTTGTCAAAGGTTGTGGGGGCGTTTTTTGTGGGGCTAAGTCTGTATAGTGTGTGGACATGTCTGGTGGCGAGTGGAGGGGGGCTTGTTTGGTTGTGGGCTGGTAGGTTTTGGGGGGGCTAGCGGGGGGGGGGGGGGGGGGGGTGCATCTAGTGACCTTGTCCGGTGGAGTGATCCAATAGGTTGATTAAGGGCGAGGACAGGAGGCGTGGACCGTGTTCTAAAACAATTGTTGCCGCTGGTTGTGTAAATGATGGGTTTTCCTAGATGGGTGGTTGATCTGCTTCGTAGACCATTTCAAAATTTTTATGAGATGGGGATGTTATTTGCTATCGGTCTGTAGTTCTTTGTTGTTTCTTACTGCCCCTTTGTGAGTGGGGCTTTTGTCTGTTGTTTTTAGTAACTGAGGGTCGACCCACCCTGCCATGCTCCCTCCTCCATAGGATGGTAAAGGCTCGTGATGGGGCTTCTTGCAGTTCTTGGATGAACACGGAGTTCCATGAGTCTGGTCCCTGGGGCAGAGTGCATGAGCATTGTCAATTACCGCCTGTTCCAGTGCATTTGGCGTCAGTGATAACTCAGATAAGGCTTGGTTGTTAACCAAATTATGTGGCTCCCTCATAAAAATTTCATTTAGATCTTCGACCTCTCAGTCGGTTAGTGCTTGCTAAAACTGAGTCATACTGCGGCTTGAGTAGCTCACTCATTTCCTTGGCTGTCCATCTGTGAATGGACCCATCTTGTTTAAGTAAGGCCCAATACTGGACGTTGTTCTCACTTTGATTTGGCATAGGAGAAGAAAATACTTTTGGTTTCTTTCGATTTCATTTAATGGCTTCTAGTTCTTGCCCGCGATTCCTGACTCCTAAAGATCCTTTATCTTAAGTTTGATGTTTGCTATTTCTCCCTGACCAGTGTCTCCTACGCATTTTAGATAGATTGACCTCTTTTAGCCGCTTCTTGTTATTCTTTTCCGTCGCCTGTAAAGAGATGCGCCTGTTCTCTTTCTATTTACATTGACTCCTCTTTTTCTTAGAGGAATAAGTCTTGTGCAACATCGAGTTGCCAACAAAGTTAATCTGTTCTGGGCAAAGTTGGGTCTGTGTTGCTTTAGTATATCTTCCCAGCTATATCATTTGACTTGGTTTACTTGGTCCCAACTTTATGTTTTGGTTATTTGAAGTGAATTTTGTGACTCGCTCCCTCGGTGACTAGTCTCATTAATGTCGGTCTGGGGCTCCGCGCATACATGTCTAACCTCAATTATGTTGTGGAATCTAGTATATTGTTTTTTGATATGGTGTGACATTTCTTTTCAGATTCATCATTGTTAGTGATGATGATGTCTATTGTATCTCCATTCCAGAGCCTCTATTAATTATGCTGGTTTAAATTGAATTTTGTGCAGAGATTTAAAAGCTCGTGTGAGTGTGAGTTTTGCATCAGAGCTGCCTCCTGGTGTTATTACTGCACCAATATTATTTGCTATAGGTCCTCCATTTTAGGTGCCTTAATTTGAAATCCCCAGGAGCGAAGATGTTTGTGCTGCAGGAGCTGAAGATTTCCCAGACAGTGGTCAATTTTTAACAGCTGTTCCTGGGAAAAATTGCTGGGATTTGCTTCCGAGGCTTGTAGACTACCACAATGACTAGGTTTTTGATTCTCGTCCTTTAATGGTAAAACTACCACTACGTCATTTAGGCATTAAGCAGTTCTGTGTCAACAAGTACCTGCAATGTACAGTCACCCCCCCCCCTCATCTTTGCCTGTTCACTCTGTCACATCTGTATACTTGTAACTGGAACCATATTTCGTTTGTCTAAGTGATCCTATTATGGGTCTCAGTGAAAGCCGCGAACATTGCCTTGCCTCTGCAAGCAGTCCACACGATGAAAGGTATTTTGTTGTTTGCTGCTGGCTTTAGACCCTGTATAATTTGCAAAGAAGAATGTCATCAGACTTGGTGGTCTTGATGAGTTACTGGGGTGGGATTTTTTTCCGGCATTAGTATCTGTATCTGTTGGAGTTTGGAGGGAGGCCATCGCCTGGGTTTCCACTCCAGAATGACTGGATTTGGTGTACAATTTCTGCCATTTCCTGCAGTTTTTTTTTCCTTCCTGGCACAAAAAACCTCTCACCCTCTGAGTTGCTGTGGCTAAACCCAGTTTTTTCCTCATGGCCTGGATGTTTTTGTATCTTTTGTCCCTTTAGATGGTGTCCTGGCAATTTAAGTATAGCACAGTCTTTCCTGTACAGAAGAATTAGAGGTTAGATTAGATTTTTGTGCCACCGAAGTGGCTAGTTATTATTGTGCACTACCCATTCCATCCTGTGGACTGTAGCGTCGAGAGCAAATGATACACAAAATGGCCCTAGAACTAGGCCCCAAAGTGTTTAACAGGAATACATATGGGAATTATATCTACATATCTATGTTCACTTATCTTTTTTACAAACTAATTTAGGAAATTTATGCTTAGTATATCTGGTATCTTATTTCATATTAATAAGGATATTCTTTACATGTCACATAGGTTATTATATTGTCTTTCCTCTGTATTCCTCAGATAAGTGGACAAGTTAAGGCATAATCAATAGGTTCAAGAGATTGACCATATGCTGATCACTATAAATTTACATTTAGTTTGATCATCATCTGTTGGTGTCCTCCCAAACGAGCCAGAAGTACTTGTAACCCAGCCAAGCCTGGCCACTCCAACATCAGCAGACTGGTTCACTTATTTGCAAGTTTGCTCCATAAACATACTTATCCTACGTTCATGTTATCAAATAATTACGGATATAGAATCTACTCAGGCTTCTAACTGCATTCCTATAACAATCATTTTCATTATTTCTTCTCTCCTAATATTATTCTAATGCTGAGACACAGTTTTAGACAAATTATATTCTACGTTTCTCCTTCCTGGATACTCATCTTGGCCTAACATGTCAACTTTATCCATGAATATAATCCAATGTGTGATTGGATTCCATAGCAATTGGTACATTAATCCTTTGTCCCTAATTTTTGAGAATCTATACCTGGCTCCCAATAGCATGTTGTGAGTCATTATATGAGCCAGAGCCTTCATGTGACATAGAAACAGTAATGTAAGATAGAGTCAATCTCAGTGTCATAGGTTTAGCTTTAGCCGCCATAGGAATGCAAACATTCATTTTAGCATTGTAGAACCGCCCAGTTGTTAATTCTTATGCCTAACTCAACTACAACAAAATTTTATTAACGTTCTTATGAACTAGGGAGGTGGCAACAAGAGCAGATGCAGCCCTGCCAGAAGACTCCTGTTAAGATCCATCAGGTGTTATACATAACATGTGATAACTTGTTTACTGACCAGCTAAGTGAGAATTTTCTATTTCTTCTTGGAGGCAGTTTTGTCTCACTAAAAAGAGATTTTAAGAATGGATAACTAGCAATGAGCTTCTGGAGTGGACTTGTAGTATGTGATATAAAATGAACACAATCTTCCATGAGGGTGAAATGCTCTTGTTGCCTGTACAGATGATACAGATCATGCAGGTTATAAAACTTAATGCAATTGCACGTTTCACAATCCATTTAGATCATGTGTGTATGTTACCTCTAGACCTTGGTAAGTGATTCTCTGTGACAGTGTTTGTTCGTGTACTGATGAGGTACACATTTCAGGAGAAAAAGCTTACAGGAGGGGAGTTTTGCATTTTCCTGTTGTCATACGGGCCACGGCATTATTCTAGGGTGGTCATAGTTGCACGTCCGCATTGTTTTTCCAATTTCCCATGTCTGCAGATACCAAGTGCCAAATATGTGGCACATTCTTGGTTTCCGTTTGCCCTTGGGTTTCTGTGACAGTATTCCCTGTTGTGCATGTTTACTGTCTTAATTCCTATCTTCCCTAGCCACCAACAATGGAGTAAGTGATGTAAGTGCTCAAAGAAGTTTCGCTATGTCTCACGACTCGTACTAGACTTAACCATGGACTGACAAAGTCCCTCACAATCGACTACTTCTTGACGCACCTGGCATATCAGAACAGCTTGCTTGAACAATAAACTACCCGCTAAGTAGACCCAAATAGCAATAAACAAGCAACTGCGACACAGTAATCAGGATCAAGGAGAAAATATAAACGACGCTAAGTAGGGACCATCAGCAGATCCGTCGCACAAAAGTCACAAAACTGCCCATACTACTGAGATCTAAGTACAACATAAGAATACTCCCCGACCCTGTGACATACACAGATACCAGTACAAATTAGGTCAGAAGTTGTACAGCTCAGGACCCCTGAGTGTGCTCAAGTTGTCTATCGACACACCACCTCAGTAACAACGAACGAAAATTATACAGTCTAGACAATGTTCTATTAACCGATTTCAACAGAACCACCAACAAGACAGCGACAGAGACATCACTCCAACAAGAGCCGCCCAAGAGAGCGGAGTGTGGGCGACTTGTCATGAATAACTTCTCCAACCACCAAGAGAGTATCTTAAGCCCAGACTAACAATCTTCAGACGAGGAGTGACACCCACCCCCCCTCGATCACAGTTATAGCTCGTAGACAGTTTCTATGGCCCAGCAACACAGAGAAGCCGGCAGATAAACGAGCAACGAGCGATAATTATAGTAGTAAAAACAATACAAGACGACTATGAACACTGAATAATATATGAATGTTACACCTACCTAACCAATATAAATTAAGTGTCAAATAATAATAAAAAGCAATATAATTTATCGATATAAGCTATTAACCGCAAATATGAAGCAACATGAAAATTATATGAAAAGGACTATACATTATAGTACTGTGGTACCAATCAGGGTTGCAACAGTTGATTAACCTTATATTAAAATATAAAGTTATAATATTTTTCTTATTAATTCTACAATGAAGATTAACATCTTATTATCATACTAAAAGACTATCTACTACACAGGTCAATAAGACTATCTACAATACGAGGGTCATTACTAGAATATGCTAAAATTTACACGTATGTTAGCTAAAAAATTAGAAAATCATTCCCTCCCTTCAGTAGCTACATTCATCAGGACACCTTTTGGCGACTTTTCTTGAACTGGTTCCATGCTATGACAGGCTTTGACATAGTGCGGGGGCAATCTGGGGGGGGGTTCTCCATTCCTTTATTGCTGTACAATAAAAGTTATTTGAAGCCTAGCCATTGACTGTGGGTACTACAAAGTTGTGCTCTCTCACCCCTAGTACAATGATTGCTTGTAATCCCCAACCTTGACAAAATTGACAGCAAGATATTCTGGACATTGTATTGTGAGCAATTTATAAACAATGATTTAGCTTCAGTTGTTTTACCTTCTTCAACATTCAGCATATCCAACAGCTGTAATTCAACTGGCCAACTTGTTCTCTTGGTCCCAGCCCAGGATGAATCTAACGATTTTGTTCTGGGTGATTTGCAGGTCTATCTTTCAGTTTTTTTTTTGTCAAGGCAGAGTACCATGAAGAGCAAGCGAAATCCAAATGCATTGTATAAGGGCTAGACATAGGGGTCCGCTGCGAGCCTCATTATGTAGACACTGTGCTTGTCTATATACAGGAATTCAGTCGGCATTCGCTTTCTTTACTACCTGGTTCCCTATCAATTCTCCTGACTAGCATGGGTCAAAGGGGATTCCCAGATATTTGTTACTGATGAAACCAAAAGGATGGACTTTTTCCCCATTACACTGAACATTAAAATTATTGCCCTTCTCAGTATTATGATACGTGCCAAAGAGAATGCTTCAGTTTTTCCCTTGAGGTGTATGATAGTTTAGTTTGTCTACTAACCAATTTGCTGCATGACTCTCACTACAGTGTTAAAACATTAGCAATATCTTGTGGGTCTTTACCTGACACTAACTAGAGCACTGTCAACTGCATACAGTAGGAGTTTGCACATGACCACGACTAGGCATAGTCATTGACATAACATTAAGAATAATAAGGGACCCAGAATACTACCTTGGGGAACTCCACATGTTATCGGCATCTACTGGACTTCATTAACCTTTTGTAACTAGTTCAGCTATCATAACTTTTGGGGTCCAGTCACTGGACCCATTATGTACCTATGTAATCTTTGACCTACCGCCCCACAGATGGGTATGGGGTGCATAAAGATATTAAGACTAAAGTGTGGTGTGTGTGTGTGTGTGTGTGTGTGTGTGTTGTGTGAGTGTGTGTGTGTGTGTGTTGTGTGTGTGTGTGTGTGTGGTGTGTGGTGTGTGTGACTCAACAATCAATATTGCACCAATAATCATTACTATAGGTGAACCGGGTGTGGAAGTGTGAATTGCTCATTACTTCTATAATTTGTTCATGATTGTAGCCAAAGTATAACGTAAGTAACCACTCATCTACAGAAATTCATTACCTTGTAACTTGTGAGCTCATTACCTTTGTACCTAGTTCAGTCTATCAAAACTTTGGGGGCCCCAGTCCCTGGACCCATTACGTACCTCTGTAATCTGTAAATACCATTTGTAACTTGTCATTATTGTGACCAGACTTACCTGGAGTTCAATACCTTTGTAAATGTGAGTTCATTACCTCTGTAAATTGTGAGTTCTTACCTTTGTAAATGTGAGTTCATTACCTCGTAGTAACTGCTCAGCTATCAAAACTTTGAGTCCAGTCCCTGGACCAATTATGTAACCTCTGTAATCCTTTATGACAACCGCCAACAGATGGGTATGGGGTGCATACTAAAACATATTAAACTAAATTAAACCAAGTGGGTTCTGATTCTTGTTTTCTTGTTGATTTGGACTATGTGTCTCCTGTTTTGCTAAGGTAGGAACTTAAACGCACCAGTCAAAGAACCTAACACCGATAGCTTGAAGTTAATTACATAATATATTGGGGTTGACAGTATCGAAGCCTTTTGCAGGTCAAAGGTTACCATACCCAAGAGGTTCCCCTTCTGACAATTCAGTTTCTCAGGTAATCCATCAGATTAATTAGGGAGGTTGTCGGTTGAGTAGATCTTCTAAAGCCATAGATACAATGGAGAATGTCTGTTGTCATTAAGTTACTTAACATTTGAGAATACACCGCCCTCTCTAGAATTTTAGATATTATACTGTTATACTAACAGGCCTATAGTTGCGTACATCAGACCTAACTATTTTTCTTGAAGATAGAGTAACTCCTGGCCTCCTTGAAACCTCTCCGTACGGTATTAGTGGTGATTGAAAGATTTATTTTGTGATAAAAAAAAACAATAGGGATTGACAGTTAAGCACCATCTTTCTAGGACTTAACTAGGATGTTATCAGGGCCTGGTGCTCTAGTTTGGGTTTAACCTGCTTAGTTCTTTTTGAATAAAGTCAAGAGGATACACTTACAGAGTTACAACTGTTTTGGGGTTACCCCTTTTATTGGTATAGTATGTTTAAAACTTATCAGATCTGTGTTTAAAAGGTATTTGATGCAGCTGGTAGTTACTTACTAGTGTTGATGCAACAGAAGTGTAGTAGGAATTTAAAGCAATTTGCCACGTAGTGATTGATTTCTCGTGTGCAAGTACGTACTAGTCCCCTCTAGGATTTTCCAGTGTAAGATAATCATGTATCTCTTCCCGCCTGCGACCAGGGAATACAGGAGTATTAGGAACTTATTCAAGCGCTCCCAGTAATTGAGGTGAATATATCTCCGTTATGCGCGCCGTGAAAGTCTCTAGATTACATTTTCTAGGTCAGCAATTACACCTGGCCTTGAGAAGGTTCTGTAGTGTGGCAGCAATACTTCCCAGCCTAGATAGAACAAGTGATCTGAAGAGTGACATCATGGCTGCTTGAGCTCCCTAGTTTATAAGGTTCCATTATCCATCCTGTCATTTTTCATAGCATATGCAATTGATACAATGTTATGGTCCTTAAGGTGAGATCCTCCGACATGATCACCTCCCAGGTCATTTTTGACGTTGGGTGTTTCCGCTCTATTTTGTGTCCAGAAATAGTTTTGTGTACTCTGATGAAAGATTGTAATTTCCCTTGTTTACCAAATCCTGAGTAATAGAAATTTTTTTATATTCAACAATTCGTTGAACTTCATATTGTTTTTTCTGCAGACCCACTGAAAGATTTGGTTGATTCCGCCTGGAGCCTTGCAGTGTCTGCAATGGAAACATTGTCATGCAGATTTGTGGGTGTCATCTGCACAGCAAGACACATTGCTGTGGCTGACATCCTTGTCATGATCAGATATGAGGATGAGAAAACAAGATGGGAGCGAGTACTGTAATTGTGAACAGAGCTTTACACTGTAGCCCGCTCAGACATTACTCTGTTACTACTACTCTTTGTGTTTTGTTTGTGCGAGGAAATTATAGATCCAACTACCAATTTGTCCTGATTATTCCTTCAGCACGCCAATTTTGTGCGCTATTATGCCATGGTTCACACTTGTCTAAGGCTTTTGCAAAGTCTGTGAATATTATCAACTCATTCTTTATTGTCTTCTAGTGCATCTAGGGACCTTGTCGTAGTGATCCAGTAGTTCGGACAGACAGAGCGACCTGTTCAAACCCCATGTGCCCTGGGTTGTGTAACTGATGTATCCTAGGTGGGTGGCGATCTTGCTTCTAGGACCCTTTCAAAGATTTTTTATGATATGGGATGTATAGTGCTATCGGTCCTTTATTTCTTCACTATTGCTTTACCATGCCCCCTTTGTTGAGTGGGGCTATGTCCAGTTGTTTATTAGTAACCTGTGGCACGACTCCCCAGTGACCCAGGCTCCCTCTACATAGGATGTAAAAGCTTCGTGAATATCGGCTTCTTGCAGTTTCTGATGAACACAAGTTCCATGAGTCTGGCGCTGGGGCAGAAGTGGCTATCATGGGCATTCATTTATCGCCTGTTCGAAGTAATTTGGCGTCAGGATAACATCAGATAGCTTGTGTTTACCAGATTCCTATGGCTCTCCTCATAAAAAAATCTTTTTAAATCTTCGACTCACAGTCGGGTAATGCGGCTTGCTAAAACTGAGTACATATTGGGACTGTGAGTAACTCACATCATTTCCCTTGCTGTCATCTGCGTATGACCCACTTGTTTAAGTAGGGGCCCAAAACTGATGTTGCTTCTCGACTTTGATTTGGCGTAGAAAAGAAATACTTTGGTTTCTTTCGATTTCATTATGCTTTTAGTTCTTCCCGCCGATTCTGACTCATATAAGAATCGCTTTAGCTAATTTCGATGTTTGCTATTTCTCTGACCAGTGTCTTCCTACGCATTTCAAAATATTGGCCTCTTTTAGCTGCTACTGTTATTCTTTTTCCGTTGCCTGTTAAGTGACGCCTGTCTCTGATCTATTTACTCTACTCCACCTTTTTCTAAAGAATAAGCTTGATCATACTCGTAGTGCCACCCAAGAGTTAATCTGTTCTAGGCATAATTTGGGTCTTTGTTGCTTAGTCGTATTTCCCAGCTTATATCGTTTAGACTTGATTTTACTTGTCCCACTTTATGTCGTGTTTATTGAAGTTGATTTGGTGAATGCTCCCTCGTGACTAATCTCATTATGTCGGTCTGGGGCTCCGCGCATACATGTCTGAACCTCGTTTACCTTGATTTTTACCTGGAGAGAGTTTCGGGGGTGTCAATGCCCCCGCGGCCTGGTCTGTGACTCAGGCCTCCGGTGGAAACAGAGCCTGATGCAACCAGGCTGTTGCCTAGCCTGGCTGCAACACAAACCAACGTAACGAGCCCACACCCAGCTGCGATCAGGCATCTGACTTTAGGATGCTTGACCATTGGCCAGCATTGAAGACTGCCAGGGGTCGTTGGTAATCCCCCTTATGTGTGATGGAAGGAGAAGTTGAACAGTCTCGTGCCCCTGACACTTATTGTATGGTTCTTAAACGGCTATTGACACACCCCTGCTTTTCATTGGGGGATGGTGCAATCGGTCTGCCAAGTATCTTTTGCTTCGTAGTGAGTGATTTTCCGCGTGCAAGTTCGGTTCTAGTCCCTCTAGGATTTTCCATGTGTATATAACATGTATCTCTCCACCTGGTTCCAGGGAATCAGTTTAGGAACCTCAAGCGCTCCCAAGAATTGGAGGTGTTTTATCTCGGTTATGTGCTCCGTAAAGTTCTCTTACATTTGTAGTCGGCAATTTCACCTGCCATGAAAGGTGCTGTTAGTAGACTTCAATATTCCAGCCTAGATAGAGCAAGTGACCTGAAAGGTCATATGGGCTTAGGCCTCCTTGTTTTTGTTTGAAAGGTTCTCATTATCCAACCTGTCATTTATCTAGAGCAGATGCGATTGAAACAATGTTATGGTCCTGAAGTGTGATACCTCCGACATGATCACTCCAGGTCTTTGACGTTGGTGTTTCGCTCCTATTTAGTGCAGAGAATTTTGTTTTTGTATCTCCTGATTGAAGATTTTAATTTCCTTGTGATATGATATATTGTTTTTGAATGGTCAGACATTTCGTATCAGATCATCATTGTTAGCGAAGATGAGGTCTAGTGTATTCTCCATTCCAGTAGGCTCTATTATTTGCTGGTTTAAATTGAATTTTGTGCAGAGATTTAAAAGCTCGTGTGAGTGTGAGTTTTCATCAGAGCTGCCTCCTGGTGTTATTACTGCAACAATATTATTTGCTATATTCCTCCATTTTAGGTGCCTTAAGTTGAAATTCCCCAGGAGCAAGATGTTGGGTGCAGGAGCTGGAAGATTTTCCAGACAGTGGTCAATTTTTAACAGCTGTTCCTGGAATTGCTGGGATGTTGCATCCGGAGGCTTGTAGACTACCACAATGACTAGGTTTTGATTCTCGACCTTTACTGGTAAAACTTCCACTACGTCATTTGAGGCATTAAGCAGTTCTGTGCAAACAAGTGACTCTGCAATGTACAGGCCACCCCCCCCCCCCCTTTTGCCTGTTCACTCTGTCACATCTGTATAGGTTGTAACCTGGGATCCATATTTCGTTGTCTAAGTGATCCTTTATGTGGGTCTCAGTGAAAGCCGCGAACATTGCCTTTGCCTCTGCAAGCAGTCCACGGATGAAAGGTATTTTGTTGTTTGCTGCTGGCTTTAGACCCTGTATATTTGCAAAGAAGAATGTCATCAGACTGGTGGTATTGTTGGTACTGGGGGGGGGATTTTTTTCCGGCATTAGTATCTGTATCTGTTGGTTTGGAGTGGAGGCCATCGACTGTGGTTCCACTCCAGGAATGACTGGATTTGGTGTACAATTTCTGCCATTTCCTGCCAGTTTTTTTTTCCTTCCTGGCACTAAAAAACCTCTCCCTCTTGAGTGGCTGTGGCTACCCAGGTTTTCTCATGGCCTGGATGTTTTGTATCTTTTTGTCCCCTTTAGATGGTGTGCCTGGCAATTTAAGTTATAGCACAGTCTTTCCTGTACTGAAGATTAGAGGTTAGATTAGATTTTGCCACCGAAGTGGCTAGTTTATTGTGCACCCCATATCCATCCTGTGGACGGTAGCGCGAGAGCATATGGATACACAAAAGGCCTAGGAACTAGGCCCCAAAGTGTTAACAGGAATACATATGGATTTATATCTACATATCTATGGTTCACTTATCTGTTACAAGCTAATTTAGGAAATTTGCTTAGTATATCTGGTATCTTATTTTCATTAATAAGATATCTTGACATGTCACATAGGTTATTATATTGTCTGTCTCTGTATTCCTCAATAAGTGGACAATTAAGCACATAGTGTTCAAGAGATTGACCATATGGCTGATCACATAATTTACATTTAGTTTGATCATCATCTGTGTGTCTCCCAAACTGCCAGAAGTACTTGTAACCAAGCCTAAGCCTGGCCACTACAACATCAGTCAGTCTGTTCACATTGCAAGTTGCTCCATAAACATACTTATCTACGTTCATGTTATCATAGTGGGTTATAGATCTACTCAGGCTTCTAACTGCATTCCTATAACAATCATTTTCATTATTTACTTCTCTCCTAATATTATTCCTAATGCTAGACACAGTTATACCAAAGTTATATTCTACGTTCTCCTTCTGGATACTCTTCTTGGCTAACATGTCAACTTTATCATGAAGGAGTAATCCAATGTGTGATGGGATCCATAGCAATTGTACATTAATTCCTTTGTCCCTAATTTTTGAGTATCTATACCTGGCTCCCCAATGAGCATGTTGTTGGAGTCATTATTGAGCCAAGAGCCTTCAATGATGACATAGAATCAGTAAGATGATAGA
>NC_069439.1:31936071-31965085 GCF_026875155.1 Cherax quadricarinatus
CCTGTGGGCGGTAGGTCACCCCCATACCCATCCTGTGGGCGGTAGTACCCCATACTCATCCATAGTTGGCGGTAGGCCCCCCATACCCATCCTGTGGTGGTAGTCACCCAATACCCATCCTGTGGGCTGTAGTCACCCCATACCAATCGTGGGGGCGGTAGTCACCCCTACCCATCTGTGGGGCAGTTGTCACCCTTACCCATCCTGGTGGGCAGTAGTCACCCCAATACCCATCCTGGTGGGCTGTAGCTCAACCATACCACCTGTGGGCTGTAGGTCACACCAATCCCATCCGTGGGGGACGGTAATCCCCCATACCATCTGTGGGTGGTATAGGACCCACATACCCTCCTGTGGGGCGGTAGTCACCACATACCATTCCAGTGCGCAGTAGTCACCCCATTCCCTTCCTCGTGGGCGGTAGTACCCATATCCCATCCTGTGGGTGGTTAGTCACCCATACACATCCTGTGGGCGGTAGTCACCCCATACCCATCCTGTGGGCGTAGTCACCCATACCCTCGTCGTGGGCGGTAGTCACACATACCCACCTGTGGTGGGTAGTCACCCCATTACCCATCTGTGGGCTGGTAGTCCACCCCATACCCATTCCTGTGGGCTGTAGGTCCCCCATACCCATCTTGTGGGGCGGTAGTCACCCCATAACCATCCTGTGGGCAGTTGTCACCCCATACCCTTCTGTGGGCCAGTAGTAACCCATACCCATACCTGTGGCTGTAGTCACCCCAGACCCATCCTGTGGGGATGTAGTCCACCCCATTCCCATCCTGTGGGCGGTAATCACCCCATACCCATCTGTGGGCGAGTAGTCACCCCATACCCATCCTGTGGGCGGTAGTCACCCGTACCATCCTGGGGGGTGGTAGTTCACCCATACCCATCCTGTGGGGCGGTAGTCACCCCATACAATCATGTGGGCGGTAGTAACATTCCCCTACCCTCCTGTGGGCGGTTAGTCACCCCTACCAATCCTGTGGGCGGTAGTCACCCCATACCCATCCTAGTGGGCTGTAGCCACCCATTATCCATCCTGTGGGCGGTAGTCACCCCATACTCATCCTAGTGGGCGGTAGTCACCTATACCCTCCTGTGGGCGGTAGTCACCCAATACCATTCTGTGGGCGGTAGTCACCCCATACCCATTCCTTAGTGAGCGGTAGTCACCCCATACCCATCCTGGCAGTAGTACCCCATACCCATCTGTGGGGCAGTAGTCACCCCATACCCATCCGGTTGGCGGTAGGGTTGTCTACCCCATACCATCCTGGGGCGCTAGTCACCCCATCAATATCCTGTGGCTGAAGTCACCCTTACCAATTCATGTGGGCGGTAGTCTACCCCATACCCTTTTGGGGGTAGTTACCCATACCCATCCTGTGGAGCGGTAGGTCACCAATACCCATCCTGGTGTGCAGGTAGTCACCCCATACCCATCCTGTGGGCTGTTAGTCAACCATACCTCCTTTTGTTGCAGTAGTGATAACACAGGAGGCAGCTTGTCGGAGAACTCTACCACAACACGAGCGTTTAAAACTCTGCACAAAATTCAATTAAAAACAGCAATATATAGAACCTACTAGACTGGAGAATACCACTTGACCTCTTCTTCATAACAATGATGATCGGATTCGAAAATGTCACCATATCACAAAAACGTTATACTCAGGATCACAACGTAATCGAGGTTCAGACATGTATGCGCGGAGCCCCAAACTGACATAATGAGATTAGTCACGAGGGAGCATACGCCAAATTCAACTTCAATAACAAAAACATAAAGTGGGACCAAGTAAACCAAGTCCTAACCCATATAAGCTGCGAGGATAGACTAAGCAACACAGACCCCAATTTATGCCTAGAACAGATTAACTCGGTGGCACTCGTTGTATGCTCAAGGCTTATTCCTCTAAGAAAAAGAAGGAGTAGATGTAAAATAGAAAGAGAACAGGCGCTCCCTTTTCCAGGCGACGGGAAAAAGAATAACAGACGGTAAAAGAGGCCAATATATCTGAAATGCATAGGGGAGTCACTGTCAGAGAAATTGCCACACATCGAACTAAGCTAAAGGAATCTTATAGGAGTCAGGAATCGCGGGAAGATCTAAAAGCCATAAATGAATCGAAATAATCGAAAGGATTTCTTTTCCTATGCCAAATCAAAGTCGCGAACAAACGGTCCAGTATTGGGCCCATACTAAACAAGATGGGGTCCTACACAGATGACTGCAAGAAGTGACGTGAGCTATCAAGTCCCAATACCTGGGTTTACGTGGAGTGAGTTCTGTGGGTAAGCCCGCGGCCCGGACTGTGACGGGCCTCTGGGTGGGTTCACAGCGCCTGATTCATACCTGGCTGTTACTGTCTGGACTGCACCGCAGCCCAACGTACGAGCCACAGCCCGGGCTGATCAGGACAAAACCGACTTTAGGTGCTTGTCCTGTGCCAGCATTGAAGACTGCAGGGGTCTGTTGGTAATCTCCCTGATGTATGCTGGGAGGCAGGTTTAAACAGTCTCGGGCCCCTGCACACTTATTGTATGGTCTCTAACGTGCTAGTGCCACCCTGCTTTTCATTGGGGGATGTTGCATAGTCTGCCAAGTCTTTTGCTTTCGTAGTGAGTGATTTTCGCATGTGCAAGTTCAGTACTAGTCCCTCTAGGATTTTCCAGGTGTTTATAAGCATGTATCTCTCCTGCCTGCCTTCCAGGGAATACAGGTTCAGGAACCTCAAGAGCTTCCCGTAATTGAGGTGTGTTTTATCTCCATTATTGTGCGCCGTGAAGGTATCTGTACATTTTATGGTCAGCAGCAATTTCACCTGGCCTTGAAAGGTGCTGTTAGTGTGTGCGGCAATATTCCAGCACCAGATAGGATACAAGTGACCTGAAGAGTGTCATCATGGGTTGGCCTCCCTCGTTTTGAAGGTTCTCTTATCCATCCTGTCATTTTTCTAGGCAAAAGATGCGATCGATACAAATGTTATGGTCCTTGAAGGTGAGATCCTCCGACATGATCATCCCAGGTCTTTGACGTTGGTGTTTCGCTCTATTTTGTGGCCAGAATTTGTTTTGTACTCTGATGAAGATTTAATTTCCTCGTGTTTACCATATCTGAGTAATTGAAATTTCTCATCGTTGAACTTCATATTGTTTTCTGCAGCCCACTGAAAGATTTGGTTGATGTCCGCCTGGAGCCTTGCAGTGTCTGGAATGGAAGACACTGTCATGCAGGATTCGGGTGGTCATCTGCAAAGGAAGACACGGTGCTGTGGCTGACATTCTTGTCTATGTCGGATATGAGGATGAGGAACAAGATGGTTACTGCTAAAACTTCCACTACAGCATTTGAGGCATTAAGCAGTTCTGTGCAAACAAGTGACTCTGCAATGTACAGGCCAACCCCCCCTTTTGCCTGTTCACTCTGTCACATCTGTATAGGTTTTGTAACTAGGGGATCCATATTTCGTGTCAAGTGATCCTTTATGTGGTCCTCAGTGAAAAGCCGCGAACTTTTTTGCCTTTGCCTCATGCAAGCAGTCCACGGTGAAAGGTATTTTGTTGTTGTTGCTGGGCTTTAGACCCTGTATATTTGCCCAATGAAAGAATGTTAGCGGACTGGTGGTATTGTGGGTACTGGGGGGTGGATTTTTTTTCCGGCATTAGTATCTGTATCGGTTGGTTTGGTCGTGGAGGCCGTCGCTGTGGTTCCACTCAGGAATGACTGGATTGGTGTACAATTTCTGCCATTTCCTCGCAGTTTTTTTTCCTTCCTGCACTAAATAAACCTCTCCCTCTTGAGTGGTGTGGATACAGGTTTTCCCATGGCCTGGATGTTTTGGTATATTTTTGTCCTTTAGATGGTGTGCTGCAATTTAAGTTATAGCACGTCTTTCCTGTACTGAAAGAGGTACACATTTCAGGGTGAAAAAGCTTACAGGAAGGGAGTTGATTTTCTGTGTCATATGTGGCCACGGGCATTTTCCTAGGGTGGCCCCCGGGGGGGGGGGGGGCGCTCATGTTGGCTCGTCCCATCTGTTTTGCCGATTTCCCATGTTCTGCAGATACCATGTGCATAAGTATAGTGCACAGGCTTGGTTTCCGTTTGCCTTGGGTTTTGTGACTGTATCCCTGTTGGTGCATGTTTACCTGTCTTATTTCCTATCTTCCCTAGCACCAACAATGGAAGCTACCACCAGTTGTTTTTGGTAATTTATCCTCATTATTGCTAGTGGAGTTCCTCTTGTTTGCCTATTTCCTCTTGTATTTCTTGTTTGGCAATATGGTGTTTTATCTTATCTTTGATACACTTGTTTCCCCACTACGGCCTCCTGTCGTCTTTGAAGGTCAATTAATGCATTCCCTTTCCTGCGTATAATTCCCGACTTCCTGGACAAAATCTCCTGCTTCACCATTACTGTCTCCCAGGGACAGCACCTCCAGATTTCCCATTACTGTCTTCCCCAAGGACAGGCATTCCAACTTCACCATTAATGTCCTCCTAGGACAGGCATCTCCAGCTTCACCCATTTCAGTCTCCCTGGACTGCACCTCCAGCTTACCCTTTCGTCTCCCAGGACAAGCACCTCCAGCTTTCACATTACTGTCTCCAGGACAGCGCACTCCAGCTTCACCATTACTGTCTCCCAGGACAGCACCTCCAGGTTCACCATTACTGTCTCAGGACAGCACATCAAGCCCCACATTTACTTGATACCAGGGACATCACCTCCAGCCATACTGTTTATGGACTACATGGCCAGTTTCAGGGCCAGTACCATTCGCCCAGACTTTTTTATGTTCCCATCTGTTGTAGAAAGCTTCCAGGTTGTATATGAAAGAAGCTTTGTTGTTAATCCTATTTTATACCCTTGTAATTTTAGTCCTCAGATTTATCTCCTTTGGGCATACCTCAAAAACACTTCCTGTTTTAATATGCTTGTAGTAGTTTTGGATATTCTGGCACAAGGGGCGGGACACCAATTTCACAAAAATGACAAGTTATCCATGTGGAAGCCCGTTTGTTTGATTTATTGCAGACTACACACAGTTCATAATGATTTGAATGGTTGATTTACGGTAAGTCTACTAGCAATCCTCTGGATTACTCTATTATTAACCTTCTTTAAGTAAGCTATAGCGTATCCTGTAATTCTATTTCTAACTGTATTTTATATCAGGGGTAAAGCTTACGGAATACGCTCCTGGAGTTTGTTTTATATTTATTGTTTGGCCCGGTGGCCTGGTGGCTAAAGCTCCCGCTTCACACACGGAGGGCCCGGGTTCGATTCCCGGCGGGTGGAAAAACATTCGGACAAGTTTTCCTTACACCTGTTGTCCTGTTAATCTAGCAGAAAGAGGCTACTGGGTGTAGTGTATGGTGTGGGTCGCTTCCTGGGGCGGACAAGATTAAGGACCCACAATGGAAATAAGTTAGACAGTCCTCGATGACGCATTGACTTTCTTGGGTTATCCTGGGTGGCTAACCCTCGGGGTTTAAAAATCCGAACGAATTCCATATCTTATTCTTATTTCATCTTTTCTTTATAAGGGGCGCCTAAACCCACAATCCGTTTCACTGTCTGCTTTATTGTCCAACGAATCCGTTTGATAAACCGGCCCAGGGTTCAAACCAGTGAGGGGTTCGGTCCTGTCGAGGGTTCGGAGCCAGTCTGATCTGATCAGTGGGTCCACTTATTTAAAACATACTGGTCGGTTGATTTGGGCTAACACATGAAGGGGATCTATGGATAAATTTTACCGAGTATATATGTTATTTGGATTGATACAAAAGTATAACTTGCGTGTTGAAGAAACCGGTGACTGCTGGCAACTCCTACAGTGACGAACGGTCGAGCCTCAACCCTTGTTTATCAATCGCTGTATCTAGCTTTTCTAGTTTTTCTTTTTGGCCTCCACCACAATAAATGCTATATTATCACTATAGTTGACTGGTGGAAATTTTGGAGGAGGGACGCTTTTTCTGTAGTAATAATCGCTTCTCGTTGTGTATATTGCGACCGCTGGTAACTACAGGTTATATGAAATTCACAGTAACGTCTTGTAATCCTTATAGAGAATAAACTTTGAATTTGAATTTGAATTTCAAGAAAAAGAAACTAAGTACCATTATAATACTGGTTAGTTGCTACTACAGCACTGTATTACTCCTATTCATGGTATCACCATAGATTATAGGCGAGTTACACCTAGCAGGCCAGGAACGGGGGGGGGGAGGGGAGGTGGGTGGGGGGGGGGGGGAAAAGGGGGGGGGGGGGGATAAAAAAGGGGGGATTAGGGGGGAAAAGGGGGGGGGGGGGGGATTATCACAGACAAACCAAAATTAACATTATCATGACTCCAAAAGAAAATTATTAAAAACAGCTGACCTGTGGTAAGTTTCTGGCGACTTCTGGCACCTGGCTCTATAGGCTTATCACTTCATTTACAAATTCACCTGTTTTCAAATGATACTTTAGCCTTTACATTATATACTAGGGAGCCACTGTAGTATACACTATAACACTTGTATACACACTGCTATCAGGGATACTTTCTTTCCTCTGACAAGAAGTTCATTATTATTATATTTCACACGGCACCCAGGCCTATGATTCCCCTCTGGTAGTAAACTCTGCTAGGTAGTGCACACTAATTCTCCTTTTTTGACTCAGTATATAATGTTTTCCGCCCAAGATTGGTTCCAGGCGCTAGAGGGATGTATCGTATAGGATTGATGACACAAATTAAAGTTCTAGCACGTAAGAGCGACCGTGAAAACACGAGAAAACCCGGAGCACAACGAGGCACGCTGGCACACACACACACGCAATATGACTCAGTTTTTAGCAAGCCGCTAACCAGACTGAAAGTCGAAGATCAAAATGAATTTTTTATGAGAGTGCCACAGAATTTGGTTAACACAAGCCTATCTGATGTTATCCTGACGCCAAATGACTTCGAACAGGCGATAAATGACATACCCATGCAGTCTGACCCAGGGCCAGACTCATGGAACTCCGTGTTCATCAAGAACTGCAAGAAGCCCCTATCACGAGCTTTTACCATCCTATGGAGAGGGAGCATGGACATGGGGGTCGTCCCACAGTTAATAAAAACAACAGACATAGCCCCACTCCACAAAGGGGGCAGTAAAGCGATAGCAAAGAACTACAGACCGATAGCACTAACATCCCATATCATAAAAATCTTTGAAAGGGTCCTAAGACGCAAGATCGCCACCCATCTAGAAACTCATCAATTACACAACCCAGGGCAACATGGGTTTAGAACAGGTCACTCCCGTCTGTCTCAACTTTTGGATCACTACGACAAGGTCCTAGATGCACTAGAAGACAAAAAGATTGCAGATGTAATGCATACAGACTTTGCAAAAGCCTTCGACAAGTGTGACCATGGCATAATAGCGCACAAAATGTGTGCTAAAGGAATAACAGGAAAAGTCGGTCGATGGATCTATAATTTCCTCACAAACAGAACACAAAGAGTGGTAGTCAACAGAGTAAAGTCCGAGGCAGCTACGGTGAAAAGCTCTGTTCCACAAGGCACAGTACGCACTCCCATCTTGTTCCTCATCCTCATATCTGACATGACAGTGTCTTCCATTGCAGACACTGCAAGGCTCCAGGCGGACAAGATAAGATAAGATAAGATTTCGTTCGGACTTTTAACCCCGGAGGGTTAGCCACCCAGGATAACCCAAGAAAATCAGTGCGTCATCGAGGACTGTAACTTATTTCCATTGGGGTCCTTAATCTTGTCCCCCAGGATGCGACCCACACCAGTCGACTAACACCCAGGTACCTATTTGCTGCTAGGTGAACAGAAGAACAGGTGTAAGGAAAAGTGTCAAAATGTTTCCACCCGCCGGGAATCGAACCCGGGCCCTCCGTGTGTGAAGCGGGAGCTTTAGCCACCAGGCCACCGGGCCACCATCAACCAAATCTTTCAGTGGCCTGCAGAAAACAATATAAAGTTCAACGATGAGAAAATTCAATTACTCAGATATGATAAACACGAGGAAAATAAATCTTCATCAGAGTACAAAACAAATTCTGGCCACAAAATAGAGCGAAACACCAACGTCAAAGACCTGGGAGTGATCATGTCAGAGGATCTCACCTGCTAGAAAAATGATAGGACGGATAATGAGAACCTTCAAAACTAGGGATGCCAAGCCCATGATGACACTCTTCAGGTCACTTGTTCTATCTAGGCTGGAATATTGCTGCACACTAACAGCACCTCTCAAGGCAGGTGAAATTGCTGACCTAGAAAATGTACAGAGAATCTTCGTGGCGCGCATAACGGAGATAAAACACCTCAATTACTGGGAGCACTTGAAGTTCCTGAGCCTGTATTCCCTGAAACGCAGGCGGGAGAGATACATTATTATATATACCTGGAAAATCCCAGAGCGACTAGTACCGAACTTCCATACGAAAATCACTCACTACGAAAGCAAAAGACTTGGCAGACGATGCAACATCCCCCCAATGAAAAGCAGGGGTGTCACTAGCACGTTAAGAGACTATACAATAAGTGTCAGGGGCCCGAGACTGTTCAACTGCCTCCCAGCATACATAAGGGGGATTACCAATAGACCCCTGGCAAGTCTTCAAGCTGGCACTGGACAAGCACCTAAAGTCGGTACCTGACCAGCCGGGCTGTGGCTCGTACGTTGGTTTGCATGCAGCCACCAGTAGCAGCCTGGTTGATCAGGCTCTGATCCACCAGGATCTCAGTAGTACCAGTTACCAGTAACCAGTTACCAGTAGATGACTCACTACCAACCGTCTGTGTGAATCACTGACTGTTATTCACGTTATAATAATAATAATAATAATATCTTTATTTACTACAAGTACATGTACAAGGTATACAGTCCTAGCTGACAACAATGACATACTACTATATAGAAACTCCCTTGTTATGCTCTGCATTTCGGGCAAATTAGGTCAGTGTCCCAGGATGCGACCCACACCAGTCGACTAACACCCAGGTACCCATTTTACTGATGGGGAACATAGACAACAGGTGGAAAGAAACACGTCCAATGTTTCTACTCTGGCTGGGAATCGAACCCATTCAAATTCAAATTCAAATTCAAACTTTATTCTCTATAAGTATTACAATGCTGAGTTTACAGAATTTGGTTATTGTGTGGTTTACATGTAGTAAAATAATAATTACAGAGTGTGCCACTAGAACGCCTAGTATGGCTAGGCATTTCGGGCAGACTTATATTAAATCTAAAGTTTAAAATGTTACAGAATTATGAGATAAGTTGGTATTATGGCTAAGTGACTAAATACTAGTTGTGAGTTTAGCAATGTGAATGCTTTTGTTTTGGCACAGTACATAGTTTCAGTATTGAAGTATCACAGGCCAACTTTTGACTAGTTAAGATTCATTATTTTGAGATTGAGATTGATATTTCTGTTTATGGTCAAATGGGTGAGTGAGTGTAAGTGTGAACCACCAGGTGGTATTCGCATTATTAGTGACAGGGTGTATCAGGGAGATAAGATGTTTTCTGATGGTAGTTTTGAAGGTGATGAATGTGTCTGCAGTTTTGGAATTTTCAGGTAGGGTGTTCCAGATTTTAGGGCCTTTGACATACATTGAATTTTTGTAAAGGTTTAGTCGGACATGGGGAATGTAAACCATACCCCCGGCCGGGATTGAACCCGCGGTCATAGAGTCTCAAAACTCCAGCCCGTCGCGTTAGCCACTAGACCAGCTAGCCACAATAAGATTCGTCCAACTAAGTATATTTCTACACCATAGGAAAGTTAGCACAGGCACCTCTGTGACCACAAATGCAAGTTTTTACAGACGAATCTCCAGCTAGCGTGGCCGTGACGAACTCTAGCTCAAGTCCCTTCACTGCCGTCAACATGACTCAAGAAATCGTAATGACACGATTGCAAATAAACCATACCCCCGGCCGGGATTGAACCCGCGGTCATAGAGTCTCAAAACTCCAGCCCGTCGCGTTAGCCACTAGACCACCTAGCCACAATAAGATTCATCCAACTAGGTATATTTCTACACCATAGGAAAGTTAGCACAGGCACCTCTGTGACCACAAATGCAAGTTTTTACAGACGAATCTCCAGCTAGCGTGGCCGTGACGAACTCTAGCTCAAGTCCCTTCACTGCCGTCAACATGACTCAAGAAATCGTAATGACACGATTGCAAATAAACCATACCCCCGGCCGGGATTGAACCCGCGGTCATAGAGTCTCAAAACTCCAGCCCGTCGCGTTAGCCACTAGACCAGCTAGCCACAATAAGATTCATCCAACTAGGTATATTTCTACACCATAGGAAAGTTAGCACAGGCACCTCTGTGACCGTCATGTTGACGGCAGTGAAGGGACTTGAGCTAGAGTTCGTCACGGCCACGCTAGCTGGAGATTCGTCTGTAAAAACTTGCATTTGTGGTCACAAAGGTGCCTGTGCTAACTTTCCTATGGTGTAGAAATATACCTAGTTGGATGAATCTTATTGTGGCTAGCGGGTCTAGTGGCTAACGCGACGGGCTGGAGTTTTGAGACTCTATGACCGCGGGTTCAATCCCGGCCGGGGGTATGGTTTATTTGCAATCGTGTCATTACGATTTCTTGAGTCATTGTTGGGTTATTATTGGCTTTAGGTGTGTTGCTGCAGTTGAACCCCAAGCACAGATAGCATAGGTGAGGTATGGATATATAAGTGAATGGTATAGTGTGAGAAGGTCAGTTTGCGGCACGTAGTATCGTATCTTGGAGAGGATCCCAACCGTTTTGGATACTTATTTGGTTATGTGTTGGATATGGGTGCTGAAGTTCAGGTTGTTGTCGAGGTATAAGCCTAGGAATTTGCCCTCATTATGCCTGGTAATTAGAGTGTTGTCGATCTTAATGTTAATTTGCGCATCTCCTGCTCTGCTACCAAACATAATGTAGTAGGTTTTGTCAACGTTAAGCGTAAGTTTATTGGCTGTCATCCAAGTCGATATTTTGATCAGCTCCTCATTCACAATGGTGTTGAGGGTTGCAAGATTAGGGTGAGAGATGACATAAGTCATGTCGTCAGCAAAGAGAATGGGTTTCAGGTGTCGAGATACGTTTGGAAGATCATTGATGTATATGAGGAAGAGCAGGGGACCATGGACACTTCCCTGCGGAACTCCAGTATCAAGTGGCTGTGTTGTTGATGCTGTGTCTTTAATGGTGACATACTGATACCTATTAGTAAGGTAAGATTTAAAATATGCAAGCACATGGCCTCTTATACCATAATGGTCAAGTTTGTGGAGTAGGATGCCGTGGTCTACTGTGTCAAAAGCTTTTCTTAGGTCAATAAAAATTCCTAGTGGATATTCCTTATTTTCCAATGCTGTGTAAAGCAGATCTAGCATTTTTATAATTGCATCGTTAGTGCTTTTATTTTTCCTGAATCCAAATTGGCAGGGGTTGAGTATGTTTTGTGACGTTATAAATGAATATATTCTCCTGTGCACGAGTTTCTCAAAGATTTTGGATAGCAATGGTAAGTTTGATATTGGCCTATAGTTGTTTAAATCTGTAGGGTCACCACCTTTATGTATTGGTGTAACCCTTGCCGTCTTGAGTAGTTTCGGGAAGGTGCTAGCTTCTAGTGACTTGTTAAAAAGCAATGAGATAGTATGCGAGAGGACATGGGCCACTCTCTTGTACAATAATGGTGGGACATGAGACAGATTCCCTGAGTTATTTTTAAGTGACTTTATAATCTCGGTGACTTCTGTGGGCTCAGTTGGAGCAAGATAGAAGGAATTTGGGAAATTCCCATCTAGGTAGTCCCCGGCATGGGCGAGATTAGAACCTATGGTTGAGAAGAAGTCGTTTATCTTGTTAGCTGTGTCGGTGGGTTGCAGTGGTTTTTCATTAGGTTTGGTTAGGACAATATTCTTGTTTTTTTTTTCAGTTTGTGGGTCCCTAGAATCTGAGAGAGTGTTTTCCAGGTCTTTTTTTATATCTCCTCTTGTGTCAGTGAATCTACTGGAGTAGTATAGTTGTTTGGCTTTCTTTATTACTTTGGTGAGGACTGATGAATAGTGTTTAAGAATATCTTTGTGTATTAAGCCCTGTCTATATTGCTTTTCATATTGGTGTTTCTTATCGATGGATTTCAGAATGGTGCTGGTTAGCCATGGGCAACCAAGCCGTTTGTTTGTAATCTGTTTCGTTTTTATAGGACAATGTTTGTTGTATAGTCTAAGTAGTTTTTTAAGAAAAATGTCTGTCCAGTCGTCAATACCTTGGAGAATTCTGTAGGCCAGTCAACAGTCTCTAGGTCAGCTGTGAACTTCCTTATTGAGGCCTCATCATGGAGTCTAAATGAGACTTTGTTGTATTCAAGTGGTGGTTTACTAATGTTTGTCAAGAGGAAGGTAGGGTAGTGGTCTGTAGTGCTATCTGTGATTATCCCTGATTTAAGGGGGGGCTAGTATATTGGTCCATATGTGGTCTGTTATGGTTGCACTTGTTTCAGTGAGCCTGGTTGGTTTAGTTATTGTTGGTATGAGAAGTGTGTTGTTCATATTGTTGATGAAATCAGTTACAGGCTGATCATCTAGTAAGCCAAGGTTGATGTTGAAGTCTCCAGCTAAGAGAAGGTGGTGCTTATTCATTTGTCTGTTTGTTATTAGTGCCTTTAATTTCTCACTGAAGTTTGGGATGTTAGTGAGGGGTATCCGGTAAATGGCACCGATTGTTATAGGCGTCTTAAGGTCTTTTACAGTAAAAATAGCAAAAATGTATTCTCCATATTCATCACTAAGGCAATTGGTGCTGATACAAGATAATTGGTTAGAGTAATAGATTGCAATACCTCCCCCAACTTGGTATGGTCTGCAGTTGTGGATTGCTGTGTATCCTGGTAGAGGGTAGATATCTATTGTGTCCTGTTTTAGCCAGGTCTCGGTAAGAATAATGCAGGAGAAGGGTGTCTTTAGTGATTCAAAGAGTGCCAGGAGGTCATCATAGTGTTTGCTTAAGGACCTGATGTTGTAGTTAAGTACTGATAGACTTTTATCATTGTTTAGGATAGTGCTGGCTTGTGATGCTGTGTAGTAAAGGCAGTTACTTTCCAATAGGTTTTGATTGTGTGTCAGATTATGTAGGTTTAGATCAGGGTCAATGTGATCAATCATCTTCTAGGTTTAAATTATGGTTATTTATATCTTGAGTTGTGTGTTGAGTTTTAGTACTGATATCTGTAGTGGTGGGAAGTTTGGACAAGTATATAGCTATAGCATTTTGGTCATGTAGAGTATAGTCACTAATACACATAATGAAGTTGGTGTTGTCTATGTGTTGTGCTGGAATGAGCTAAAGTACAACTAGGTATAAACTAATAATATAAAAATACAAATTAAAAATAGCACAAGACTCTCACTTGTAATTGCACTAAGGTCTAATGTAGTGACTTTGGTATAGTCTATGTATTGACCTAGAGTGAGCAATAGTACAACTAGGTTTAATCTAATAATGTAGAAATACAAATTAAAAATAGCACCAGGCTCTCACTAGTAATTACACTATGGTCTAATATAATGACTTTTGTACTGACTATGTATTGAGCTAGAATGAGCTATAGTACAACTGAGTTTAATCTAATGATATAAAAAAGGCACAAGACTCTCAGTTGTAATTGCACTAAGGTGTTATAGAAGTTGTTTACGAGAATTAGAGTATAACTAGATTTAAATTGACAAGATAAAATATACAAGTTAAGGTAGCAAAAGAATAAAAAAAATAAAAAAAAGAGAAAAAAAAATATGAGGTAGTTGGTACTAGTTAGCAAAAGATAGTTAAGGGCCTTGAACAATAATATAATTGAAATATACACTAATTGCACACACAATATAGTCGCTAAGATATGAAAACAATCTTAGCGTAAGACTTACAATATAAACTTATAATATAAAAATACAAATTGAAATGGTACCATAGCATGTGTTTGACCCTTATCGATGGCATGCCCAAATTGATGACTTGATCGTACCATTTTGGGGTTACCAGCTTGGATCCGAGATCTGCCATACTGCTGCAGAGTACGACATTCTTACAGGCCAGTGCATTTTCCAGTAGCGTACCCAAGCGGTCAGGCACTGGTGATCCTGTCACTCCTGTCTGTGTTCCTGCAACTTCAGGCTTGCAAGATAGTGTCCAGTTACCTCAAGTGTCCGAGGACGCTCAGACTGCCTTGAGTGCTCAGCCTATCCCTGCAATGTCTGCTAGTTCAAGTAGTAGTTTCTCCACAGGGGATGCCTTGTCGGAAAACAATTACTTGCAACTAGTAATGCCATCTCTTGTTGATGTTACATGCCGTCTGCAGAAAGACGTTTCTGTCGTGGTTAGTGCCCTTACTAGAGTGTATGTTGTTGTTCCTAGTGTTCCAGATGGTGATAATGTCCTAGTTGACAGTGATTCTTGCAAAGTAAAAGGTCTATTTGTTGAACCATCCTTACATGTTGTAAGAGATAGTAAGATCCATTTCTTCCTAGCTAACACTTCTGGTCACAGTGTTCGTCTCAGAGCAAATACCAATCTTGTTGACCTTGTTCACTATCCTTACCCTGTTCAGGTAGAGGATGAGTTGTCACCTGACCAGTGGGTCGGTGCTATTTCTACCGGGGAGACCTCATCCACTTCACTGGATCAATCTGTTCCACCAGTTGAGGAGAAAGACTTAGCTCTCACTGACTTCCCAGACGAGGTCAAGCGTTTGTTGACTCTGTTGAACAAACGTCGTAAAGCCATTGTCTTACCAGGTGAGAAGATGGGTATAACGAACTTATTGTCCTATCGTATTCCACTTGAACTTGGAAAATTTTTTGAAACCCCTTAAACCGCCAAAGAACTGATCTTCTTGGATATTTTTTCACTAAATTTTACCTGGGGGACCCTGTCCAAAAAATGGTCCCCCATTACTTTAAAGAAAGCGCCCATTCCTTTCCCCCACTTTTATTACTTTTTTAAAAAGGGTCAAAGCCCCCCTAGAAAAACCTTCCCCAACCCTTCAGGGGGGCCCCAAGGAAACCACCCCAAAATACAAAAAAATTGGGAAACCCCTCAGACTTAACAACAAGGGCCCATTTTTTCCTTACCATTTTTTTTCCAAAAACTTTGAAAACTCGGGAAAGGGGTTAAAAATAAAAAAGGGGTAAAACTTAAACAACTGCCAAATTTAAAATTCCAGGAAAAATTTAAAAGGCACAAATGTTTTCAAAAAAAAAATCTAACCCCTCCCTTTACGGGAAAAAAAAAATAAAAAAAAAAAAAAAAAAACTTTGGGAAAATAAGGGAATATCCACTAGGAATTTTTATTACCTAAGAAAAGCTTTTGACACAGAAACCCGAAATCCTACTTCACAACTTGACCACTAGGAAAAAGGGCCATGCGCTTGCTTATTTCAAACTTACATTACTAATAGGTTCAGTACTCACCTTTAAAGACACAGCATCAGCAAAACGCCATTTGATACTGAGTTCCGCAGGGAAGTGTCCTTGGTCCCCTGCCCTTCCTCATATACATCAATGACCTTCCAAACGAATCCCAACCCCGAAACCCACCCTTTTTGCTGATAACGACTTATGTCTCTCCACCCTAATCTTCCCACCCCAAACCTTTGTGAATGAGGAGCTGTTTAAAAATATCGACTTGGTGACAGCCAATAAACTTACGCTTAACACTGAAAAACTTACTATATTATGTTTGGAGCAGAGCAGAGATGCAAAAATTTAACATTAAGATTGACAACACTCTAATTACCAAAAAAGGGGGAAAATTCCAGGCTTATACCTGACAACAACCCAAATTTTCAGCACCCATATCCACTATACCAAAAAAAGTATCCAAAACGGTTGGGATGCCCCCAAAGATAGTTTACTAGTGCCGCAAAATGCCCTTCCACACTAAAAACCACTCACTTATTTTATCCATACCTCACCTATGCATTTGTGCTTGGGGAAAACTGCAGCAACACACCAAAAGCCAATAAAAACCCAACAAAAAGCTCAGTAAGAAAAATCCTAAACCCCCCATCCCGGGCAGCACACCCCCCCACTTTTCAAAGATCAAACTTACTCCCAGTTCAGTACATCCACACTTACACGTGAAAATTAATCTACGGGCCCTTTAAAAACTCAAATATCAACCTTGCCAAAAACCTTTCTTGAATTTTGGGGAAAGCCCCACAGGCATAACACCAGAAAAAAACATCTCTAACTTTCCCCTGCCGAAAAAACCTTTAAAAAATTAAATTAGTCAAGGCCCTAAAATCTGGAATACCCTACCTGAAACTCTAAAACTCAACACTTCATCCCTTAAAAAACACCTTTAAAAACATCTTCTCCCTGATACACCCCGTCTACAACTACACGAATACCACCTGGGGGTTCACACTTACACTCCCACTCATTTGACCATAAACAGAAATAAAACAGTCTTAAAATAATGAATCCTGTGATACCCCAATACTGAAACTATAAAACTGTGCCAAAAAAAAAGCTTTCACATTGCAAAACTCACAAACTAGTATTTATCACTTACCCATAATACCAACTTACCTCATAATTTGAAATATTTTACAATTAAGAAAAAAACAAGATCCCGAAATGCCTAGCCATGCAAGCTTTCTAGTGGTACACTCTGTAATCAAAATTTTTACTACTTAAACCAAAAAAAACCAAAATTTCTTAAACTCACAGAAAACCTTATGGAATAAACTTGAATTTGAATTTGAATTTAAATTCTACAGGCTTTATCACTTCCTCCTAGGGCCTTTGGATTACTACCCCCCCACAGTTCTCAGGCTCATGACAAATATCTTTAGGGGTCTCATAGGTAAGCACTTAGGGTGTACTTAATAACGTAATCATCATGTCAAAAGACGGGGAAACCACTTGAAAAAATTGATGTATTACTTGGAAAACTTGTTTACAGTACTCTTGTCTGACAGACCAGCTCCACTGATACCTTTATTCCAAACAAAAATCTACTGGGGGGGTTGGGCCAAGGCCTTGACTATCCAAGAGTTAAATCCCCCCTTTTGAACACTTACCGGGAAAAAAAATGTATCCAGAGCCTTCATGACATTTAGATAGTAACTGCAGACCCTCCATTTACTGCGAAGGTAAAGAATGCTAAATGACAATCCCATATGTCGGGTGTGTTCGATTCCTGCTCGGGGAAATTTTATTCTGACTGTGAAGCCCCAGCACCCATCATGACTTTGTCAGAACCAAAAATTACTGACGAACACCGAGTTGGGTACTCCTAGCAAAGAGAAAAACCATTAGTAATTCCGTCACTAGTGAATGTCCCTTTACACTATTCACAGTACCAGTTTCGCACCCAATGGATCGTTCAGAAAAACAAGGAAGATTGAAATATTTTGGGCCTCAAAATGGCAACTGATATTTCGGGAGTATTTAAAAAAGAATGTCTGAAAGCCATAAAGTAATGCAATGGGCCTAATCCAATCCAAGTTATCCAACACTAGCAAACCGTGGAAAGAGTTTCGCTAGATTCGTTAAAAATTTTCCAATGTTCCCCCAAACAACAAACAACTGTGTGTTATGGTAACCATTTTACCGAAAATTTTGAGTTTTGTTCCCATTTCAGATAAGACTGCCGAACAGACTAAAGCTTTAAAGAACGCATTTTCTGCAGGCATCCACCCCCAAAACCCGTAACAGATAAAAGGAGGGGATTCTGTAAAGAGACTTGAAAATTTTGGTCCTTGTACAAAACTCTAAATCCCCATTGTTCCTCATCACCTGGGCCCGCAATGATATGGAACGAACCATAAGAAATATTTTATGCTTGGAGTCACTATCATCCCAAAAATGAAACTTGGGGTAATTATAACCCATTGCATGTGCTAAAATTCTGCTTACAATGTTTTTATAGTTTACGCCCACATTATGCATTGTACGTGTAGTAAACTTTTCCTTTAAAACTCGAGCAAAGCCGTCCAAAATCAAAAAAGGTTCGAATTATGCTGACTAACTTTAACAAAACTCTGCAAGCCCAAAACTGTCAAAAGTTTGTTGGTCCTTTTTCGAGTAGTTTTTAAAATATCACTGGCAATAAGTATAAGGTTTTGAGAAATCACTACTGGTCAGATAAAGAACGCTTAGATCTATGAAGTTAGTATTGTAAATGATTTCCCAAACCCCGACTTTACAGACCGACAACCCTCCGATCCTTACTCTCTACCTCTGAGCCATTTAACGAACAACCTGAAAAGTCGTTATTTCCCCACGTACCGACAGGGATTGAAAATCCCAAAAATCATTTGTAACAATCCAATTAGATTTGCCATGCAACAGAGTTTTTATCCTCCCCGAGATGACACCCATTTTGCAAATCCCGTCTCACCCAGCAGAAATTGGGGTTAAATGTAAATAACCTTTTAATAATAATTACAGTATCAAATAATCAGTATTCAAATTTTTTTTTTTTTTGTTTCAGTTTTCTCCGAATTTGAAGTTAACAGTCAAAATTTTAGTGCACTAATCTGCTTTTCTGTTAAATATTTCTTTTTTTGTATATATTTCTTCCCCAGAATCCGTAATCACATGAATACAGATCGACCGATCAATTTTTTTTATCACTTTAATTTTGTAATCCAATGTTAGCTATTCGATGAGTTGTGCTATATTATACCTTAAAAAAGCTTACGTTTTATTTCAGTAAGTTTCATTATATCAATTGCTAAGCCCATTCCAATATTCTCCTTAGTTTTTAATTTCAATTGTTGTGTACTTTTACATTTTATAGAATTAGCCCCAAACCATAGCCTCCATCCAGTTTTTATTAGTGTATGTTGGAAACAATTTAGCGTCGCCGAGTCTCAGATACCATTTACCAGTAACCATTACCAGAATACTCATACCAAACCCTCGTGTGATCACTGACTGTTATTCACGCGCTGCGAACATAGCAATTTTTTTTAATGCCGTTCACCCCTAGGGGACTGGTGGATCAGTCGGAGATGAACAGAAAGGCAGGTCGGGTATGGGGCTTCCCCTACTTTCTGTTTTAAAATTTTCAAATAACTAGCCATTGAGTGTTTTTTTTCCCCATCCACGTTTTCGAACCCAATGACAAGGGGCCCCGGGCACAGACCGGGGCCCCGGGGCCCTTGACCCCCTGGAACCCCTCCCGAAACTCCTGGGATCACCCCATAACCAATCCTTTGGGGAGAGCACCCCATACCCACCTTGGGGTAGTCACCCCATCCCATCCTGTGGGGGTAGTCAAAAAATTACAAGGGACAAACGGGTCCGGGCTTACCCCAAAGTTAAAGAACGAACTATTACAAAGGTAATAACTCCAGGTAGGTCTAATCCAATCAAGGCAATTTCAACGGTAAAGAACTCCAGGGAGATCTGGTCACAATCTGGAAGTTACAAAGGAATGAACTCCAGGGAGATCTGGTCACAATCATGGCAAGTTACAAAGGGAATGAACCCAGTAGATCTGGTCACAATCTGGCAAGTTACAAAGTAATGAATAGCCTCACTCCTATACATGGTTACAGTCGAACAAATTTCAAAATAATGAGCCACTGATACGTCCACACCTGGTCACAATTGTAATGAGTTATAATCAATATTTAAATGGTCAACACCCACAACCTCGCACCACTACACACACGAGGGGGCAAGCACAGACACATGCACACGAGCGTATTAATATATGCATACACACAAGCACGCACAAACCCACACCCACAAACCCAAAAACACACACCCCACACACACACACACACATACACACACACACACAACGACACACACACAAACACAACACACACACACACACACACACACCCACACACACACCAAAACACACACACACACAAGAAGAAAGGGGCTACACTGAAAAAAAGGGTACAAGACGCAGAGGGAAAGAGAAGCAATGAAAATGACAGGACCCAGACACAGGAGGAAGGGCAAACACACCCCCAGAACTCCCACCAAAAAACTCCACCCGCGACTCCCCAAAGCAACTGAGCAACCATACTACAACCCCTCACTGTTCCCTTTGCCACCCAACCCCCCTATCACAAAACCCCACCCCAACAGCTGTCCCTTATGGGCATTCTGACCCCACCCCCATCAACACAAACCCCAAACCCCCACCACAGCCCCATATAGGGCCCCCCCAAGGGGTCCCCCAAACCCCCAAAATTTTGCAAACCCAATGAAGAAAAGAAACTAAAGGGTTTTTACACAAACGCGGGTGGAATAACGAATAAACAAGGATGGAATGAAAGAATCAGTGAAAAATCCCCAGACACATAGCAGTCAAAGAAACAAAACTCGCTGAACAATAAAAACCATCTTCCCCAAAAGGATATCAGATCCCGAGGAAAAATAGAAGGAGTAGAGGGGAGGAGGGGTTGCACTGCTCATAAAACACCGAGGGGGATTTGAGGAAATGGAAGGCAGGGAACATGATTGGAGAAAGAGACTACTTTGTAGGTACAATTTCATCCGGAGAACATAAAGTAGTCATTGGAGTGATGTATAACCCACACAGAACTGCAGGAGGCCAAGAGAGGAGTACGAAGAAAACAACAGGGTGATGGTGGACACACTGGCTGAGGTGGCAAGAAGAGCTCACTCGAGCAGAGCAAAGTTACTGGTAATGGGCGATTTCAACCACAGGGAGATCGACTGGGAAAACCTGGAGCCACATGGGGGTCCCGAAACATGGAGAGCCAAGATGATGGATATGGTACTTGAAAACCTCATGCATCAACATGTCAGGGACACAACCAGAGAGAGAGGGGATTGATGAGCCAGCAAGACTGGATCTTGTGTTCACCCTGAGCAGTTCAGACATTGAGGACATCACTTACGAGAGGCCCCTTGGAGCTAGCGATCATGTGGTTCTGAGTTTTGACTATATAGTAGAGTTACAAGTGGAGAAGGTAACAGGAACTGAAGGGGACATGCCAAACTATAAAAGGGAGGACTACACAGGTATGAGAAACTTCCTGCAGGAGGTTCAGTGGGACAGAGAAATGGTAGGAAAATCAGTAAACGAGATGATGGAATATGTGGCAACAAAGTGCAAGGAGGCAGAGGAAAGTTTTGTTCCCAAGGGAAACAGAAATAATAGGAAGACCAAAACGAGTCCTTGGTTTACCCGAAGGTGTAGGGAGGCAAAAAACTAAGTGCAACAGAGAATGGAAAAGGTACAGGAGGCATAGGACCCAGAAAACAAGGAGATTAGTAGAAGAGCCAGAAACGAGTATGCGCAGATAAGGAGGAGGCCCAGCGACAGTAATGAAAACGACATAGCATCGAAAGTCAAATCTGACCCGAAACTGCTGTATAGCCACATTAGGAGGAAGACAACAGTCAAGGACCAGGTGATAAGGCTGAGGAAAGAAGGTGGAGAACTCACAAGAAACGATCAAGAGGTATGTGAGGAGCTCAACACGAGATTTTAAGGAAGTATTTACAGTAGAGACAGGAAGGACTCTGGGGGACAGACCAGATGGGGACACCAGCAAGGAATACACCAACAAGTGTTGGACGACATACATACAGATGAGGAGGAGGTGAAAAAACTGCTAAGGGACATCGATACCTCAAAGGCAATGGGACCGGACAACATCTCTCCGTGGGTCCTTAGAGAGGGAGCAGATATGTTGTGCGTGCCACTTACCACAATCTTCAACACATCCCTGGAAACTGGGCAACTACCTGAGGTATGGAAGACGGCAAATGTAGTTCCCATTTTCAAAAAAGGAGACAGAAAAGAGGCACTAAACTATAGACCTGTGTCATTGACGTGTATAGTATGCAAAATTATGGAGAAGATTATCAGGTGGAGCACCTGGAACGGAACAGGAGTATAAATGCCAACCAGCACGGATTCACGGAAGGCAAATCCTGTGTCACAAACCTTCTGGAGTTTTATGATAAAATAACAGAAGTAAGACACGAGAGAGAGGGGTGGGTTGATTGCATCTTCTTGGACTGCAAGAAGGCCTTTGACACAGTTCCTCACAAGAGATTAGTGCAGAAGCTAGAGCATCAGGCGCATATAACAGGAAGGGCACTGCAATGGATCAGAGAATACCTGACAGGGAGGCAACAACGAGTCATGGTACGTAATGATGTATCACAGTGGGCACCTGTGACGAGTGGGGTCCCACAGGGGTCGGTCCTAGGACCAGTGCTATTTTTGGTATATGTGAACGACATGACGGAAGGGTTAGACTCAGAAGTGTCCCTGTTTGCAGATGATGTGAAGTTAATGAGGAGAAATTAAATCTGATGAGGACCAGGCAGGACTTCAAAGAGACCTGGACAGACTGGACACCTGGTCCAGCAAATGGCTTCTCGAATTTAATCCTGCCAAATGCAAAGTCATGAAGATAGGGGAAGGGCACAGAAGACCACAGACAGAGTATAGGCTAGGTGGCCAAAGACTGCAAACCTCACTCAAGGAGAAAGATCTTGGGGTGAGTATAACACCGAGCATGTCTCCGGAAGCACACATCAATCAGATAACTGCTGCAGCATATGGGCGCCTGGCAAACCTGAGAACAGCATTCCGATACCTTAGTAAGGAATCATTCTAGACACTGTACACCGTGTATGTCAGGCCCATACTGGAGTATGCAGCACCTGTTTGGAACCCGCACTTGATAAAGCACGTCAAGAAACTAGAGAAAGTACAAAGGTTTGCAACAAGGTTAGTTCCAGAGCTAAGGGGAATGTCCTATGAAGAAAGATTAAGGGAAATCGGCCTGACGACACTGGAGGACAGGAGGGTCAGGGAGACATGATAACGACATATAAAATACTGCGTGGAATAGCCCAAGGTGGACAAAGACAGGATGTTCCAGGGAGGGGACACAGAAACAAGAGGCCACAATTGGAAGTTGAAGACACAAATGAGCCAGAGAGATAGTAGGAAGTATTTCTTCAGTCATAGAGTTGTAAGGCAGTGGAATAGCCTAGAAAATGACGTAGTGGAGGCAGGAACCATACACAGTTTTAAGACGAGGTTTGATAAAGCTCATGGAGCGGGGAGAGAGAGGGCCTAGTAGCAACCGGTGAAGAGGCGGGGCCAGGAGCTAGGACTCGACCCCTGCAACCACAAATAGGTGAGTACAAATAGGTGAGTACACACACACACACACACACACACACACACTCACAAACACGTGGTAATGCATTATTTACAGCTAGCAAAGTCAGGGTATTTCTCCAGAATGGTCTGTAATATACCACTGTGGATAACATACTTTGCCATTTCTTGAACATTTCTGAGTGAGTTGTCTCTAAATTCGTTAATTTTATCGCACTCCAGTACATAATGATGCAAGGTGTGACAATAGTTCATCTATCAAGGCAGGTGAAATTGCTGACTTATAAAATGTACAGAGAACCTTCTCAAGGCCTCGTGTGGAGCAGTGCCGCATGCCTCGTTGTGATCCGGGTTTTCTCGTGTTTACACGGTCGCTCTTACGTGCTAGAACTTTAATTTGTGCCATCAATCCTATACGATACATCCCTCTAGCGCCTGGAACCAATCTTGGGCGGAAAACATTATATACTGAGTCAAAAAAGGAGAATTAGTGTGCACTACCTAGCAGAGTTTACTGCCAGAGGGGAATCATAGGCCTGTGTTCCGTGTGCAAAATAATAATAATAGAACTTTTCTTTGTCAGAGGAAAGAAAATCTCCCTGATAAGATAAGATAAGATTTCGTTCGGATTTTTAACCCCGGAGGGTTAGCCACCCAGGATAACCCAAGAAAGTCAGTGCGTCATCTAGGACTGTCTAACTTATTTCCATTGGGGTCCTTAATCGTGTCCCCCAGGATGCGACCCACACCAGTCGACTAACACCCAGGTACCTATTTGCTGCTAGGTGAACAGGACAACAGGTGTAAGGAAACGTGTCGAAATGTTTCCACCCGCCGGGAATCGAACCCGGGCCCTCCGTGTGTGAAGCGGGAGCTTTAGCCACCAGGCCACCGGGCCACCTAACATTGTGTATACATAGTGTATAGTGTATACTACAGTGGCTCCCTAGTATATAGATGATAAAGGCTAAAGTGTCATTTGAAAACAGGTGAATTTGTAAATGAAATGATAAGCCTATAGAGGCAGGTGCCAGAAGTCGCCAGAATCTTACCACAGTGGTCAGCTGTTTTAATAATCTTTCTGGCCTGCTAGTGTACTCGCATATAATCTAGTGATACCAGTGAATAGCAGAATACAGTGTTGTAGTAGCAACTAACCAGTATTATAATGGTACTTAGTGGAGTAGAGTGACTTTCATTAGTTACTTTTTTCTTGAAATACCAGACGTATACTGTGAATTTCATATAACCTGTAGTTACCAGCGGTCGCAATATACACAACGAGAAGCAATTATTACTACAGAAAAAGCGTCCTTCCTCCAAAATTTCCACCAGTCAACTATAGTGATAATATAGTATTTATTGTGGTGGAGACGAAAAAAAAAACTAGAAAAGCTAGATACAGCGATTGATAAACAAGGGTTGAGGCTCGACCGTTCGTCACTGTAGGAGCTGCCAGAAATCACCGGCTCTTCAACACGCAAGTTATACTTTTGTATCAATCAAATCACATATTACTCGGGTAGATAATTTCAAGTAGATCCTTCATGTGCTAGCCCAAATCACCGACTAGTATGTTTTAAATAAGTGACCCACTTGAAATATATATTGACACAATACTACACTAAAATGTCATATTTAAGTTACTTTCAAAATTATTTCTGAATTTCATCGAAATTTTATGGGCTTTTTGAAAAATATGTAATATACTTTAAAATGTTGAAAAGGCTTTAAAATTTCAATTCCATCAGTAATTCTGATAAAAAAGTTTGAAAATCCATGATTTTTAACTAAAAAATCAGGTTTGTCTAAAAAGTGTTCTAAGTGTTCTAAATCGTCGAAATATGCAAAAAATATACGATACGATACGATAGGACTCACAGGTAAGGACCCACGAGGGGCGAGGGGCAAGTGGGGACAGTGCGAAGAATAGATGGTGAGAGGAATGTCTTGAGTTGAAGAGAAAAGAGTCAGGACTAGACCCAACTGCTAAGCCTGGATAAACAATAACGAAGTTGACATAAAAAAAAAATAAAAAAAAATAACAGGGACTCTGCGGGTGCTGACAGCAACTGACTGGAAGCACTTTAACCTGCAATGACTGGATATGGTTCAGGGGCATGTTGTTTTCAAAGGCGACGCAAAACGCACATCGCAAGCACTTCAGCCCTAAAAACGCACAAAGACACAGCTATACGGCAATGGCACTTTTAAGTTATTTGAATATTTAAGCCAAAAATCAGATAAGTTATGTGTATTGTGGTCGAGGTGCCGGATCATTCAATGATTGAAAAAGATTTACATCATTGTAAGGACGTCTGAGAGTATCATCTAAGTAATTAGTCCAGTAGTCATGATATGTTTCAAGTCTGTCAAGTTGTTTGTCACTAAGTGTCTTCCAGTATACGTTCAAAGCTGGTGTGTTTGTCGTGAGGTGGAGAGATTCACAGGTGGCAAAATCGTCCCACCTCACTCCCAACACCCAACGTAATGCACGATTCTGGATACGTTGAAATTTTAGTGCGTTTGTCTTGGCAATTGACGTCAGAGCGAGTGGAAAGTAAGAGAGTAGAGGACGAATGAGAGCTTTGTAAAGATGTAGTTTTGTCTTGGGACTGGCTCCTCTCAGCTTATATAACCTTGAGAGTGCAGTTCCCGCCAGTATGGTCTTTGTAGTGATGTGAGATTTGAAGCTCAGTGTGTGGTCGAGGGTAATACCAAGGACAACTGTCGTGAAAGAACGTGGGATGGGGGTACGGGAGGTGCTTGTTTTAAGTTCGACAGGAGTGGGGACATCACGCATTCTATGGAAGTAAGTGATTTTTGACTTATTGGGGTTGGTTTTGATGCGCCATAATAATTCCCAGGCGGTAATCCTGTCGACCTCTCTTTGTGTTCTGCGTGCAAGGAAACGAAAATTCTCATGTGTTGTGAGTTGAGTGATGTCGTCAGCGTAGGAAAGGGTAATTGTGTTAGGTAAAGAGGTTCTGGTAAATCATTTGTGTAGAGTATATATAGGGTGGGGGATAGGACAGAGCCTTGGGGTACACCAGCTTTTAATGTGAAATAGTCAGAATAATGATCTCTGAACCGTATACGCATCGTTCTGCCATCTAAAAAATTACATAATAATTTCATCATATTTAAAGTTAAGTCAAAGGAAGTGCAAAGTTTGTATTTTAATCCCTCATGCCAAACAGTGTCAAAAGCTTTTTCTACATCTTTGGCTACAAGGGCGGAAGTACAGTTCTGGGCTTTATTGATACGTATATAGTTCAGGATTACATTCAGAACGTCTTGGGTAGATCGTTTTTTTCGGAAACCGAATTGTCTTTCAGTAAGCAAGTTATGTGTCTCTAGGTGAGTCCTGAGTCGCATATTTACAAGTCGTTCAAAGGTCTTACCTAAAATTTCAAGAAGGCTAATTGGTCTATAGTTCTTGGGGTCAGTCAAGTCTTTCCCCGGTTTTGGTATGAGACATGCAGTTGCAGATTTAAAGAATGGAGGGAAATAGCCAGATGCTAGAGAGGCATTAAAGAGGTCAGTGATAGCAGAAGCAACAGAAAGTGGAAGGTGACGAAGGACTGTATGTGACAGACCTGAAGCTCCTGGAGCTTTTTTTGGAAGGTGAGTTAGTAAGGAGTGAACATCATTAACAGTAAAAGGAGAGTTTAGAGGATGTGTGGAAGATAGGGTATTTAGGTTTATGATTGGGTCAGGATTTGTTAACTCTTCATTTCTCGGTTTTTCAAAATATATGAAAAATATATGAAATATTCAAAATTATTTCTGAATTTCATCGAAATTTTATGGGCTTTTTAAAAAATATGTAATATACTTTAAAATGTTGAAAAGCCTCGAAAATTTTAATTCCATTAGTAATTCTGATAAAAAAGTTTGAGAATTCATGAATTTTAGCTAAAAAATCAGATTTGTCTGAAAAGTGTTCTAAATGCTCTAAATCGTCGAAATATGCAGTAAAACATCATTTTGCATTATTTTTCGATTTTTTCAATGCTTTTGGTTTTTTAAAATATATATGAAATGTATGAAATACCTGAAGCATTGAAAAAATCGAAAAATATGGTGAAATGATGTTTTACCGCATATTTCAATTCCATTAGTAATTCTGATAAAAAAGGTTGAAAAGTGTTCTAAATGGTCTATATCGTCGATATATGCAGAAAAACATCATTTTACCATATTTTTCGATATTTCCAATGCTTCAGGTATTTCATATATTTCAAGTATTTCATACATTTCATATATTTTTTAAAAATACCAAAAGCATTGATAAAATAGAAAAATATGGTAAAATGATGTTTTACTGAATATTACGACGATTTAGAGCATTTAGAACACTTTTCAGACAAACCTGACTTTTTAGCTAAAATTCATGGATTTTCAATTTTTTTTATCAGAATCACTAATGGAATTAAAATTTTCGAGGCTTTTAAACATTTTAAAGTATATTACTTATTTTTCAAAAAGCCCATAAAATTTCGATGAAATTCAGAAATAATTTTGAATATTTCATATTTTTTTTTTTAAAATTCCAAAAGCACTGAAAAAATCGAAAATTTTGGGAAAATGATGTTTTACTGCATATTTCGACGATTTAGAGCATTTAGAACACTTTTCAAACAAATCTTTCTTTTTAGCTAAAATAAATGGATTTTCACACTTGAAATATATATTGACACAATACTACATTGAGATGTCATATTTAAGTTACTTTCAAAATTATTTCTGAATTTCATCGAAATTTTATGGGCTTTTTGAAAAATATGTAATACACTTTAAAATGTTGAAAAGGCTTTAAAATTTCAATTCCATCAGTAATTCTGATAAAAAAGTTTGAAAATCCATGATTTTTAGCTAAAAAATCAGGTTTGTCTAAAAAGTGTTCTAAATGTTCTAAATCGTCGAAATATGCAGTAAAACATCATTTTGCATTATTTTTCGATTTTTTCAATGCTTTTGGTTTTTTAAAATATATATGAAATGTATGAAATACCTGAAGCATTGAAAAAATCGAAAAATATGGTGAAATGATGTTTTACCGCATATTTCAATTCCATTAGTAATTCTGATAAAAAAGGTTGAAAAGTGTTCTAAATGGTCTATATCGTCGATATATGCAGAAAAACATCATTTTACCATATTTTTCGATATTTCCAATGGTTCAGGTATTTCATATATTTCAAGTATTTCATACATTTCATATATTTTTTTAAAAATACCAAAAGCATTGAAAAAATAGAAAAATATGGTAAAATGATGTTTTACTGAATATTTCGACGATTTAGAGCATTTAGAACACTTTTCAGACAAACCTGATTTTTTAGCTAAAATTCATGGATTTTCAATTTTTTTTATCAGAATCACTAATGGAATTAAAATTTTCGAGGCTTTCAACATTTTAAAGTATATTACATATTTTTCAAAAAGCCCATAAAATTTCGATGAAATTCAGAAATAATTTTTGAATATTTCATATTTTTTTTAAAAATTCCAAAAGCACTGAAAAAATCGAAAAATATGGGAAAATGATGTTTTACTGCATATTTCGACGATTTAGAGCATTTAGAACACTTTTCAAACAAACCTTTCTTTTTAGCTAAAATAAATGGATTTTCACACTTGAAATATATATTGACACAATACTACACTAAAATGTCATATTTAAGTTACTTTCAAAATTATTTCTGAATTTCATCGAAATTTTATGGCTTTTTGAAAAATATGTAATACACTTTAAAATGTTTGAAAAGGCTTTAAAATTTCAATTCCATCAGTAATTCTGATAAAAAGGGT
>NC_069439.1:31965585-31985445 GCF_026875155.1 Cherax quadricarinatus
GTCCCCTTTCCCTCACTTAACACCAATTTCCCCATTCCTAAGATAGGTTGGTAAGCAAATTGGTCTTTAAGCAAAGAGCATACCGTACTGGTAGTGGATTTATGTCAGCCATCTTAGATATTTTTTTAATGTCACCTTTACACCATTTATAACATTTTTAGTATACAGTGGAACCTCCACTAATGAGCACATCCACGTGCGAGTTTTTTCAGATATGAGCAGCCACTAATGTCGATTTTTTGCTTTCATACGCAACAAAAATTCCAGATGCGAGCGGGCCTCAAGGGTGAGGGGCTCTGCTCTTGATCTAGGGAATTGGATGTCATTTGTTTTTGGATTATATTATTGAAACTTGAGCAATGTATGATGGAAAGATGCTTCTTAACGTACACCAAAATTAAAGGAAATCTAAATGTAAATAACGGAGTTCACTTGTCAGCCATTAGCGGGCCCTTAGCGGTATATTTTTTGTGGTTGTATTCTCGTTTTTTTGGTCTCATTTGATAGAATGGAGATATATTACAGAAATAGATGTGATTTTGGTGCTTTCATAATGAAAAGTACCTTGAAATTGAGCTCAAAGTGGCGAAATGTTTGATTTTTGCCGATGTTCAAGAGTAAACAAAATGACATCACCGTCCAGTACCTGTCTGAGTGGCCACTCCAATACACAGTCCACAGATGGGTTGACGTTATTTATACAATTATTATAATAATGCAATAGTCTGCATAAGAGTAAATCTTCTGTTTTTTTGTGTGAATAAAAATTCCAAATGGTAAGCAAGAATATTATTATAAGAATACATATGTACTACTACTACTACTAATAATAATAATATGTATAATATAATAATTTATACACCTACCATCCGACTTACGACCGAGTTCGGTTTCCAAGAAACCGGTTGTAAGTCGAAATGGTCGTAAGTCGAATTTTACTACTGAATATCAACATAACTTTTTTTTTTATTATTATTATCACACTGGCCGATTCCCATCAAGGCAGGGTAGCCCGAAAAAGAAAAACTTTCACCATCATTCACTCCATCACTGTCTTGCCAGAAGGGTGCTTTACACTACAGTTTTTAAACTGCAACATTAACACCCCTCCTTCAGAGTGCAGGCACTGTACTTCCCATCTCCAGGACTCAAGTCTGGCCTGCCAGTTTCCCTGAACCCCTTCATAAATGTTACTTTGTTCACACTCCAACAGCACGTCAAGTATTAAAAACCATTTGTCTCCATTCACTCCTATCAAACATGAACACTCATGCCTGCTGGAAGTCCAAGCCCCTCACACACAAAACCTCCTTTACCCCCTCCCTCCAACCTTTCCTAGGCCGACCCCTACCCCCGCCTTCCTTCCACTACAGACTGATACACTCTTGAAGTCACTCTGTTTCGCTCCATTCTCTCTACATGTCCGAACCACATCAACAACCCTTCCTCAGCCCTCTGGACAACAGTTTTGGTAACCCGCACCTCCTCCTAACTTCCCAAAACTAAACGAATTCTCTGCATTATATTCACACCACACATTGCCCTCAGACATGACATCTCCACTGCCTCCAGCCTTGTCCTCGCTGCAACATTCATCACCCATGCTTTCACACCCATAAAAGAGCGTTGGCTAAACTATAACTCTCATACATTCCCCTCTTTGCCTCCAAGGACAAAGTTCTTTGTCCCCCACAGACTCCAAAAGTGCACCACTCACCCTTTTCCCCTCATCATTTTTGTAATGATTTTATTTTATTGTTTTATTTGGTATTTCATGTTTTACTTTACTTTTTATGCTGTTAGTACTGTATTTTTATACTGTAAGGTTTAGGATAAACACTGTGTACAACACAAATAGTTGTTTATTTCCCAAAATTTGGCATAAAAAACAGGGTCGTAAGTTGAGTGGTCATAAGTCGAGCAGATCATAATCGGATGGTAGGTGTAAAATATAATATATGTAGTAAAAATATAAATTATTATAAGAATATGTACATACAGGGAAAGGCCTCACTTATATGCTGGTTAGGTTCCAGGCTACCGCCGAAAGCGGAAACCGCCGTAAAGTGGAAAAACCCTTTTTTTTTTTTTCCACTTACAAATGCATACAAACACTAGATAACAAGTTTACACTAACATATATTAAGTTAGCAATAGAACCAGGCATCAAAAAAAACAATAAAAAAAGTACAATACACACATAGTGCACTCATTACTTACCTTAAAATATTTATAGTCTTAATCTAGGGTGAGACAAGTAGTATTTATTGTAAGAAATCAAGTGTGGTATGTATGGTAGTCAGACAGGCTACCATACCAGGCCACCCCACCCACACATGCAATTCTATGATATTTAAGCATCCCAGAGTGATAAAATGTATATACAGTTCACTCATTACTTACCTTAAAATTATAGGGTGAGATGAGTAGTATTTATTGTAAAAAAATCAAGTGTGGTATGTATGGTAGTCAGCCGGGCTACCATACCAGGCCAACCCACCTACACATAATATTCTATTACATTTAAGCATCCCAGAGCGATAAAATGTATATACAGTTCACTCATTACTTACCTTAAAATATTTGTAGTCTTAATGTAGGGTCAGGAGTAAGTAAATGAGATAAAACGAATAAATGAGAGAGAGAAAGAATGAGTGCATGAGAGAAGACAGGCGCAGAGTTATGTAAACAAACCAGGCGAAGTAAGTTTTTGTAAACGAAGTGTACACGTCTGGTTTGTGTACAAGTTACATTGTGTACAGGTTTGTCTCTACATTGATACTGGTAGAATAAATAAAGAAAAACACTCCCATTCTCATGTAACATCATTTTGAGAAGAAATGATGCTCTGAGTGAAGGCAATGGTAATAAGTCACTCTGACTTTTTTGGGTTATCCTAGGTTCTCTACACATATGTTGTTATGTATGATAATCTATGTAACTGTATTGTGTATACCTGAATAAACTTACATACATATGAAAGGAATAATTTTCTACAGTTACCCCCAGTAACACATTTTCTCTTATGTTAGATTAGAGAAAATGTTATTCTTGGCATCACTTGTACAAGTTATCTGGCTACCACATCTCATATTTATGTTTATTTATTCTATTGTAGGGTGTATTTATCATCTTTTTATGTTATGTATCGTGTTTATTATATAATTTTGAAAAAAATATCATGGATGGATTAATGAAAATGTGTATATTAACATAATATACAACATTTAATGAGACTCGGTGATTATTATTATTATTATTATTATTATCATTTCTAATATGGCATCACTTTGTGCAAGTCGTCTGCTACCACATCTCATATTTATGTTTATTTATTCTATTGTGGGGTGTATTTATCATCTTTTTATGTTATGTATCGTGTTTATTATATAATTTTGAAAAAATGTCATAGATGGATTAATGAAAATGTGTATTTAACATAATATACGACATTTAAATGAGACTCGATGATTATTATTATCATTACTAATATGACGTCATGAGACATAAGACACTCTTACTGATTTTAATGTGTACCTGCACGCCAGCACAGTATGTAAGTTTATTTAAGTACAGGTATACATAAGTATAATTATCAGAGTATATATAAAATATGAAATAACTTTTAAAAACATTTGAAATTTTGGAATTTCCAGACAAAATGGAGAGGACTTAGTGCTTACTGAGCTCACGAAGAATGTAAACAAACAAGGTGGGGCGCGGTGACCGTATTAGAAAGTCAGGTGGGGGAGCCGTATAGCGAGTTTTGGTCATAATTTGAAATGACCATATTAGCGGAACGCCGTAAAAGCGGGGGGCCCTGCTGTACTAATAATAATATGTAATTATAATAATAATGATAATACTATAAGTGAGTTTCGGATTGCCACCACTAGATGTCAGTATGTGTATCAAAAACATCGCCACTCAGGGAGGGAGGGAAATTATCGCGTTTTCCTTACATTTCATGCAGTTATTTTGCAAAATTTCTTGTTTCTAACCATGGTTCCTAAGAAAGCAAGTGCAAAGGACAGTGCTGAAAAGAAAAAAAAAGGGATGATTTCCATGGAATTAAAGCAGGAAATCATACATAAACACAAACTAGGTGTAGCATTAAGAGTGTACCATTAAGTGTACCATTAAGAGTGTAGCAATTAAACAATTAATTGATAGAAAAAGGACGATCTAATGGAGTTTGCTTACAAACACTCTGTTGCCTGTTATAATAAAGCAGGGGAAGGTATGAAGTCAGTAGGAGGAATGGCCACCGTGGTGGCCCCAAAAACAATGACAGCCACTAACACTACTCACATATGTAATATTTCATTCATTCATAGTGTACATGTCATGTTTCTATGTGATTAATGTTGTTTTATTATGTCATACTAGATGAATGTGATAGATAAATAAGCCATAGAGTTGATATTAGGGAAATTATTGAAGTATTTTATGGTGCCTGGAATTCCACTCGAACGAATTAATTCCTTTTCAGTTAATTTGAATTAGGAAAACTGACTCTGCTAACGAACAAATCCAGATGCGAGCAATGTCATGGAACGGATTAAACTCCTTTGTGGAGGTTCCACTGTATTTTTTAAATTTTTATAAAGTAGTGTATTGTATGTCGCTAAGTGAGGAGAGGCTGTATAAGCAGTGTTTTCTTGTGGGCAGTGGAGAACAACATGATGTTCAGTGGTGATAAGTTCCAGCTCTTTATGTATGGAAAGAATGAATAACACAAAAGGAATACTGTACACAAAACTCAAGAGGATCGTCAAATAGAACGTAAGGAACACGTGAAAGATTTGGGAATAATTATGTCAGCTGACCTTTCAAAGAACACGGTAAGACAAAGGTGTCGACAGCCTGAAGGATGAGAACCTTCAAAACTAGGGAAATAATGCCAGTGGTGACACGTTTCAAAGTTCTCATCCTCCCTCATTTTGAATGTTGCTCAGTATTGATGGCTCCATTCAGGGCCGGAGAAATATCAGAGCTGGAACAAATACAGAGCTCATTTACGGCCTGTATAGAGTCAATAAAGCATTTAAATTACTGGGAATGCTTTAAAGTCTTAAATATGTACTCAACTGGAGCAGAAAAGAGAGATAAATGATAATATATAACCATACCTGGAAATACTTGAATGTCTGGTACCAAATCTGTACAGTTATAACATACTAGAGTGAGAGATATGGGAGGAAGTACAAAATAAACCCAGTGAAGAGCAGGGGTGCAGTGACATAATAAGGGAACACTGTCAACATCCCTGGCCCCAGACTATTCAACATCTTTCCAGAAGATATCAGAAACAGTGTTGGGACAAGTGTAGAAGAATTCAAGAGTAAACTAGACAAGTATTTTCACCAGGTGCCAGATCAACCAGGCTGTGATGGATATGTGGGTCAGTGGACTACCAGCAGCAGACAGCCTTGTTGACCAAGATAGCACCAGATGAGCCTGGCTCATAGCTGGTCTCCAGGAGTAGAAAAACTCCTGGAACTCATCAAAGGTACCTGTGTGTAAGGACATAGCCAATGTACACTCCATTTTGTATGTACAGTAGGGCCCCGCTTTTCGGCATTCCACTAATACAGCGATCTCAAATTATGACTAAAACTTTTTATACGGCAAGTGGTCTTTCAAATACAGCGCGGGCCACCTGGCTTGTTTACATTCTCCATGAGCACATCTCTCTATTATGTAATAATAATCACTCTTGGGCATATTAACCCCTTGACTGTTTTGGTCGTACATATACGTTTTATGAGCCAGTGTTTCGGATGTATTAATACGCATTAAGTCTAGTGGCTTCAAATCAAGCAGGAGAAAGCTGGTAGGCCCACATGCGAGAGAATGGGTCTGCGTGGTCAGTGTGCACTACATAAAAAAAATCCTGCAGCATGCAGTGCATAATGAGAAAAAAATGACCGTTTTTTTTTGGGGGGGGGATTAAAACGCCAACTTTGAGGTGTATTTTCGGATAGTATTTATCGTTGTATTCTCGTTTTCATGGTCTCACATGATAAAATGGAAAACATATTACAGAAATAGATATGATTTTGATTAGTTTCACGATGAAAACGACCGTGAAATTGAGCTCAAAGTAGCGGAAATGTTCAATTTTTACCAACATTCAGGGGTAAGCAAATCACACCACACGTCCAATACACATCAACTGGGGAGTCTAATATTCTTTTACTAGTGCACTGATATTATTTATACCATTTATACAAGAATGCAGTATAGTCTGTATAACAGTAAATTTTGTATTTTTTGTATGAAGAAAAAATCAAAATAGAAAGCAGTAGTAATATAAGAGGGGCCTAGAGATATGACTAATGAACAGAGGATATGTTATTTTAGTGCCAAGAATGTCTACATTGTTTATTCTGAACCCTATTTTGAAATTGGCATGAAATTGGCCAAATTGCCAATTTCTGACCACTTTATTGGGTGGTTCAAATCGGTAAATGGGCGGTTTCTTGTACTCAACTGATAGAAAAAATGGAGTTCTAAAGAAATAGCTATGAGTTACGTCAACTGGAACAACAGAATTGGCCAAAAACAGGGCTCAAAGTCGGCAAAATCGCCGCTGCGTATATATCGCCGAGACCACTAACTTCGTGGGAGCATAATTCCGTGAGTTTTCGGCCAAATTTCGTACTTTTGGTGTCATTACCATCAGGAAACGATTCTCTATCATTTCATAACAAAAAATCATTTTTTTTTTTTTTTTTTTTTTCCAAAAATTTTGCGACATAGAATGACAGTTTCAGAAAGGGGCCTGCGACAGTCAAAGGATTAAATGCTTAATTTTAAGTCAATATAAACATTTTCATTAATCCATCTATGATATTTTCTTCAAAGTTATATAAGAAACACGTTACATAGCATATAAACATGCTGTTTATATTCTATGGAGGTGTGGTTGCCGGGTGGAGGGAAAACATTACGTAATAGTAATAATAATCACTCTTGGGCACATTAAATGTCTTATTTTACGTTAGTATAGACATTTTCATTAATCCATCTATTATATTTTCTTCAAAATTTTATAAGAAACACGTTACATAACTTATGAACATTTTGTTCATGTACTATGGAGGTGTGGTAGCCGGGTGGAGGGAAAACATTACATTACTCCGGCTTGAATTATTCATTACATCTAAAGGTAGTTGTTAGAAACGATTAAACTCAGTGAACATGGTATGTCGAAGGTAATAATATGGCTCTGGGCCACATTAAATATTGTGTAACTATGTAGGTAAGTGTAGGCATGTAGCCCAGGCAGACTACATACCTACATTATTATTTTAACTGATAATTATACGTATGTGTACCTGTACCTAAGTAAACTTACACACTGTGCTGGCATGCAGGTGCACATCAAAATCACTAAGAATGTCTTATTAGTCTTGAAGATGCCATATTAATGATAATAATAATAATAAGAACTATAATAATCATTCTGAGGAGCATTACATATCGTATAAAACGTTAATACGTATAGACATTTTGCTTAATCCATCTAAATACACCTCACAGTAGAATAAATTAACAAATATGAGATGTGGTAGCCAGGTAACTTGCAGGACTTGTGGTAGCCAGGCGACTTGTAGGACTTGTGGTAGCCAGGCGACTTGTAGGTCTTGTGGTAGCCAGGCAACTTGTAGGACTTGTGGTAGCCAAGCAATTTGTAGGACTTGTGGTAGCCAGGGAACTTGCAGGGCTTGTGACGAAAACCAGACACGTTCATCTGGTTTGTTTACATTATATGTGGGGTAGGGTGGGGAGGGCTGCCCTTCGTGGCTACCCATACTTCACAACCTGACTTCACACAAATAAAACTCACCTCTCACCCTACAGTAAGACTACAAATATTTTAAGGTAATTAATGAGTGTACTATATGTGCATTTTATCGCTCTAGTGAGCTTAATGTAGTAGTAGGTGGGAGTGGCCAGGCAGGATGCCATACTTCCCACACGACTTTATACAAATAAATACTTTTCACCTCTCACCCTACATTAAGAGCATTAACCCTTTCAGGGTCGCCAGGCCCTCTCCGAGACTTGTTCTCAGGGTCGCCAGGCCCTCTCCGAGACTTGTTCTCAGGGTCGCCAAATTTTCAACAAAAAAAAAAAAAAATTATTTTTTTCATATGAAAAGATAAAGAATCTTTTCCCGATCATAATGACACCAAAAGTATGAATTTTGATGGAAAACTTACGGAATTATGCTCTCACAAAGTTAGCGGTCTCGACGATGTTTACGCATCTGCGATTTTGCCCACTTTGAGCCCTATTTTCGGCCAATTCCAGTGTACTAGTCGACAGAAATCATAACTCTTTCGCTAGAACTCCATTTTTTCTATCGAATGAGTACAAGAAACCACCCATTTACCGATTTCAACTATCCAATTCAGTGGTCAGAATTTAGCAATTTTGCCAATTTCACACAAATTTCAAAAGATGCCAATTTTCAAATAGGGTCCAGAATAAACAAGAAAGACATTCCTGGCACTAAAATAATATTTCCTCTGCTCATTAGTCACATCCCCATGCCCCTCTTACATTCTTTTGCTTTCCACTTTGAATTTTTATTCTCACAAAAAATAAAAGATTTACTGTTTGCAGACTACTGCATTAGTGTAGAAATGGTATAAATAATATTGGCGCACTTGTGAAAGAATATTAGACTCACCATTTGACGTATATTGGACACTTAGCATGATTTGTTTACTTTTAAACTTTGGTAAAAATCGAACATTTCTGCTACTTTGAGCTCAATTTCAAGGTACTTTTCATTGTAAAACCAGTCAAAATCATCTCAATTTCTGTAATATGTCTTCCATTCTATAAAATGAAACCAGGAAAACTACAATACAACAATAAATACCATACGAAAATACAGTGCAAAGTCACTGTTTTAATCCAAAAACACGGTCAGAGTTTTTTTTTTTCTCATTACGCACTGTGTGCTGCAGGATTATTTTTATACTGTGCACACTGACCACATAGACCCATTCTTTCGTATGTAGGCCTACCAGCTTTCTCTCTCTAGATTTGAGGGTTCTAGAATTTAGGCATACTAGTATGTCAAAAACCCTGGTGCGTAAGCCGTACTAGTACGGCCGAAACCCTGAAAGGGTTAAGACTACAAATATTTTAAGGTAAGTACAGCATCTGCTGTATATGCATTTTATCGCTCTCAGGAGCTTTAAGCATCATAGTATGATATGTGTGGGTGGGGTGGCCAGGAGGGCTACCACACCTGACTTCTTAGTAAATACTACTCGCCTTTTGCCCTACATTAAGACTACAAATATTTTAAGGTAAGTACAGCATCTGCTGTATATGCATTTTATCGCTCTCAGGAGCTTTAAGCATCATAGTATGATATGTGTGGGTGGGGTGGCCAGAGGGCTACCACACCTGCTTCTTAGTAAATACTCACTCGCCTTTTGCCCTACATTAAGACTACAAATATTTTGAGGTAAATAATGAGTGTACTGTGTGTGTATTTTACTTTTTTATGCCTAGTTCTGTTGCTAACTTAATATATGTTAGTGTAAACTTGTTATCTGGCATTTATATGCATTTATAAATGGAAAAGAAATTGGAGTTTTGCTTTCCGGCGAAGTCTGCTTTCTGGCAGTAGCCTGGAACCTCACCTGCCGAATAAGTGGGGCCCTACTGTGCATGCCTATAGGAAACTGCCTTTTTTTTTTTTTTAATTTAAAATTTAAACAAGGTTTCACTGAGATGCCCAATGCTTTGTTTCATTTTATTTTATTATATTTTCAGGCACCACCAGAATTGGTGACTACAGATCAGCGCCATGAAGCAGAGCAAGTTTTTCTTCAATTACGTAACACAAAAAATCCATTTAATCTTTGCCGGCAGTTGTTGGGTGAGTAATGCTTTCACTGTTAATTCTTTCCATAAGTACCATACACACATTATAATCAATATGCAGCCAGAATTCATTTTGTGTGTAATAAATGCACTTTGGCACAGTTACCCTTTAGCAGTAATGACATTGATTTACCTAATTTTAATACAAATGACCCATTGCCATATATTGATGATTATGATTGTTTTATGAAAACAGGCCTTCACTTTATTCATGTCAATGCAAGATCACTTCTTCCTAAATTGGCAGAGATTAGGATTCTAGCTAACAAAATTAGGGCGGCAGTTATAACCATCTCTGAATCTTGGTTGGATGATACGGTGACTGACGACGAGGTCAAAATAGAAGGTTACAATATAAAACGCTTAGATAGGAACAGAAAGGGTGGTGGAGTATGTGCCTACATTAGAAATGACTTAGCTTACAACCCAAGACCTGATTTAAATAACAATAAACTAGTAGGAACTAGTTACCGCCCTCCTACCCAGGACCAGTTCTTAGAAGACTTTTCCAGAGTCTTGTCCGGAGTTGAAAGCAATTGCGAAACAATAATACTGGGCGACTTCAATATCTGTTTTCAGCAACAAAATAACGGGCTATGCAAAAGGTATAAGCAAATTCTAGGATTAAAATTTACAACCCAACTAATTAATAAACCAACCCGGATCACACAGTTCTCAGGGACCCTAATTGACCACATACTTTGCAACCGCGCTGAGAACATTAGTCAGTCAGGCGTCATTACCACAGGTCTTAGTGATCATTTCATCATTTACTGCACCAGGAAAATCACTAAGGATAGGATAGGCCTACACAGGACAATAAAAATGAGGTCAACTAGAAACTACAGTAAAGAAACACTGGTAAATAGGCTACACAATTGTGACTGGACAGAGATAACAAGTTGCACGGACGTAAACGATGCCTGGGAAAAATTCAAAACAATGTTCACTACCATTCTTAATAATATTGCACCAGTTAAAGAGGTTAGGATTAAACGAAGAACTGAACCCTGGATGACTACTGAGATATTAGATAATATGAAATTCAGAGACCAGCTGCTAAAAAGATTTAAAGCAAACAGACAGGATATTGCAGCACTAAATGAATTCCATAGGGTGAGGAACAGAGTACAGAGGCTTATAAAAGGAGCAAAGGCAAAGCACTATTGCTCAAAAATTGAAGAATATAAGCATAACCCCAGAAAGCTCTGGCAACAACAAAACAGTTGGGGTATAGCCATAAGCCAGTAGATAGGTCTAACATAGTACTCACTATCGATAATGAGGTATGCCACGAAACATCTAAGGTGGCAAATTGCTTTAATTCCTACTACACATCTGTTGCATCAACACTAGTAAGTAAACTACCAGCTGCATCAAATACCTTTAACACAGACTCTGATAAGTTTCAAACATACTATACCAATAAAGGGGTAACCCCAAACAGTTGTCAACTAGTAAGTGTATCTCATGACTTCATTCCAAAAGAACTAAGCAGGTTAAACCCAACTAAGAGCACAGGCCCTGATAACATCCCGTCTAAGTTCCTAAAAGATGGTGCTTCTGAACTGTCAATCCCTATTGCTCACATAATAAATCTATCAATCACCACTAATACCGTACCGGAGGGGTTCAAGGAGGCCAGAGTTACTCCTATCTTCAAGAAAAATAATAGGTCTGATGATGTAAGCAACTATAGACCTGTTAGTATACTCAGTATAATATCTAAAATTCTGGAGAGGGCGGTGTATTCTCAAGTAGTTAAGTACCTTAATAAAACACATTCTCCTACTAAACGGGCTTTAGAAGATCCCCCAAACCCGATACCTCCCTTATTAATCGATGGATTACCTGAGAACGAAATGTCAAAAGGGAACCTCATAGTATGGAAACCCTTTAGCCTGCAAAAGGCCTTCGATAGTAAACCACAAATATTATGTAGAAACTTCAAGTATGGGTATGGGTTTCTGTAACTTTTTTAATCCTCCCCTTAGAAACAGGAAAAAAATATCAAAATCAACAAACGGAATCAGAACCCCGCCTAACATGGGGATTCCCCCAAGGTTATTCCGGGTCCCTTACTATTCTTATGTTATGTCAATGTTTGCCTATCAGTGTCAAGTGCAAACTCCTATGTAGGAATGACAGTCCCTTTTTTAGTGACGGGTAAAAGACCCCAAGATATTGCTAATTTTTTAAAAACACTGGAACTGGAGTCCTCAGCAAAGGGTTTAACAACAAACATCATACACCTAGGGAAAACTGAACCATTTTTCTTTGGAACGAAACAAAAACTAAAGGGAAAATAATTTTAACCCTTTGGGGGTCGAGGCCCCTCCGAAACTCGTTCTCAGGGCGGCCAAATTAAAAAAAAAAAAAAAATTTTTATTTTCTCTTTTGAAAAGATAGAGAATTTTTTTCCCGTCATAAAGACACCAAAATTTTTTTAAATTTGTAGAAAACTTACGGAATTATGTCTCGCAAATTTAGGGGTCTCGGGGATATTTCGCATCGGCTTTTTGCCCATTTTAGCCCCATTTTGGGCCCAAATTTTTTCACTGTACTATCGAAAAAAAAAACATGAATATTTCGCTAAACCTCCATTTTTTTCATCGATGGGTGCAAGAAACCCCCAAAATTTAAAAATTAAAAACTACCAAAACAGGGGTCAGAATTTAGCATTTTGCCAAATTTCACCAAAAAATTTCAAAAAAATCCCCAATTTTCCCGAATGGGGGCCCAGAATAAACAAAAAGCTTTTCCTGGCACTAAAATACATTTCCTTATCATTAGCACGTCTAAAGGGGCCCCTTATATCCTTTTGCTTTCCACTTTAATTTTTATTCCACAAAAAAAATAAGTTTATTTATCAACACTGCATTATTGTAAAAAATGTATAAATATTTTTGGGTGCATTTGAAAAAGAATATTAACTCACCATTGAGGGGTTATTGCACGTTGGGCCATTTGTTTATTTTTTGAAGTTTGGAAAAAATCGAACATTTCGCTACTTTGAGCTCAATTTCAGGGCCCCTTTTCTTTTAAAACCCAGTCAAAATCATCTCAATTCTGTAATATGCTTCCATTCTATAAAATGAGACCAAAAAAACTAGAAACAAAAAAAAATCCCCATACAAAAAAACCGCAAAGCGCTGTTTTAAAAAAAAAAATGGTCAAAGTTTTTTTTTTTTTCATTATGAAGTGTGCTGCAGGATTTTTTTTTTAGACGTGCACACTGACCACATAACCCATTTTTTCACATAAGGCCTCCCAGCTTTCTCCCACAAATTTTGAGGCCGCAGAATTTATGGTATTTTAAACGTCAAAAACCCCTACGCGTAAAACGTACTAGTACGACCAAAACCCTAAAGGGTTATGTTCAGGTAATGGGGAGCCACATTTTGGTTTCACTTTTAAATATTGGGAACCCCCTTTGCCCCCCATCATGTCGGAGAATTGAAGGAACAGTGTAGTAAAGAAAGCGAATGCCAGGCTGAAGTTCCTGTATAACAAGACAGTGTCTACCTACGGGGCTGCGGGACCCAAAGTCTACCCTTATACAATGCCATAGGTTTACCTTGCTTTCTTGGTACTCGCCTTGACAAAAAACTAAGATGACTGCAAATCACCCAGAACAAAATGAAGTTTCATCCGGGGGCTGGGACCAAAGAAATGTACCGGAAATTCAGCATTGGATACTGAATTTTTGAAGAAGAGTAAAAAAACTGAAGCTAAATCATTTTTTAAAAAATTGCTCGAACATTCCCCAGAATTCTTGCGCAATTTTGTAAAGGGTTGGGAACCAAAGCAATATAATTTAGGGGGAAAGGCACAATTTGTTTACCCACAGCATGGCCAGGTTTAAAAACACCTTTAGTACGCAATAAAGAATGGAACAGACTACCCACAAATGTCAAGGCCAGTCATACTTGAACCTTAAGAAACTCCCAAAAAAGTGTTGATAAAATGAAGCAAAGAAAGGGAGGGGAATGATTTTCTTTTTTTAGCTAAAAACGTGAAAATTTTTTACCTTACCAGTAATGACCCTCATTGTAGATAGTCGTAATGACCCTCGGGTAGTAGATAGTCTTAATGACCCTCGTATTGTAGATAGTCTTAATGCCCTCGTGTAGTAGATAGTCTTTTTAGTATGAAAATAAGATTTTATTTCTTTAGAATAAAAGAAAATATTATAACCTTATATTATAATAAAAGGAAAAAGGCCCCCAAGGGAAAATAATCCTCTGTTGATTTTTTTGGGGTTTTATCCTAGGTTCTTACACTTTGCGCTTGTATGATAATTCAAAGTAACGTATTGTGTATCCTAAAAAAATTTTTATTACAACTTACTTATTTATAAAGGGAATGCGCTGCGTGGGGGTTTGTTCCAACTCTGATGTAGAATTAATATGGCAGTGAAAACGGGTCCAGTTGCTTAGTAGTAGGAGTGATAACTTAGAGGTGATACTTTTTTAAAAATCAGGGGGGTAGCTCCCCCGGGCTACCACCCTACATGAAAATACGATTTAAATTTTTAAAGCACCCCAGACGATTATTATTATTTTATTATTTTTTATTACCATTTGAATCCCTTTTTTCACTATTTTTAATACTTCTGACCCCATCCTCACAAATAAGGAGCGTGGGAATGAAAGAAACAGATGTATGCTTACGGTTCATACATGCTCATTTTCCATACTTTTGTTAAGATTTTATCACGTAAAAACCCTTTACTGTTTTCCCAGTTGCTTCATTTTGGTACAGTAGCTAAATAATAGCAACAACCCCCTATTCTCATGCACCCACTATATTTAGGGGGAATGATGCTCTGAGTAAAGGGCATATGAAGGAAAATTTTCTTTTTCCCCCCATAATACTGTTGTGTACATTTTTTTCTGGGGTTGTTGGACTAGGGGGAAAACAAATTCTTCCGTCCCCTAAAAGCCGCCCGGTACCGAATCTCAATTTATGTCAATTTTTTTACTGGGGGGTTATTATCATGTTTATATGATTTTAACACTTTTTTAAAATTTTTGAAAAAATATGAGGGTTTAATGAAAATATCTAATTCCCCTTTTCTCTGTTAACCCCCTCTAAAACTTGCTCGCAGTTTTGAAGAATTTGAAACAAAAAATTTTTCCTTTTGAAATGATAAGAATTTTTCCAAGGGTAATGACACCATAAGTACGAAATTTTCTAAAAAAATTTAGAATTTACGCGCTCCAAAATTTAGGGGTCTCGCATTTTACACATTGGCATTTTGCCATTTTGAGCCCTTTTTTTTTTGCCCACTTCTTTTGTCCAGTCTCCCAAAAACTGTTAACTATTTCACTAAACTCCATTTTTTCTATTTATGAGTACATAGGGCCCCCGCTTTACGCGTTTTGCCTTACAGCTTTCCGCTAATATGGCGATTTTAAATTATGACCAAAACTCTATACAACGAGCAGTCTTTCGAATACTGTGCACCCCACCCAGTTTGTTTACATTCTCCATGAGCACATATCTCTATTATGTCTGGAAACTTTCCAAAATTTCAAATGTTTTAAAGTTATTGATATTTTTTAATTTTCTCGATAATTTATTGTGTGTGCCTTACCCAAAAATCTTACACACTAGCTGGGTGCATGTCCATAAAATCACTAAGAGTGTCCCTCTAGTCTTAACGCCATACTAATAATACTAATACGTAATAATAATCCCTCTTGGGCACATTAAATGTCTTATTTTATTTTAATAAAACATTTTTTATTAATCTAATTTTTTTTTTTTTAAAATTTTAAAAAGAAACAAGTTGCATTGCCCAAAAACAGCTGTGTTTATAAGGGGTGGTATGGGGAGAGGGAAAGCATTTGTTTTTTTCTGGGCCAGCATCAAAGAAAACCTGATGAATCGCTTTGGCAATGCTTTTGTTTACAAATTTTCGGGGATAAATTTTTATTTCTTTTCCCCCTTATGTGGCAAAAAAGGATTCATTAGAAACGAGTAAACTCGGTGAACATGATATGCATGGGAATAATTGGTCGGGCCGCATTAAAACATTAGTGTGTAGCCCTGGCTCCTACACCCGATTCCCACAAATAAAACTACTCACCTCTCGTCCCCCATTGAGACCATGTTTAAGGTAAATAATAAGTGTCCTGTATTGGATTTATATTCTGGGTTGCTTTTTTAAAAAAAAACGTATATTAATTAATTTGGGACGGGGAGCCAGGGGTACCCACACCTGGGTACCTAACCCGATTCCACAAATACAAATACATACTACTCACCTCCCCCCTTCATTAAGATACAAATATTTTTAAGATAAGTAATGAAGAGGGGGTTTTACATGGAAACCCTGGATTTCATAGAACCAATTTCCCGAAGGTTGGGCTATATCTGAAAAGCGAAAACCAAAGTAATATTTCCCTAAGAAATAATGTAAATAAGTGGGGAAACCCAAATACGAATGTCCCCAAATCAACCAATTATGAATACTTTTATAAGTATTTTTGAGGGTCTGAAATGAACTAATCTAATTTACATTATTTTGATGGGGGAATAAATTCGTTTGGTAATGGCACTTGAACGCCATCTGGAAGAAGAAAAAAAGGGTTCGATGTTTGGGTTCCACTGTACATCAATCCGTTTCCAGAACTCAAAAAAAGGGAAAAAACCTCTACTTATGGGTTTAATCCATTCCATGACCTTTTGATCTGGATTTCCATTTTCAGAGTCAATTTTCTCACTTAAATTAATTGAAATGGAATTAAACGGGTTTCCGTGGAAATTCCAGGGAGGACAAAATAAGTGGCCCCCGGTTTAACGATATTTTTTTATTCCGAAGTATTTTTTAGGGGCCGTACTGACCCAATTTTTTCCATAAGGAATATTTTGAAGAGGTTAGTCCATTTCAGACCCCCCCAAAAAACACGTACAAACGCATTTTCTAAAAACACTTACATAATTGGGGCATTGGGAGGTGATGTTAAGCGGGGGTCCCTGACTTCAATAATTTCCCTAATTTTAATCTCGGCTATTTATCATCACAATTCATTGATATGACATAATAAACAAAATAATAACCAAAAACTGATTATACTTAAATGAAAAAAATAGGGCCCTAGTATGGTGGCAGAGGCAGCGGGAGAAGCGTCCACATTTCTGTTCCAATTTGATATAGTATCTTTCCATGTTCTTTGTAAAAGAAAACAGAGTATTTTTGAGGCTAACTGCAGTAATCACTAGGACCCATGGTTAGAAAAAGAAAAATTTGGGGCCAAATGACTAAAAAAAATGCAAAAACACGAGAGAACTGCCCCCACGGGGTGTAAACATTTTTTTTTCGCTTTCCAGCTGTGCTACAGCTGTGGGCCCAATGCAGAACAATCTGAATTATTATTACGGTAATTTTGCATTTTTATTATTATTTTTAATTTGGGAACAAACTCTATAATTATTATAATAAATTTTTATTTTAATTTAGGGAATGAACTCATCATTATAATAATAATAATAATAATAATAATTTTATTACAATATTATTAGTGTATTATATTTTTATTTTTGTTGTTGTTATTAATTTAAGGAAATGAAGCTCTTCGTTATTATAATACGTAGCCGCCATTTAAGAAATTTCGCACAGTTTTTTTTGTAACACGTCATATAATTTAAATTTTAAAATGGTTCATTTGGGGAAGGAAAAAAAAATTTTCTTTTGCTCAACGGCCACCTCGTTGTGGGGGCAGCTGGGGGGCCATCCCCACCACTCCCCGGACCACCCCCCACCATCCTAGCATTGTAATTCATTGTGTCCCTTTTTCTCTGCTACAAAGGGAGCTGTGTTTGTCAATTTTGTTATGATTTTTTTAAAAACTTATCTTGTATCTGCCAAGCAATCATGACCCAGTAGCCATACTATATTGTGAAAGTGGCACGAAGAGGGATAAGCACTTAATTTAGAATTATCAAAAAATTGACAAGAGATTACCTTTAGCCATAATTTGGGTTACTTTGTACACAGAAAAAAAGGTTAACATGGTTTGTTAACTTTTCTGAATGACTGACTGACGACTTACTGTTTGACTTTACTGATTGACTGACTGAATGAAAGACTTGATGACTTTCTGAGTACTTGACTGACTTACGAGTACTTGACTGAAGACTTGACGCTTGCGAAAGACTTGATTTCTTTCTGAGTGCTTGACTGACTTACTGAGTGATTTGACTGTAATAAAATATTATTTTTATTTATTATTATTCCTAGGTAGTAGGTTGGTAGACAGCAACCACCCCCGGGGGGTACTACCCTCCTGCCAAGAAGTGTAAAACAAAAAATGTAATTGTTTTACATGAGGTAGGTTGTTGGTGTCCCTTTTTTCTGTCTCATGAACATGCAAGATTTTTAGGATGTCATTCTAAATTTACAACTTAGGTCACACTACACTACATATACATGCATATATAACAACCCCTCTGTGTTTTTTTCTATTTCTTTCTAGTTCTTATTCTTGTTTATTTCCCCTTGTCTCCATGGGGAAGTGGGGAAAAGAATTCTTTCCCCTGTAAGCCAGCGTGTTGTAGGAGGCACTGAAAAGCCGGGAGGGGGGGCTTAGTAACCTCTTCTTTCCCTTTTTATATTTTAAAAAGTAAAAAGGGGAAAAATTTTGTTTTCCTTTTTGGGGCCCCCCCGCCTTGGTGGGTACAGCCGGTGTGTTGAAAGAAAGAAAAAATTATATTTTGCGAGAAAAGAAGGAATGATTTCCAGGAATTAAACATGAAATCATGATAAAAAAGCGAGGTGTCCAGGTTTTTGGTTGAAGGGGGAAGAGGGGGGGGGGCGTTTATTAAATGTTGGTCTAACCCTTTTGGGAAAAACGAACCCGGGGCGGGCTCGTATCTCAAAAAATGAAGTTGGGCACCGTAAGTCAAGGTTCCACTGTACATTTGGAACCTCAAATCGAACTTAATCCCTTCCCGGGGCTAGTTTAAATTCAAAAAGTCTAAAATTTAAGCAATATTTCCCTAAGAAAAAATGGAAAAACAATTAATCCATTCCAAAACCCCGAAAAATTTTACAAAAAAAAAACATTTTTTTAGAAATTAATTACGGTTTTCATACACACAAAAAATACTTTAGTGTTAATTTTCTATATAAATATAAAATAACATTTTTAAATTTTTTATTGAAGTCGGTGATTGCATTAGAAGATAGGGAGGGGAAGAAGGGAGTTGGGGTTTTGTTTGGGAAAGGGAAACCCCCTCCATGAGAACTTCGGTAAAGCCCCCTCGGGGTTTCTTCCCTTCTCTGTCTTTTAATGCCTTTTTGGGCCACTTTAGAGTCCCCTGGCCCCCGTTCACAAAAAACGCCACAGCCTCGTTTTTTGGGCCCCTTTAACCCTTTTAGGGGTTTCCCACTCTAACTAGCAATTCAAATCTATGAGGGGAAAAACTGGTGCCTACTAGAAAGAATGGTCATGTGTCAGTGTCGCAGTGTAAAAAAAAACCGCAGCACACAGGCATGATGAAAAAAAAAAAGCTCCGGGTTTTTGGTTTAAAAACGACTTTGCAGTATATTTTTGTATGCATTTTTTGGTGTATTTTATTTTTCTTTGGGCTCTTTTTTTAAAAAGGAAGACATATTCAGAAATTGAGTGATTTTGATTGGGTTTCATAAAGAAAAGTACCTTGAAATTTAGCTCAAAATAGCAGAAATGTTCGATTTTTACCCCAAAATTTTAAAAGTAAACAATCATGCTACGCGTCCGACACGCAACTGGTGTCTGATATTTTTTCCAAATGCACGAAATTTTTTTTACCATTTCACACTAATGCAGTTTTGCATAACATAAATCTTTTATTTTTTGTGGAATAAAAATTCAAAGTGAAAAGCAAAGAATTTAAGAGGGCCCGGGGGTTTACTAAGAACAGGAAATGTTATTTTTTTGCCAGGAATCCTGT
>NC_069439.1:31985945-32007379 GCF_026875155.1 Cherax quadricarinatus
AAAAAAGTGAGCAGTAAAGGGGGTTTTGAAGAGGAAATTTTACTAGTAATTCAGTGTGATTGCAAGAGTACTAAGTGTACTAGGGACTGGACAAAGAAAAAAATTATTGTATATGAGTAAAAGAGCGAAGATGAAAATGGCAGGCATTGGGGGTACGGGGCGCCATAATTTATATTTATATTTCTTCTTAAATTCCCATGAAGAAGAAATCAGTTGGGGGGGGGAAAAAAGGGTTTTGAAGGATTAACAGCCCCTGGAAAGAAAAACCCCAACAGTTCCCCACCTCCAGAAAAGTAAACCTCACTATCGCCACAAGGTTGGCAACCTGCACCCAAACAAAAAAGGCACACGCTTTTATTGTAGCGTTTTAAGGGGTGATACCAAATTAATCCGGGACCTAAACTATTGTGCAGAGGAAAAAAAGACAGATAAAGACGGCGAAAATTTGGTCTATACAGGGATGATAACCTTAACCCCATTGTAATGCATACATAGGTCAATGTGAAAATACAGCCATTATTATCTAAACACTACCAAACAGATGCATCACTTACAAAAGTACGATGAAAAACAGAAAAGGCCCCTTATGTAAAATGTGAAAGGGGGGGGTGCATGGGATGTATGTACAATTATGAACGGTGCCGAATTCATTTTGTGGTAACAAATCCCTTTTGGCCATTTCCCCTTTGCTTGTTGACTTGATTTACCTAATTTTAATACAAATGACCCATTGCCATATATTGTGATTATGACTGTTTTATAAAACAGGCCTTCATTTTATTCATTCAATGAAAGATCACTTCTTCCTAAATTGGCAGAGATTGGGATTCTGCTAAAAAAATTGGGCGGCAGTTATAACCACTTAAATCTTGGGTTGGATTTTTACGGTGATGACACGAGGTCAAATAGAAAGGTTTTCAATATAAAACGTTTGATAGAACAGAAAGGGTGGGGGAGTAGTGCCTCTTAGAAATGGGCTTACTTACAACCCAAAACCTGATTTAATAAAAATAAACTGGAGATTTAGGTTTGAAGTGCTGCTTCCCAAAGACCAAACCATCTTAGTGGGAACTAGTTACCGCCCTCCTACCCAGGCCCATTCTTAGAAAGCCGCTAACCAGACTAAGAGCGAAGATAAAAAATTTTTTTTATGAGAGAGCCAAAAAATTTTGTTTAAACCCAAAACCACCCGATGTTACCCTGACCCCAAAGACTTCGAAAGGCGATAAATGACATGCCCGCACTTCCCCCAGGCCCCAGACTCATAGAACTCTTTGTTCATAAAGAACTCAAGAAGCCCCTATCACACCCTTTTTTCAATCCTTTTGGAGAGGGGCATGGAAGGGGGTTTTTCCCACAGTTACTAAAAACAACAGACATACCCCCACCCAAAAAGGGGGCGTAAAGCAACAGAAAAGAATTTACAGACCAATAGCACTAAAAACCCCATATAAAAAATCTTTGAAAGGGCCAAGAAGCAAGATCACCCCCCACTAAAACCCCCATCATTAAAAACCCCAGGGCAACAGGGGTTTTAGAACGGGTCGCTCCTGTTGTTAACTATTGGTACTACACAAGGCCCTAAATGCACTGAAGAAAAAAAGAATGCGAGTAATATATACAGTTTTTTGCAAAGCCTTCGAAAATGTGACCAGGGCATAATACGCACAAAATGTTGCAAAAAAGGAAAAACAAAAAAAGTCGGTCGATGACTAAATTTCCCCTCACTAACAGAAAACAGGGTATCGCAACAGGTAAAGTCCGGGGGCACTCGGTGAAAAGCTCTGTTCACAAGGCCATATCGCTCCCATCTTGTTCCTCATCTCAATCCGACATAGACAAGGATGTCACCACAGCACCGTGTTTCCTTTGCAATGCCCCGAACTGCATTTACGTGTCTTCCATTGCAGACACTGCAAAGCTCCAGGGGGGACATAACCCAAATCTTTAGTGGGGGCAGAAAACCAATAGAAGTTCAAAAAAAGATGAGAAATTTCAATTACTCAGAATGGTAAACAGAGGAAATTAAACTTCATCAAGTACAAAACAAATTCTGGCCACAAAATAAGCGAAACACCCAATCAAAGACCCGGGGTATCATGTCGGAGGCTACCTTCAAGGGCCAAAACATTGTTCAACGCATCTGCTAAAAAAAATGACAGGATGGATAATGAAACCTTCAAAAATAGGGAGGCCAAGCCCATGAGACACCTTTTTAGTCACTTTTTCTATCTGGCTGGGAAAAATTCTGCACATAACGCCCTTTCAAGGCAGGGGAAATTGCCGACCTAAAAATTACAGGAACTTTCCGGCACGCATTAAAAGGAATAAAACACTCAATTATTTGGGGGCGCTTGAGGTTCCTAAACCCGTATTCCCTGGGAAAGCAGGGGGGAGAATAATGATTTATAACCTGGAAAATCCCAGAAAGGGGCTAGTTTTCCCAACTTGCACACAAAAAACACTCACTACGATACAAAAACTTGGGGACGTGCACCATCCCCCCAATGAAAAGCGGGGTGTCACTAGACGTTAAGAACCTACAATAAGTGTAGGGGCCCGAGACTTTTCAACTCCCTCCCAGCCCTAAGGGGGTTTCCAAAAACCCCTGGCAGTCTTCAAGCTGGCATGGACAACACCAAAGTTTTCCGGATCACCGGCTGTGGCTCGTAGTTTTTTTCCCGTGATCCACAGAAAAACCCCCTGGTTGTCAGGCTCTGATCACCGGGGAGGCCCTGGTCAAACCGGGCCGCGGGGGCGTTGACCCCCGAAACTCTCTCCAGGAAACTCCCGTTTTTCCGGGTTGAAAAAAAATTGCGAGACAAAATACTGGGCATTCAAACTTTTCCGGAGCAAAATAACGGGGGAGCAAAAGGGAAAGCAAATTCTGGATTAAATAGCTACCCCAATATTAAAACACCAACCCATCACAGTTTTCAGCCACCCTAATTGACCCCCATACTTTGTAACTGGCCGAGAACTTATCATAGGCATCATTACACAGGTCTTAGTGATCATTTCATCATTTACTGCACCCGGAAAATCATAGGGATAGGATTGGCCTACACAGGACAAAAAAAATGAGGTAACTAAAACTACGTAAAGAAACACTGGTAAATAGGCTACACAATTGTGACTGGACAGAGATACAAGTTGCAGGGGACGTAAACGATCCCTGGGAAAAATTCAAAACAATGTTCACTACCATTCTTAATAATATTGCACCAGTTAAAGAGGTTAGGATTAAATGAAGAACGGGAACCCTGGATGACTACTGAGATATTAGATAATATAAATTCAGAGCCCAGCTGCTAAAAAGATTTAAAGCAAACAGACAGGTTTGCAGCACAAATGAATTCCAAAGGGTGAGGAACAGAGTACAGAGGCTTATAAAAGGAGCAAAGGCAAAGCACTATTGCTCAAAAATTGAAGAGTATAAGCATAACCCCAGAAAGCTCTGGCAACAACTAAAACAGTTGGGGTATAGCCATAAGCCAGTAGATAGGTCTAACATAGTACTCACTAACGATAATGAGGTATGCCACGAAACATCTAAGGTGGCAAATTGCTTTAATTCCTACTACACATCTGTTGCTCAACACTAGTAAGTAAACTACCAGCTGCATCAAATACCTTTAACACAGACTCTGATAAGTTCAAACATACTATACCAATAAAGGGGTTAACCCCAAACAGTTGTCAACCAGTAAGTGTATCTCATGACTTCATTAAAAAAGAACTAAGGCAGGTTAAACCCAACTAAGAGCCAGCCCTGATAAACATCCCGTCTAAGTTCCTAAAAGATGGTGCTTTTGAACTGTCAATCCCTATTCTCACATAATAAATCTATCAATCACCACTAATACCGTACTGGAGGGTTCAAGGAGGCCAGAGTTACTCCTATCTTCAAGAAAAATAATAGGTCTGATGTAAGCAACTATAGACCTGTTAGTATCTCATATAAAATCTAAAATTCTGGAGAGGGCGGTGTATTCTCAAGTAGTTAAGTACCTTAATGACAACAGCATTCTCCATAGCTATCAATTTGGGCTTTAGAAGATCCTACTCAACCGATCCCTCCCTTATTAATCTGATGGGGTTACCCGAGAACTGAAATGTCAATAGGGAACCTCATAGGTATGGTAACCTTAGACCTGCAAAAGGCCTTCGATAAATGTCAACCACAAAAAAATTATGTAAGAACCCTTCAAGCTATCGGTATAGGTTCTATAGAGTGGTTTAAGTCCTACCTTAGCAACAGGAGACAAATAGTCAAAATCAACAAAACGGAATCAGAACCCCTGCCGATAACATGTGGAGTTCCCCAAGGTAGTATTCTGGGTCCCTTACTATTCTTATGTTATTCAATGATATGCCTATCAGTGTCAAGTGCAAACCCTACTGTATGCAGATGACCAGTGCTCTGTTAGTGACAGGTAAAGACCCACAAGATATTGCTAATGTTTTAACACTGGAACTGGAGTCCTGCGCAAATGGTTAGTAGACAACAAACTATCATTACCCTGGGGAAAACTGAAAGCCATTCTCTTTGGAACGAAACATAAACTGAGAAGGGAAAATAATTTTAATGTTCAGTGTAAGGGGGAGTCCATCACTTTGGTTTCATCAGTAAAATATCGGGGGAACCCTTTGACCCATGCATGTCAGGAGAATTGATAGAGAACAGTGAAAGTAAAGAAAGCGAATGCCAGACTGAAGTTCCTGTTAGACAAGCACAGTGTCTACTACTGAGGCTCGCAGGACCCTATGTCTAGCCCTTATACAAAAGCCATATGATTACGCTTGCTCTTCATGGTACTCTGGGTATGACAAAAAAAACTGAAAGATAGACCTGCAAATCACCCAGAACAAATCGTAAGATTCATCCTGGCTGGGACCAAGAGAAACATGTAGGCCAGGATGAATTACAGCAGTTGGATATGCTGATGTTGAAGACAGAGTAAAACAACTGAACTAATCATGTTTATAAAATTGCTCACGAACAGTGTCCAGAATATTTGCTGTCAATTTTGTCAAGGTTGGGAACCAAAGCAATCATAGTACTAGGGGAGAGAGCACACTTTGTAGTACCCCACAGTCAGTGGCCAGGCGTCAAACACCTTTATTGTACAGCAAAAAAGAATTGGAAACAGACTACCCGCACATGCCAAAGCCAGTGATAGCATGAACCAGTTCAAGAAGACTGCCAAAAAGTGTCTGATGAATGAAGCTACAGAAAGGGAGGGGAATGATTTTCTATTTTTTAGCTAAAATACGTGTAAATTTTTACCTTATCCCTAGTAATGACCCTCGTATTGTAGATAGTCTTAATGACCCTCGTGTAGTAGATAGTCTTTTTAGTATGATAATAAGATGTTATCTTCATTGTAGAATAATAAGAAAATATTATAACCTTTATAGTATAATAATAAGGTAAAAGGACCCCAATGGAAATAAGTCACTCTGTCTGACTTTTTTGGGTTATCCTAGGTTCTCTACACATATGCTGCTATGTATGATAATTCTATGTAACTGTATTTGAGTATACCTGAATAAATTTACTTACTTACTTACAGGAATGTCTGCATTGTTTATTCTGGACCCTATTTTGAAATTGGCATCTGTTGAAATTTATGTGAAATTGGCCAAATTGCCAATTTCTAACCACTTTATTTGGTAGTTGAAATAGGTGAATGGGCAGTTTCTTGTACTCAGTCGACAGACTAGAAGTAAGTAAATAAGTAAGTTTATTCAGGTATACACAAATACAGATACATAGATTATCATACATAGCAGCGTATGTATAGAGAACCTAAGATAACCCAAAAAAGTGAAAGTGACTTATTTCCAGTACCTGGCTTGCCCTTGCCATACATGATTTTTGGTAAATATTTTTTTTTCTCAGTTGTTTGTTGGGCTATCTCATTGAAACTTTGCCAATGTATGATGGAAAGATGCTTCTTAATGTACACCAAAAATAAAAAAAGACAGACGATAAATGAGGGAGTTCATATCTCAGCTATTAGCCGCCTCTTTGCGGTATATTTTCGTATGGTTTTTATTCAAATTCAAATTCAAAGTTTATTCTCTATAAAGATTACAATATTGAATTTACAGAATGTGGTTCTTGTGTGGTTTACATGGAGTTAAATAATGATTACAGAGTGTACCACTAGAACGCCTAGCATGGCTAGGCATTTCGGGCAGACTTAGTTTAATTCTTTATTTTAAAATATTACAAATTATGAGGTAAGTTGGTATTATGGCTAAGTGACTAAATACTAGTTTGTGAGTTTAGCAATGTGAATGCTTTTGTTTTGGCACAGTACATTGTTTCAGTATTGGAGTATCATAGGATTCATTATTTTAAGATTGAGATTAATATTTCTGTTTATGGTCAAATGGGTGAGTGAGTGTAAGTGTGAACCACCAGGTGGTATTCGTGTAGTTAGTTGATGGGTGTATCAGGGAGATAAGATGTTTTTTAATGGTAATTTTGAAGGTGATGAATTGTGTCTGCAGTTCTAGAGTTCTCAGGTAGGGTGTTCCAGATTTTAGGGCCTTTGACATACATTGAATTTTGTAAAGGTTTAGTCGGACACAGGGCATGTCGTAGAGATGTTTGTGTCTGGTGTTATGCCTGTGGGTTCTGTCACAACTATCAAGAAAGCATTTTAGGTCAAGGTTGATATTGGAGTTTAAGGTCCTGTAGATGTAGATTGCACAGTAGTAAGTGTGGATGTACTGATACAGGGAGTAAGTTTAGATCTATGAAGAGTGGGGGGGGGTGCCAGGGATGGGATTTAGTGATTATTCTTACTGCAGCTTTTTGTTGGATTATTATTGGCTTTAGTGTGTTGCTGCAGTTGATCCCCAAGCACAAATAGCATAGGTGAGGTATGGATAAATGAGTGGTATAGTGGTGAGAAGGGCATTTTGCAGCACGTAGTATCGTATCTTGAGAGGATCCCAACCGTTTTGGATACTTTTTTGGTTATGTGTTGGATATGGGTGCTGAAATTCAGGTTGTTGTCAAGGGTACAGCCTAGGAATTTGCCCTCATTATGTCTGGTAATTAGAGTGTTGTCGATCTTAATGTTAATTTGTGCATCTCCTGTTCTGCTACCAAACATAATATAGTAGGTTTTTGTCAGTGTTAAGGTAAGTTTATTGGCTGTCATCCAAGTCGATATTTTGATTAGTCCTCGTTAACAATGGTGTTGAGGGTGGCAAGCTTAGGGTGAGAGATGACATAAGTCGTGTCGTCAGCAAAGAGAATGGTTTCAGGTGTTGGATACGTTTGGAAGATCATTGATGTATATGAGAAAGAGCAGGGGACCAAGGACACTTCCCTGCAGAACTCCAGTATCAAGTGGCCGTGTTGTTGATGCTGTGTCTTTAATGGTGACATACTGTTCCTATTAGTAAGGTAAGATTTGAAATAAGCAAGCGCATGGCCTCTTATACCGTAATGGTCAAGTTTGTGGAGTAGGATGTCGTGGTCTACTGTGTCAAAAGCTTTCTTAGGTCAATAAAAATTCCTAGTGGATATTCCTTATTTTCCAATGCTGTGTAAAGCAGATCTAGCATTTTTATGATTGCATCATTAGTGCTTTTATTTTTCCTAAATCCAAATGGCAGGGGTTGAGTATGTTTTGTGCTGTTATAAATGAATATAGTCTCCTGTGCACGAGTTTCTCAAAGATTTTGGATAGCAATAGTAAGTTTGATATTGGCCTATAGTTTTTTTAAGTCTGCAGGGTCACCACCTTCATGTATTGGTGTAACCCTTGCCATCTTGAGTAGTTTCGGGAAGGGCTAGTTTCTAGTGACTTGTTAAAAAGTAATGAAATAGCATGCGAAAGGATATGGGCCGCTCGCTTGTGCAGTAATGGTTGGGACATTAGACAGATTCCCTGAGTTGTTTTTAAGTGACTTTATAATCTCGGTGACTTCCGAGGGCTCAGTTGGTGCAAGATAGAAGGAATCTGGGAAATTCCCATCTAGGTAGTCCCCGGCATGGGCATTAGTATGTGGGATTTTATTGGCGAGATTAGATCCTATGGTGAGAAGAAGTCGTTTATCTTGTTAGCTGTGTCAGTGGATGTAGTAGTGTTTCATAGGTTTAGTTAGGACAATATTCTTGTTTTTTTTCAGTTTGTGGGTCCCTAGAATCTGAGAGAGTGTTTTCCAGGTCTTTTTTATATCTCCTCTAGTGTCTGTGAATCTACTGTAGTATAGTTGTTTGGCTTTCTTATTACTTTGGTGAGAACTGATGAATAGTGTTTAAGAATATCTTTGTGTACTAAGCCCTGTCTATATTGCTTTTCATATTGGTGTTTCTTGTCAATGGATTTCAGAATGGTGCTGGTTAGCCATGGGCAACCAAGCCGTTTGTTTGTGATCTGTTTCGTTTTATAGGACAATGTTTGTTGTATAGTCTAAGTAATTTGTTAAGAAAAATGTCTGTCCAGTCAATACCATTGGCCTTGGAGAATTCTGTAGGCCAGTCAACAATCTCTAGGTCAGCTGTGAACTTCCTTATTGAGGCCTTGTCATGGAGTCTAAATGAGACTTTGTTGTATTCAAGTGGTGGTTTACTAATGTTTGTCAGGAGGAAGGTAGGGTAGTGGTCTGTATTGCTATCTGTGATTATCCCTGATTTAAGGGGGGCTAGTATATTGGCCCAAATGTGGTCTATTATGGTTGCACTTGTCTCAGTGAGCCTGGTTGGTTTAGTTATTGTTGGTATGAGAAGTGTGTTGTTCATATTGTTGATGAAATCAGTTACAGGCTGATCATCAAGTAAGCCAAGGTTGATGTTGAAGTCTCCAGCTAAGAGAAGGTGGTGCTTATTCATTTGTATGTTTGTTATTGGTGCCTTTAATTTCTCACTGAAATTTGGATGTTTGTGTGAGGTATCCGTAAATGGCATCGATTGTTATAGGTGTCTTAAGGTTTTTTACAGTAAAATTTGATAGAATGGAAGATATATTACAGAAATAGACATGATTTTCATTGCTTTCAAGATGAAAAAGTACCTTGAAATTGAGCTCAAAGTAGCGGAAATGTTCGATTTTTGCTGGTGTTCAATGAACTTTGTGTAAGTCAAGTTGGTTAATTTTATCAAGTGTATTCTAACCTAACCACTCTGTAATCCGGCAAACTCAGTAATCCGGCACTCTACAGCTCCCAATGATGCCGAATTTGTGATGGAGGACCTGTATGTCACTGATGTCAGCTAGGCCTGTATACCTTGTACATGTACGTGTAGTAAATAAAGATATTATTATTATTATTATTATTATTATTATTATTATTATTATTATTATATTATTATTATTTTCTCAGCTGTTTGTTGGTTTATCTTATTCAAACTTGGGCAATGTATGATGGAAAGATACTTCTTCATGTACACCAAAAATGAAAGAAATCAGACCATAAATAGTGGAGTTCACTTCTCAGCCATTAGCGGCTGCTTAGTGGTATATTTTTGTATGGTTGGTATGGTTATATTCTCATTTTTTCGGTCTCATTTGATAGAATGAAAGATATATTACATAAATAGATATGATTTTGATTGCTTTCATGACGAGAAGTACCTTGAAATTGCGCTCACAGTAGCGAAAATGTTCTACTCTTTAGCGAAGCTCAAGAGTAAACAAATGACGTCACCGTCCAATACCTGTCCGCCTGCCAGTTCAAATTCCAGTACGGAGTCAAGAATGGATTGACATTATTTATACAATTACAATAATGCAGTAGTCTTCATAACAGTAAATCTTATTTTTTTGTGAATAAAAATTCCAAATGGTAAGCAAGAGTAACATAAGAGGGGCCAGTAGCCGTGCCTAATGAACAGAGAAAACGTTATTTTAGTGCCAGGAATGTCTGCATTGTTTATTCTGGACCCTATTTTGAAATTGGCATCTGTTGAAATTTGTGTTAAATCAGCCAAAATGCCAATTTCTGACCACTTTATTGGGTAGTTGAAGTAAGTGAATGGGCGGTTTCTTGTACTCAGTTGACAGACTAGAAGTAAATAAGTTTATTCAGGTATACACAAATAGTTACATACATTATCATACATAGCAGTGTATGTATAGAGAACCTAGGATAACCCAGAAAAGTCAGACAAAATGACTTATTTCCAGTACCTGGCTTGGGCTTGCCATATATGATTTTTGGTAAATATTTTTTTTCTCAGTTGTTTGTTGGGCTATCTCATTGAAACTTGGGAAATGTATGATGGAAAGATGCTTCTTAATGTACAACAAAAATAAAAAAGATGGACGATAAATAAGGGAGTTCACTTCTCAGCCATTAGCCGCCTCTTTGCAGTATATTTTCGTATGGTTTTTATGGTTGTATTCTCATTTTTTGGACTCATTTGAAAGAATGGTAGATATATTACAGAAATAGACATGATTTTGATTGCTTTCATGACGAAAAGTACCTTGAAATTGAGCTCAAAGTAGCGGAAATGTTCGATTTTTGCCGATGTTCAATGAACTGCGCAAGTCAAGTCGGTTAATTTTATTAAGTGTATTCTAACCTCTCTGTAATTCAGCAAACTCAGTAATCCGGCACACTACAGGTCCCAATGGTGCCGGATTTGTGATGGAGGACCTGTACTAAATTCGAGGGTCCACTGTATTTTGAAAAATAAAATTTATTTTTTGCTTATTTAAAGGGGGGTATTTTCTGTGTGGTATAAGACCAAAAAAAAAAAAATTTAGGGCCAGTACTTGCTAAGATATAACATCACGAAGTTGGCTCTGAATGCTCACCTGACGGTAACATTGACTCCTGCCACTTGCAGAAGTGTTGCCGATTTACCTTTTTTTCTCATTTTTATTTTAATTTACATAATTTTGTTCTGATAATTACAATTTGTAATAGTTCTTGTGATTTCATAGCCAATCTTTGTTCTGACACTAATACTATGTACTGAAATAGTACTCGAATTGTAACAATCACTCTGACATGTGAACATTTTTACCTGTCTTCGACATTTACTATTGTCTAGAAATATATGTAAAGTATTTACAGGTTCCAGCAATGTTTTAGACATGCTGGAGTATGAACCTCCTTGAATAATAGTGTTATGACAAGGGTCAGATAAGTGACATTTGATGAATGTGGAAAAAGACACTTATGTACAGTTCAGGACATTTATTAAAGGAAACGTTTCGCCACGAGTGGCTTCTTCAGTCCTAATACAGAGAAAACTAAGAAAACACACATATATATAGTGGTGGGAGTCAGGTGAGGTGAAGCCTACAGAATTTCCAGTCCGCAGTTCCTCGAAGAAGAATGTACATACATCACCAACTCTTTTAGTTCACTACACTTTCCCCTACACTTCATACGTGACTGCAGGAAACGTGCAACACGTATCCTCAGCAAGACCAACACCTGTCAAATTGAAGAAAAGCCTCCAAGTTACATCGTTTTACCGGTCAGCAACGTTGCCACTAATGTTCAAAAATGTTTGACAGAAAACTGGCTAAAATATCTACCAGCTCTTCAACTACTATTAGGAAACCTGATACAAAAACCCAAGCATGATTCTGGCACAAGTGCAGGAATCTACACTATACCATGTGGGGGGTGTGGACAAAGTATATGTAGGGGAAACAGCCAGAACTCTGGACATCAGGATAGCAGAACACAAAAATGCTTGCAGAAATGATGACCGCAAAAAACGCATGTGTTCAACATAGAGACGATGTTGGACACCTCATGAAATTCAATGAAGCTAAACTAGTTATTAAAGAAGACGACTTAAGACGGAGAAAATGCATTGAAGCTGCACTAATTTCTGTCAGTAACACTATAAAGCAGAAATCCGGTAGTTACAGTATTTCAAAATTACTAAGCAAGAGGATATTACCCATCCTGGGAACTGGTGTTACTTGATGCCAACAGGTCCCTCTCTAACCTCACCTCCTTAGTTCCATTACTACTACTACTACTACTTCCACCTCTACCCACGCTTCACCTCACCTGACTCCCACCACTATATATTTTACGTACACATATCATCCATAGCCTAGATGATGACCACGCCCGGCATTGGCAATCAATTATAAATCATACAGATGTTCAGCGTACAAGAGATCCCAAAGCATTCTGGTCATCCATTCGGAAACTTACAGGCACCCCTCGATCCACAACCTTTAGACACATAAACAGCAACAACAGACAGATCTCTGACCCTGCTGAAGCGGTACATATTTTCAAAGACATATGGGAAAACATCTTCACCCACATCCACCAGACCAAGCTGCCATAGCACACACATTAGACGTAGAAAGATGGGTATCCAACCATGAAGATTTAACAAATCCTGACCCAATCATAAACCTAAATACCCTATCTTCCACACATCCTCTAAACTCTCCTTTTACTGTTAATGATGTTCACTCCTTACTAACTCACCTTCCAAAAAAAGCTCCAGGAGCTTCAGGTCTGTCACATACAGTCCTTCGTCACCTTCCACTTTCTGTTGCTTCTGCTATCACTGACCTCTTTAATGCCTCTCTAGCATCTGGCTATTTCCCTCCATTCTTTAAATCTGCAACTGCATGTCTCATACCAAAACCTGGGAAAGACTTGACTGACCCCAAGAACTATAGACCAATTAGCCTTCTTGAAATTTTAGGTAAGACCTTTGAACGACTTGTAAATATGCGACTCAGGACTCACCTAGAGACACATAACTTGCTTACTGAAAGACAATTCGGTTTCCGAAAAAAAACGATCTACCCAAGACGTTTTGAATGTGATCCTGAACTATATACGTATCAATAAAGCCCAGAACTGTACTTCCGCCCTCGTAGCCAAAGATGTAGAAAAAGCTTTTGACACTGTTTGGCATGAGGGATTAAAATACAAACTTTGCACTTCCTTTGACTTAACTTTAAATATGATGAAAATTATTATGTCATTTTTTAGATGGCAGAACGATGCGTATACGGTTCAGAGATCATTATTCTGACTATTTCACATTTAAAAGCTGGTGTACCCCAAGGCTCTGTCCTATCCCCCACCCTATATATACTCTACACAAATGATTTACCAGAACCTCTTTACCCTAACACAATTACCCTTTCCTACGCTGACGACATCACTCAACTCACAACACATGAAAATTTTCGTTTCCTTGCAAGCAGAACACAAAGAGAGGTCGACAGGATTACCGCCTGGGAATTATTATGGCGCATCAAAACCAACCCCAATAAGTCAAAAATCACTTACTTCCATAGAATGCGTGATGTCCCCACTCCTGTCGAACTCAAAACAAGCACCTCCAGTACCCCCATCCCACGTTCTTTCACGACAGTTGTCCTTGGTATTACCCTCGACCACACACTGAGCTTCAAATCTCACATCACTACAAAGACCATACTGGCGGGAACTGCACTCTCAAGGTTATATAAGCTGAGAGGAGCCAGTCCCAAGACAAAACTACATCTTTACAAAGCTCTCATTCGTCCTCTACTCTCTTACTTTCCACTCGCTCTGACGTCAATTGCCAAGACAAACGCACTAAAATTTCAACGTATCCAGAATCATGCATTACGTTGGGTGTTGGGAGTGAGGTGGGACGATTTTGCCACCTGTGAATCTCTCCACCTCACGACAAACACACCAGCTTTGAACGTATACTGGAAGACACTTAGTGACAAACAACTTGACAGACTTGAAACATATCATGACTACTGGACTACTTACTTAGATGATACTCTCAGACGTCCTTACAATGATGTAAATCTTTTTCAATCATTGAATGATCCGGCACCTCCACCACAATACACATAACTTATCTGATTTTTGCTTAAATATTCAAATAACTTAAAAGTGCCATTGCCGTATAGCTGTGTCTTTGTGCGTTTTTAGGGCTGAAGTGCTTGCGATGTGCGTTTTGTGTCGCCTTTGAAAAACAACATGCCCCTGAACCATATCCAGTCATTGCAGGTTGAAGTGCTTCCAGTCAGTTGCTGTCAGCACCCGCAGAGTCCCTGTTACTTTTTATGTCAACTTCGTTATTGTTTATCCAGGCTTAGCAGTTGGGTCTAGTCCTGACTCTTTTCTCTTCAACTCAAGACATTCCTCTCACCATCTATTCTTCGCACTGTCCCCACTTGCCCCTCGCCCCTCGTGGGTCCTTACCTGTGAGTCCTATCTATCTATCTTTCTCTGTATTAGGACTGAAGAAGCCACTCGTGGCGAAACGTTTCCTTTAATAAATGTCCTGAACTGTACATAAGTGTCTTTTTCCACATCTTGTCGGTATCACCATACCATTTCCTCTTTGATGAATGTGTTCTGCTGGAACGAACGAACGAACGAAAGCTCAGGTAAGATCCCAAATGGGATGAGCGGGGAAGACGGGACAGACGAAGAATAGTGCTGGAGAGGAGTGTTCTTAGTTGTAGAAATAGAGCCAGGGCTTTACCCAGCAGCTAAGTCGATCGTGGGACAGACATTGAGAACACACACAGCAGGCTCTTCTGTTGCGACTCCGGTGGGTGAGTGGGGAAGTGTGGACAGACGATGAACAGTCGTGAGAGGAAGGTCTTGAGTTGTAGATGAAAGAGCCAGGGCTAAACCCAGCTGCGTGGCACTGCGAGGCAGTGTAGAGAGGGCATGTTGAGGACATAGAGGAGAGAGCAGACTGCAGACAGTGCTCGCCGACTGATATGCTTCAGGCTGAGGTGAAGAGCTGGTTTGGACGTCAGGTGTTGGGAAGGGTGTTGTGTGTTTGGCTACACTTCGCTGGTGATGGAGCCACTCTTGAGTCTTTTGAAGTCTCTCTTGGACATGTGGAATAGTTGCATTCTGAGGTTAGAGCAGTTCAGATTCGCCACGAGGTAAGATAGTGCGTTTTCAAAAGGAATTTGGTGAGGTTTGGTGCAGGTGTACTTAACAGCTCCTTCTTTCATTAAGTGGAGCATGTCAGCTGCGCTCATTTCGGTTGGGAGGTTGGGGGTGGTGTAGAAGGTTAGAGACCCATTAAAGGCTTGGCTTAGGTAACGGTTACCTGTGGTTTCTTCTTCGACTACTACTTCGTCGTTGTCCGAGGGTTGTTCATAATGTTCTGGTACTATTTCGTCTTTCTGTGACTGTGTTGAGAGGAAGGCAGGGAGTGTTGGTCGGTCGTGATTTGTTGGGCTGGTGGTGGGTGGTGAGAGGTGGCAGTAGACGGTGGTGTTGGTTCTGGAGTAGAGTCTTGGTCAGAGATACGAGTAGGACCAGGGGTTGAGGTGAAGTTAACAATGTCTGGAATTAGCTTGAGGAGGTCTTGTGATGGTGGCGAGTCTGGAAAGTTGAAGTTTGGCATGTTGTTTAGGCGAAACAGTTCATTGATTGTTGTGTTGAATGAGCCAGGGTTTGCAGCATTAGTAAGGTGTGCATACATCATACAGTATAGCACCTTGGATGAAGCAGCGTCAGGAAGAGCAGAGAGGGACTGGCTGGGTGGAGACGATTGTTGTGTAGCTTGAAGGAGTTCGGTGGTATCTGATTGAATTTTTGCAATGGCGGCGTATGTTGGCGATTTAGGGTTGTTCTTTTTGGTTTCTTCAATGATTTTCTTAGACAGGACTTCTTTACGTAGAGGGCATTTTTCTGCAAGGGGTGGTGAGTACCCTTTTAGTTGAGGAGGTAGGGAGGGAGTGGGAGTAGAACATTTCCCTTGAAGTTTTGGAAAAAAACATTATGACAGTCAGGACATTTATTTAAAGGAAAACGTTTCGCCACGGTGGCTTCTTCAGTCCCAAAACAGAGAAAAATAAAAAAAACACTATATATGTTGCGGGAGTCAGGGGAGGTGTGCGTGGGGAGAGGTGGTAGTAGTAGTATAGTGGTTTTTTAAATAATGGAACTAAGGAGGTGAGGCTAGAGGGGACCCGCTGGCATCAAGTAACACCCGTTCCCGGATGGGTAAACCCCTTTTCTTGTAATTTTGAAAATACTGTAACTACCGGTTTTTTCTTTATAGTGTTACGACAGAAAATTTGTGCACTTCAAAGCATTTTTCCCCGTCTTTAATCGTCTTCTTTAATAATAGTTTAGCTTCATTGAATTTTATTTAGGGTCCAACATGTCTCTATGTTTAACACATGGTTTTGGGTCTCATTTTTGCAAGCATTTTTTTGGGTTTGCACCTAAGTCCAAGTTCTGGCTGTTTCCCCCACATATACTTTGTCACCCCCCCATGGTATAGTGTAGATTCCTGCACTTGTGCCGAATCATGCTTTGGGTTTTTGTATCAGGTTCCTAATAGTAGTTGAAGAGCTGGTAGATATTTTAGCCAGTTTTCTGTCTGGAACGATACACAAATAACCCGCACACAAAAGAGAGAAGCTTACGACGACGTTTCGGTCCGACTTGGACCATTGACAAAGTCACACTAACAGAGGTGGAGCAGGACGGCATATATAGGCAGGAAGAGGTGGTGGTGAGTTAGTAGTAGTAGTAGTAGTGTAGTGTACAAGAGTTGTATATGATACCGACAAGATGAAACTAAGACACATGCACAACACCCGGGCATCCCCATCATAAACGTTTCGCCATCCAGCCAGCCACTGGATGGCGAAACGTCCACAACAAAGACAACCAGACGCCGCACATATGTCTTAATTTCATCAGTAGTTGTAGTAGTAGTAGAAGAAGAAGAGGTAGTAGTAGTGGTAGTGGTGGAAGTGGGAAAAGGACGAGCCAGTCAAATACAAAGGAAGGGGAGCACTGCAAGAGAGCTAGATCCCCACAGAGGGAGAGCAAGCGCACAGAGGTGCGTGAAAGGGAAGTGGTGAAATAAATGAAGAAGGAACAGAAACACGAGACATGAGAGAGAAAGACAACCCAGAGGAGCAAAGGAAAGAGGAAAGGGGAAAAGGAAGAAGAAACGGAAAAAGAAAAAGAAAAAATGAGGATTCAGGTTAAGTCACGGGTGTTCTGAAGTTTGGAGCATTTTACAATGTAGTGGGAGAGGAAGGCATCTACAGAGACGAAGCCAGGGCTAAGGTTCATACAAGGAAAGTTGTGTATTAGAGAGGATTCAACTAGACGGCGACTGTTCGAGTTGGAAGTAGGAAAAACAGTTCTAGCAGAAGACCAGTCAATAGTTGTGCAAGAAAGGTATAAAATACCGACAATATGAAAGTTAAGACACATGTGCAACATCTGGATATCTTTATTGTAGACGTTTCGCCATCCAGTGGCTTTATCAATACAGATTCTAGGACATAATAGGAAGACAGTAGAACTATATACAAAAGATGAGGTAATCAGTCCTCGCCTTGGAGTTAGTGTTCACAGCATCGTGGTGGAGGAGATGCTGTGAACACTAACTCCAAGGCCGAGGGACTGATTACCTCATCTTTTGTATATAGTTCTACTGTCTTCCTATTATGTTCTAGAATCTGTATTGATAAAGCCACTGGATGGCGAAACGTCTACAATAAAGATATCCAGATGTTGCACATGTGTCTTAACTTTCACACCAGTCAATAGGATGGCTATGATCTCTGACGTGACAGAAAAGAGCATTGTTAGTGTCGGCAAGCCTAACACTATTTTTGTGCTCCCTAAGTCTGTCAGAAAGAGATCGACCAGTTTCTCCCAAGTATTGAAGAGGACAGGAGGAGCAAGAAATAGAGTAGACACCAGGAACATCTGTCAATCTCGCTTCTGTAATCTTCCTGACTTGTCCACTTTTCGTGGTGCTCTCCTTCCTGCTCTTGTTAGTCTGTTTTCTAAGAATCACCATCTTCCACGCCGTTACCAACTTGCCCTTTCTTCTCTTAAATCCAACACTAACATTGTCATACTATCTTCTGACAAAGGTAATTCAGTAGTTATCCTTGATCGCGAGGATTACCTCCGTAAAGCTGATGTCTTGCTCTCTGACTCACGCACCTACACTCCTCTCGTTTCCAACCCTCTTGATCGCATCAAGAGAACTTTCAACAAAAAACTAAGGTGTGCAAGAAAGGTATAAAATACCGACAATATGAAAGTTAAGACACATGTGCAACATCTGGATATCTTTATTGTAGTAGACGTTTCGCCATCCAGTGGCTTTATCAATACAGATTCTAGGACATAATAGGAAGACAGTAGAACTAAATACAAAAGATGAGGTAATCAGTCCCTCGGCCTTGGAGTTAGTGTTCACAGCATCGTGGTGGAGGAGAATCTGGAGCAAAGACAAGAAGACTGGCGGTTTATATAGGCGTCAGTGGATAGGGACGTCCCTATCCACTGACGCCTATATAAACCGCCAGTCTTCTTGTCTTGGCTCCAGATTCTCCTCCACCACGATGCTGTGAACACTAACTCCAAGGCCGAGGGACTGATTACCTCATCTTTTGTATATAGTTCTACTGTCTTCCTATTATGTCCTAGAATCTGTATTGATAAAGCCACTGGATGGCGAAACGTCTACTACAATAAAGATATCCAGATGTTGCACATGTGTCTTAACTTTCAAAAAACTAAGGACTCTCTCCGACCTCTGTCCTCCTGACTTTGACCTTGTTCAACGGTTTCGTGTCATCTGTCCCTCTCTTCCCTATTTCTATGGCCTTCCCAAACTCATAAACCTGATATTCCTCTTCGTCCTATCATATCCTCTAGAGGTTCTGTCTCTTATTCTCTTGCTTCTTGGCTGGCCAAAACCCTCACTCCCTTTCTTGGTACTTTTTCTCCTGCCCACCTCCGTCACTCTCAAGACTTCATTGAACGGGTTCGCTCTCTCCCAACCTGTAAGATAATTAGTCTTGACGTTGAGTCCCTCTTCACCTTGTCCCCCTTGATGATGTCCTTGATTTCCTTAGAGAGAAGCCCATGTAGGGTTTCTTCATCTCCCTATCCCCACTGATGTCTTTCTTGATCTGATCCGCCTCTGTGTGGACTCTAACTCCTTTTCCTTCCAAGGGAAATATTATTCTCAAACCTTCGGTGTCGCTATGGGCTCTCCTCTCTCTCCTGTCCTTGCTTATCTTTACATGGAATACTTCGAGACTGTTCTTCCTACCCTCGATGTGCAACTTTCACTCTGGCCCCGCTATGTGGATGACATCTTTGCTCTGGGCCTCATGACTCCAATCTCTTCCAACCTTTTCTTGAAGCTCTTAATAATCTTGCCCCTTCCATTAAGTTCAAAGCTGAATGGGAATCTAATTCCTTGTTTCCTTTCCTTGATGTCCATGTCCACCGCTCAGATACAGGTTTTTCCTTTTCCGTTTACCGTAAACCTATGCACAATGGCATGTACATTCACTACTTTTCCTATCATGCTTCCCCTGTCAAGAAAAGTGTTCTTATCTCCCTCTTTCTCCGTGCCCTCCGCATCTGTGATCCTCAGTTCCTTCCAGCAGAAATTTCCACTCTTCATAATTCGTTCTCCCGTCTTGGCTACCCTTCCCATTTCATAGACTCTGCCCTCTCACGTGCTAAACGCAATTTCTTCTCTCCCAAACTCTCTATTCATGAGAACTCTTCTATCCTTTGCCCTTCCCTACATTTCCCGGGCTTTCTAATCTCAACAATTCTCTCCGTCCCTTAGACATCAGCTTACCTTCCGCCAGACTAACACACTTCGCACTAATCTCGTTCATACCTCTCCTCCCTCTACTGATGTTCCTGGTGTCTACTCTATTTCTTGCTCCTCCTGTCCTCTTCAATACTTCGGAGAAACTGGTCGATCTCTTTTTGACAGACTTAGGGAGCACAAAAATAGTGTTAGGCTTGCCGACACTAACAATGCTCTTTTCTGTCACGTCAGAGATCATAGCCATCCTATTGACTGGTCTTCTGCTAAAACTGTCTTCCCTACTTCCAACTCGAACAGTCGCCGTCTAGTTGAATCCTCTCTAATACACAACTTTCCTTGTATGAACCTTAGCCCTGGCTTTGTCTCTGTAGATGCCTTCCTCTCCCACTACATTGTAAAATGCTCCAAACTTCAGAACACCCGTGACTTAACCTGAATCCTCATTTTTTCTTTTTCTTTTTCTGTTTCTTCTTCCTCTTCCCCTTTCCTCTTTCCTTTGCTCCTCTGGGTTGTCTTTCTCTCTCATGTCTCGTGTTTCTGTTCCTTCTTCATTTATTTCACCACTTCCCTTTCACGCACCTCTGTGCGCTTGCTCTCCCTCTGTGGGCATCTAGCTCTCTTGCAGTGCTCCCCTTCCTTTGTATTTGACTGGCTCGTCCTTTTCCCACTTCTACCACTACCACTACTACTACCTCTTCTTCTTCTACTACTACTACAACTACTGATGAAATTAAGACATATGTGCGGCGTCTGGTTGTTTTTGTTGTGGACGTTTCACCATCCAGTGGCTGGCTGGATGGCGAAACGTCTATGATGGGGATGCCCGGTGTTGTGCATGTGTCTTAATTTCATCTTGTCGGTATTATATACAACTCTTGTACTACTACTACTACTACTACTACTACTACCACCACCTCTTCCTGCCTATATATAGCCGTCCTGCTCCACCTCTGTTAGTGTGACTTTGTCAATGGTCCAAGTCGGACCGAAACGTCGTCGTAAGCTTCTCTCTTTTATGTGCGGGTTATTTGTGTATCGTTCCAGTCACGGTATTGTGCCTTTTTTTGTTATCTACAGGCCCATGCAAAGCAGGTCCATGTCACCCCCCTGGCTTAGACCAATTATCCACCTAGTCAGGTCACATCCACTGAAAGAAGAAGCACGACATTTGACCTAGTAGTACAAGCTAGTCAGGTCCAACTCACACCCACTCATGCATTATCTAACCTATTTTTACTTTCTTCTTAAAGTGTGAGTGTTAATATGACAATACATCAGTGAATCTCTGGTGTTTGCCATGATATTTGCTCTAGCTGGCGCTGATGCTCCCACAGGGTAGTAAGTGCTCCCAGATTTTTTTCATAGTGTGCACACTGAGTGCACAGACCCATTCTTTCAAATCTAGGTGACTCAGGCCTATCACACCAAATTTGAAAGAATAAAAAAAAAAAACATTGATCTATGTTTGGAGCTCACTGCACATCAATGTATATCTACGTGTGGACAGTTTAAGGGTTAAGGGTTAAAGGCTCTGGGGTTTTCCAAATATACCAGCAGTGGCTTGATCTTGCAGTCGCTACTTTCAATGGCGCACAATGCGAGGGTTAACCTATCCTTCATGGGTTTGTGGCCTGGCATCTTCTTCTCCTTTGCAGTTATATAAGTCCTTCTTGGTATCTTCTTCCAGAACAGCCCTGTCTTGTCACAGTTAAGACTTTCTGAGGGATGTATTCTTCAGCTGCTATCACTTCTGGAAATTTTTTGAGAAAATCCTCAGCTGCCTTCATATCATAGCTCACTCCCTCACCATGCCTGATGACAGAATGAATGCTGGCCCTCCTTTTAAAATTTTGAACCAGCCCCCGAT
>NC_069439.1:32007879-32052715 GCF_026875155.1 Cherax quadricarinatus
AAAAGGTTTAGGGTAAACGAAAAGGAAAAACCTGTATCTGAGTGGTGGACATGGACATCAAGGAAAGGAAACAAGGAATTAGATTCCCATTCAGCTTTGAACTTAATGGAAGGGGCAAGATTATTAAGAGCTTCAAGAAAAGGTTGGAAGAGATTGGAGTCATGAGGCCACAGAGCAAAGATGTCATCCACATAGCGGAGCCAGAGTGAAGGTTGCACATCGAGGGTAGGAAGAACAGTCTCGAAGTATTCCATGTAAAGATAAGCAAGGACAGGAGAGAGAGGAGAGCCCATAGCGACACCGAAGGTTTGAGAATAATATTTCCCTTGGAAGGAAAAGGAGTTAGAGTCCACACAGAGGCGGATCAGATCAAGAAAGACATCAGTGGGGATAGGGAGATGAAGAAACCCTACATGGGCCTTCTCTCTAAGGAAATCAAGGACATCATCAAGGGGGACAAGGTGAAGAGGGACTCAACGTCAAGACTAATTATCTTACAGGTTGGGAGAGAGCGAACCCGTTCAATGAAGTCTTGAGAGTGACGGAGGTGGGCAGGAGAAAAAGTACCAAGAAAGGGAGTGAGGGTTTTGGCCAGCCAAGAAGCAAGAGAATAAAGACAGAACCTCTAGAGGATATGATAGGACGAAGAGGAATATCAGGTTTATTGAGTTTGGGAAGGCCATAGAAATAGGGAAGAGAGGGACAGATGACACGAAACCGTTGAACAAGGTCAAAGTCAGGAGGACAGAGGTCGGAGAGAGTCCTTAGTTTTTTGAAAGTTAAGACACATGTGCAACATCTGGATATCTTTATTGTAGTAGACGTTTTCGCCATCCAGTGGCTTTATCAATACAGATTCTAGGACATAATAGGAAGACAGTAGAACTATATACAAAAGATGAGGTAATCAGTCCCTCGGCCTTGGAGTTAGTGTTCACAGCATCGTGGTGGAGGAGAATCTGGAGCAAAGACAAGAAGACTGGCGGTTTATATAGGCGTCAGTGGATAGGGACGTCCCTATCCACTGACGCCTATATAAACCGCCAGTCTTCTTGTCTTGCTCCAGATTCTCCTCACCACGATGCTGTGAACACTAACTCCAAGGCCGAGGGACTGATTACCTCATCTTTTGTATATAGTTCTACTGTCTTCCTATGTATGTCCTAGAATCTGTATTGATAAACCACTGGATGGCGAAACGTCTAACTACAATAAAGATATCCAGATGTTGCACATGTGTCTTAACTTTCATATTGTCGTATTTTATACCTTTCTTGCACACCTTAGTTTTTTGTTGAAAGTTCTCTTGATGCGATCAAGAGGGTTGGAAACGAGAGGAGTGTAGGTGCGTGAGTCAGAGAGCAAGACATCAGCTTTACGGAGGTAATCCTCGCGATCAAGGATAACTACCGAATTACCTTTGTCAGAAGATAGTATGACAATGTTAGTGTTGGATTTAAGAGAAGAAAGGCAAGTTGTAACGGCGTGGAAGATGGTGATTCTTAGAAAACAGACTAACAAGAGCAGGAAGGAGAGCACCACGAAAAGTGGACAAGTCAGGAAGATTACGGAAGCGAGATTGACAGATGTTCCTGGTGTCTACTCTATTTCTTGCTCCTCCTGTCCTCTTCAATACTTCGGAGAAACTGGTCGATCTCTTTCTGACAGACTTAAGGAGCACAAAAATAGTGTTAGGCTTGCTGACACTAACAATGCTCTTTTCTGTCACGTCAGAGATCATAGCCATCCTATTGACTGGTGTGAAAGTTAAGACACATGTGCAACATCTGGATATCTTTATTGTAGACGTTTCGCCATCCAGTGGCTTTATCAATACAGATTCTAGGACATAATAGGAAGACAGTAGAACTATATACAAAAGATGAGGTAATCAGTCCCTCGGCCTTGGAGTTAGTGTTCACAGCATCTCCTCCACCACGATGCTGTGAACACTAACTCCAAGGCCGAGGGACTGATTACCTCATCTTTTGTATATAGTTCTACTGTCTTCCTATTATGTTCTAGAATCTGTATTGATAAAGCCACTGGATGGCGAAACGTCTACAATAAAGATATCCAGATGTTGCACATGTGTCTTAACTTTCATATTGTCGGTATTTTATACCTTTCTTGCACAACTATTGACTGGTCTTCTGCTAGAACTGTCTTCCCTACTTCCAACTCGAACAGTCGCCGTCTAGTTGAATCCTCTCTAATACACAACTTTCCTTGTATGAACCTTAGCCCTGGCTTCGTCTCTGTAGATGCCTTCCTCTCCCACTACATTGTAAAATGCTCCAAACTTCAGAACACCCGTGACTTAACCTGAATCCTCATTTTTTCTTTTTCTTTTTCCGTTTCTTCTTCCTTTTCCCCTTTCCTCTTTCCTTTGCTCCTCTGGGTTGTCTTTCTCTCTCATGTCTCGTTTTCTGTTCCTTCTTCATTTATTTCACCACTTCCCTTTCACGCACCTCTGTGCGCTTGCTCTCCCCTGTGGGGATCTAGCTCTCTTGCAGTGCTCCCCTTCCTTTGTATTTGACTGGCTCGTCCTTTTCCCACTTCCACCACTACCACTACTACTACCTCTTCTTCTTCTACTACTACTACAACTACTGATGAAATTAAGACATATGTGCGGCGTCTGGTTTGTCTTTGTTTGGACGTTTTCGCCATCCAGTGGCTGGCTGGATGGCGAAACGTTTATGATGGGGAGCCCGGGTGTTGTGCATGTGTCTTAGTTTCATCTTGTCGGTATCATATACAACTCTTGTACTACTACTACTACTACTACTACTACTACTACTACTACCACCACCACCTCTTCCTGCCTATATATAGCCGTCCTGCTCCACCTCTGTTAGTGTGACTTTGTCAATGGTCCAAGTCGGACCGAAACGTCGTCGTAAGCTTCTCTCTTTTATGTGCGGGTTATTTGTGTATCGTTCCAGACAGAAAACTGGCTAAAATATCTACCAGCTCTTCAACTACTATTAGGAACCTGATACAAAAACCCAAGCATGATTCTGGCACAAGTGCAGGAATCTACACTATACCATGTGGGGGGTGTGACAAAGTATATGTAGGGGAAACAGCCAGAACTCTGGACATTAGGATAGCAGAACACAAAAATGCTTGCAGAAATGATGACCGCAAAAACGCATGTGTTCAACATAGAGACGATGTTGGACACCTCATGAAATTCAATGAAGCTAAACTAGTTATTAAAGAAGACGACTTAAGACGGAGAAAATGCATTGAAGCTGCACTAATTTCTGTCTGTAACACTATAAAGCAAAAATCCGTAGTTACAGTATTTCAAAAATTACAAACAAGAGACATTACCCAACCTGGAACTGGTGTTACCTTATGCCAGCAGTCCCTCTACTTAGCCTCGACCTCCTTATTCCATTACTACTAACTATCTACTACTACTACTACCACCTCTACCCACGCATCACCTCACCGGACTCCGCCACTATATATATGTGTGGTTTTTTCTTAGTTTTCTCTGTTATTAGGAACTGAAGAAGCCACTCGTGGCGAAACGTTTTTCCTTTAATAACTGTCCTGACTGTACATAGTGTCTTTTCCACAACTTCAAGGAATGTTCTTACTACCACTAGCTCTCCTAGCCTGCCTCAACTACAAGGTACTCACCCACACCCCACCCCTTGCAGCAAAATGCCCTCTACGTAAAGAAGTCCTGTCTTACTAAAAATCATTGAAGAAACCAAGAAAGAACAACCCTAAATCGCAAACATACGCCGCCATTGCAAAAATTCCACTCAGATACCACCGAACTCCTTTCAACTACACAAACAATCGTCTCCACCCAGCCAGTCCCTCTCTGCTCTTCCTGACTCTGCTTCTCAAAGGTGCTATACTGTATGATGTATGCACACCTTACTAATGCTGCAAACCCGGCTCATTCACACAACATCAATGACTGTTTTCGCCTAAACACATGCAAAACTTCAACTTTCCAACTCGCCACCACAACTCACAAGACCTCCTCAAGCTAATTCCAGACATTGTTAACTTCACCTCAACCCTGTTCCTACTCGTAATCTCTGACCAAGACTCCACTTTAAAACCCCGAAACACACCACCGCTACTGCCACCTCTCACCACCCCACCACCAGCCCAACAAATCACAGACCGACACAACACTCCCTGCCTCCTCACAACGACACAGTCAACAGAAGAAAGAAAAAGTACCAAACATTATGAACAACCCACGGACAACGACAAGTAAGAATTCCGAAGAAGAAACCACAGGTAACCGTTACTAAGCCAAGCCATTAATGGGTCTCTAACTTCTGAACACCACCCCCAACCTCCCAACCGAAATGAGCGCAGCTGACATGCTCCACTTAAGAAAGAAGGTGCGTTAAGTACACCAGCACCAACCTACCAAATTCCTTTTGAAAACGCACTATCTACTCGTGGCGAATCTGAACTGCTCTAACCCAGAATTCTAACCTATTCCACATGTCCAAGAGAAGAGACTTCAAAAAGACTCAAGAGAGGCTCCCACACCAGCGCAGTGTAGCCAAACACACAAAACACCCTTCCCAACATAGACCTGACGTCCAAAACCACTCCTTCACCTCAGCCTGAAGCATATCAGTCGCCGAGCACTGTCTGCCGTCTGCCCTCTCCTCTATGGTCCTCAACATGCCCTCTCTACACTGCCTCGCAGTGCCACGCAGCTGGGTTCTAGCCTTGGCTCTTTTCATCTACAACACAAGACCTTCCTCTCACGACTGTTATCATCGCTGTCCACACTTCCCCACTTCACCCACCTTAGTCGCAACAGAAGAGCCTGCTGTGTGTGTTCTCTAAATGTCCTGTCCACACGATCGACTTAGCCTGCTGGGTAAAGCCCTGGCTCTATTCTACAATAAGAACTCTCCTCTCCACACTATCTTCGTCCTGTCCCGTCTTCCCCGCTCATCCCATTTGGGATCTTACCTTGAGGCTTTCGTTCGCTTCGTTCGTCCAGCAGAACATGCATTCATCAAAGAGGAAATGGTATGGTGAATCCGACTAGATGTGGAAAAGACACTTAAGTACAGTACAGGATATTTATTAAATGAAAACGTTTCGCCACGAGTGGCTTCTTCAGTCCTAATACAGAGAAAGATAGATAGATAAGACTCACAGTACGGGACCCACGAGGGCGAGGGGCAAGTGGGGACAGTGCGAAAGAATAGATGGTGAGAGGAAAGGGGGGGGGGGGGGTGTCTTGAGTGAAGAGAAAAGAGTCAGTACTAGACCCAACTGCTAAGCCTGGATAAACAATAACGAAGTGACATAAAAATAACAGGGACTCTGCGGGTGCTGACAGCAACTGACTGGAAGCACTTCAACCTGCAATGACTGGATATGGTTTGCAGGGCATGATGTTTTACAAAGGCGACCAAAACGCACAACGCAAGCACTCAGCCTAAAAACGCACAAAGACACAGCTATACGTGCAAATGCCCTTTTAAGTTATTTTGAATATTTACGCAAAAAATCAGATAAGTTATGTGTATTGGTGTGAGGTGCCGGATCAATCAATGAATTTGAAAAAGATTTACATCATTGTAAGGACTCCTGAGGAGTAACATCCTAAGTAGTAGACCAGTAGTCATGATATGTTTCCAAGTCAGTCAAGTGTATGTCACTAAGTGTCCTTCCAGTATATACGTTCAAAGCTGGTGTGTTTGTCGTGAGGTGGAGAGATACACAGGTGGCAAAATCGTCCCACCTCACTTCCCCAACACCCAACGTAAATGCACGATTCTGGGATACGTTGAAAATTTTAGGTGCGTTTGTCTTGGCAATTGACGTCATAGCGTTGAAAGTAAGAGAGTAGAGGGACGAATGGAGAGCTTTGTAAGATGTATATTGTCTGGGGACTGGCTCCTCCTCAGCTTATATAACCTGAGAGTGCAGTTCCCAGCCTTATGGTCTTTGTATGATGTGAGATTTGAAGCTCATGTGGTGGCGAGGGTAATACCAAGGACAACTTTCCGTGAAAGAACGTTGGATGGGGGAACTGGAGGTGCTTGTTTTGAGTTCGAACAGGAGTGGGGACATCACGCATTCTATGGAAGTAAGGTGATTTTTGACGTTAATGGGGTTGGTTTTTGATGCGCATAATAATTCCCCAGGCGGGTAATCCTGTCCCGACCTCTCTTTGTGGTTTCTGCGTGCAAGGAAACGAAAATTTTCATGAGGTTGTGAGTGAAGCGATGTCGTCAGCTTAGGAAAGGGTAATTGTTGTTAGGGTAAAGAGGTTCTGGTAAATCAATTGTGTATAGTATATATAGGGTGGGGGATAGACCGAAGCTTGGGGTACACCAGCTTTTTTAATGTGAAATAGTCAGAATAATGATCTCTGAACCGTAACGCCATGGGCGTTCTGCCATCTAAAAAAATGACATAATAATTTCATCAATATTTAAAGTTAAGTCAAAGGAAGTGCAAAGTTTGTATTTTAATCTCATAGCCAAACAGTGTCAAAAGCTTTTTCTACGATCTTTGGCTACGAGGGCGGAAGTACAGTTTCTGGGCTTTATTGATCGATATATAGTTCATCAAGGATCGACATTCAAACCGTCTTGGTAGATCGATTATTTTTCGAAACCGAATAGTCTTTCAGTAAGCAAGTATGTGTCTCTAGTATTCCTGAGTCGCATATTTACAAGTCGTTCAAAGGTCTTACCTAAAATTTCAAGAAGGCAATTGGTCTATAGTTTTCTTGGGGTCATACAAAGTCTTTCCCAGGTTTGGTATGAGACATGCAGTTGCAGATTAAAGAAATGGAGGAAATAGCCAAGATGCTAGAGAGTCAATAAAGAGGTCAGTGATGCCAAGCAACAGAAAGTGAAGGTGACGAAGGACTGTAAGTTGACAGACCTGAAGCTCCTGGACTTTTTTTTGGAAGGTGAGATAGTAAGGTGAGTGAACAACATTAACATAAAAAGAGAGTTAAGAGATGAGTGGAAGATAGGGTATTTTAGGTTTATGATGGGTCAGATTTGTTAAATCTTCAAAAAATGTTGATACCCATCTTCACGTCTAATGTGTGGCTATGGCAGCTTGGTCTGGTGGAAGTGGGTGGAGATGTTTCCCATATGTACTTTGAAAATAATGTACCGCTTCAGCAGGGTCAGGATCTTTCTGTATTGTTTGCTGTTTATGTGACTAAAGGTTTTGGATCGAGGGGTCCTGGTAAGTTTCCGAATGGATGACCAGAATGCATTTGGATCTCTTGGTACGCTGAACATCAGTAAGATTTATAATTGCGATTGCCCAATGCCGGGCGTGGTCATCATCTAGGCTATTGGATTATATGTGTACGTAAAATATATAGTGGTGGGAGTCAGGTGAGGTTAAGCGTGGGTAAGAGGTGGAAGTAGTAGTAGTAGTAGTAATGGAACTAAGGAAGGTGAGGTTAGAGAGTGGACCTGTTGGCATCAAGTAACACCTTTCCAAGGATGGGAATATCCTCTTGCTCAGTAATTTTTGAAATACTGTAACAACCGGATTTTCTGCTTTAAGTGTTACGACAGAAATTAGTGTGCAGCTTCAATCATGTTCCTCCGTCTTATGTCGTCTTCATTAATAACTAGGTTTATCTTCATTGAATTTCCATGAGGTGTCCAACATCGTCTCTAGTTGAACCATGCGTTTTTTGCGGTCATCATTATGCAATCATTTTTGTGTTTCTGCTATCCTGATGCCAGAGTATCGGCTGTTTCCCCTACATATACTTTGTCACACGCCCCCACATGGTATATGTAGATTCCTGCACATGTGCCAGAATCCAGCTTGTTTTTTGTATTCAGTTCCTATATATTAGTTGAAAGCTGGTATATTTTAGCCAGTTTTCTGTCAAACATTTTTGAAACATTAGTGGCGAACGTTGCTGCCGGTAAAAACGATGTAACTTGTAGGCTTTTTTTTCCTCAATTTGACAGGTGTTGGTCTGCTGAGGATACGTGTTGCACGTATTCCTGCAGTCACGTATGAAGTTAGGGGAAAGGTGTAGTGAACTAAAAGAGTAGGTGATGTATGTACATTCCCTTCTTCGAGGACTGCGACTGGAAATTCTGTAGCATCACCTCACCGACTCCCACCACTCTATATATGTGGTTTTTCTTAGTTTTTCTCTGTAATTAGGACTGAAGAAGCCACTCGTGGCGAAACGTTTCCTTAATAAATGTCCTGAACTGTACATAAGTGTCTTTCCACATTTCATCTAAAGTCACTTAATCTGACCCTTGTCATAACACTATTATTCAAGGAGGTTCATACTCCAGCATGACTAAAACATTGCTGAACCTGTAAAATAATTTACATATATTTCTAGACAATAGTAAATTCGAAGACAGGTAAAAAATGTCACATGTCAGGAGTGATGTTTACAATTCGAGTACTATTTCAGTAACCATAGTATTAGTGTCAGAACAAAGATGAGGTGTCAATGAAGATCACAAGAACTATTAACAAATGTAGGTCGATTTAGTCGAGAACCGCGGAGAAATTGGAGTGGAGAGCAGAAGAGAGCGCACTAACAAGGGGCGAGAGGGGAGTCAATAGAGAAGGGTAGAAGGGGTGCGGTGCGAACCAGACAGGGGGGTACGATGTCAAGTGGCGTGAAGATATCTCTATAGATATTTACCTTTAAGTGATGCACAGTGATCGCATTGCTAGATTCAGTTTTCCGTTAAAGGCACATACAAGCCAACTTTCGAGATGTTATATCTTAGCAAGTATCTGCCCTATATTTTTTTTTTTTTGGTCTTATACCACACAGAAAATACCCCCTTTAAATAATGCCAAAAAATAAATTTTATTTTTTCAAAATGACATTGACCCTGATTTAGTACAGGTCCTCCATCACAAATCCCGGCCACATTGGGACCTGTAGTGTGCCTGTTATTACTGAGTTTTGCTGAATTACAGAGAGGTAAATACACTAATAAAATTAACCGACTTGACTTGCGCATCATTGAACATCGGCAAAAATCGAACATTTCCGCTACTTTGACTCAATTTCCAAGTACTTTCGTCATGAAAGCAATCAAAATCATGTCTAGTTCTGTAATATATCTACATTCTTTCAAATAGAGTCCAAAAAATGAGAATACACCCATAAAAAACATAACGAAAACTATACAGCAAAGAGGCGGCTAATGGCTGAGAAGTGAACTCCCCTTATTTACCGACCTTCTTTTTATTTTTGTTGTAACATTAAGAAGCACTTTCCATCATACCTTTCCCAAGATTCAATGAGATAGCCCAACAAACACCTGAGAAAAAAAAAAAATTTACCAAAATCAAAAATGGCAAGCGCCAAGCCAGGTACTGGAAATAAAGTCCATTATTGTCTGACTTTTCTGTGTTACCAAGGTTCTCTATACATACACTGCTATGTATGATAATGTATGAACATTTGTTATACCTGAATAAACTAGTAATTACTTCTAGTCCTGTCAACTGAGTACAGAGAAACCGCCCATTCACTTTCTTCACTACCCAATAAAGTGTCATAAATTGGAATTTATAGGCTGATTTAACACAAAATTTCAACAGATTGCCAATTCAAATAGGGTCCAGAATAAACAATGCAGACATTCCTGGCACTAAAATAACGTTTTCTCAGTCATTCGCACGGGCTCCTGCCCCTCTATGTTAGCTCTTGCTTACCATTTGGAATTTTTATTCACAAAAAAATAAGATTTACAGTTATGAAGACTACTGCATTATTGTAATTGTATACAATAATGTCAATCCCTCCTGACTCCCGTACTGGAATATGAACTGGCAGGGGACAGTAATAGGACGTGGACGACATTGTTACTCCTTGAGCTTCGCTAAAGAGTAGAACATTTCGCACTGTGGCGCATATCAAGTACATTCCACAGTCATGAACGCTATCAAAATCAAATCTATTTATGTTAATATAGCTTTCATTCTATCCAAATACGACCGAAAAAATGAGAATATACAAACCATACCAAACCATACAAAAAAAATACCGCTAAGGCAAGCCGCTAATGGCTGAGAAGTGAACTCCACTATTTAAGACTTATTTCTTTCATTTTTGGTGTACATGAAGAAGCATCTTTCATCATACATTTGCCACAAGATAGAATAAGATACACCAAACAAACATCTGAGAAAAATATTATAATAAAAAAATAATAATAATAAATAATAATATTAATAAAATATCATATATTACTACACGAACATTGTACAAGGTATAACAGGCAAAGCTGACATCAGTGACATACAGGTCCTCCACACAAATGTCGGCAAACATTGGAGCTGTAGAGTGCCGGAAATACTGAGTTTGCCGGATTACAGAGATGTTAGTTAGATTACACTTGATAAAATTAACCAACATGACTTACAACAAAGTTTCATTGAACACCAGCAAAATCGAACATACCGCTACTTTGGAAGCTCAATATCAAGGTATCAATTTCAACTGAAAGCAATGAAAAACAATGCTATTTCTGAAAATAAAGAAAAATTATCCATCCATTTCTATCAAATTTTAAGTAACAAACCTTAAGACACCTATAACAAACGCTGCCATTTACCGATACCTCACACAAACATCCCAAAATTCAGGAGCAATTAAAGTCACTAAAACCAAACAAACAAATATGAAATAAGCAACCACCTTCTCTTAGCTGGGAGACTTTCAACATCAACCTGGATTACTAGATGAATCAGCCTGTAACTGATTTCATCAACAATATGAAACAACACACTTCTCATACCAACAATAACTAAACCAACCAGGCTCAACTGAGACAAGTTCAAACCATAATAGACCACATAATGGGCCAATGAAACTATCCCCCCTTAAATCATGGATAATCACAGATAGCAATACAGAACCACTACCCTACCTTCCTCCTTATAAACATTAGTAAAACCACCACTTGAATACAACAAAGCTCATTTAGACTCCATGACAAGGCCTCAATAAGGAGAGTTCACAGCTGACCCAAAGATGTTGAACTGGCCTACAGAATTCTCCAAGGCCAATGGACTTGACTGGAACAGACATTTTTCTTAACAAATTACTTAGACTAAACAACAAACATTGTCCAATAAAAACGCAACAGATCACAAACAAAAACGGCTTTGTTGCCCATGGCTAACACAGCACCATTCTGAAAACCCAATGACAAAAACACCAATATGAAAACCATATAGACAGGCTTAGTACACAAAGCATTATTCTTAAACACTATTCCATCAGTTCTCACCAAAGTAATAAAGAAAGCCAAACAACTTAAACTACATTAGATTCACAGACACTAGAGGAGATATAAAAACAGACCTGGAAAACAACTCTACATCAGATTCATGGGACCCACAACTGAAAAAAAACAAGAATATTGTCCTAACTAAATCCTAATGAACACTACTACATCCCACTGACAACCGCTAACAAGATCAACGACTCTTTCACAACCATAGGATTCTAATCTCGCCAATAAAATCCCACATACTAATGCCCCATGCCCGGGGACTACCTAGATGGGAATATATCCCCAGATTCCTCATATGCACCAACTGAGCCTCGGAATTCACCGAGATTATAAAGTCACTTAAAAACAACTCAGGGAATCTTTCTAATGTTCCCACCATTACCGCACAAAGCGAGCAGGCCCATATCCTTTCGCATAGCTATGTCATTACTTTTTTAAAACAGTCACTAGAAACTATCACTTCCCGAAACTACACAAGATGGCAAGGGTACCACCAATACATGAAGGTGGGACCCTGCAGACTAAACAACTATAGGCCACTATCAAACCTTACCATTGCTATCCAAAATCTTTGAGAAACATCCGTGCACAGGAGACTAATATTCAATTATAACAGCACAAAACATACTCAACCCCAGCCAATTTAGAGGCTTTAGGAAAAATAAAAGCACTAATAATTCAATCATAAAAATGCTAGATCTGCTTAACACAGCATTGAAAATAAGGAATATCCACTATGAATGTTTATTGACCTACTAAGAAAAGCTTTTTTTGACACAGTAGACCACGACATCCCAACTCCACAAAACTTGACCATTTTTTTAAAAAAAACGGTTTTATAAGGATGGCCATGCACATTGCTGTATTTCAAATCTACCTTACTAATGAGGTAACAGTATGGTCACCATTAAAGCCACAGACACACAACAACACGGCCTACTTGATACAGGAGTTCTGCGGGAAGAGTCCTTGGACCCCTTGCTCTTTCTCATATACATCAAAGATCTTCCAAACTTTCCCCCAACACCAGAAACCCATTCTCTTTGCTGACGCGACACGACTAATGTCCATCACTCACCCTAAGCTTTTGCCACCCACAACACCATTGTTTACGAGGAGCTAAATCAAAAATCGACTTGGATGACAGCCAATAAAACTTACACTTAACCACTGACAAAAAACCCCCCTTTTACTATATAATGTTTGGTAGCATAACAGGAGAATGCAACAATAACATTAAAGATCGACAACGCTCTTATAACCAGACAATAATGAGGGCAACTTCCTAGGCCTGTACCTTGACAACAACCTTAATTTCAGCACCCATATCAACACCTAACCAAAAAAGTATCAAAACGGTTGGGATCCTCTCAAAAACCGATACTACGGCTGCAAAATGCCTTCTCACACTATAACCACTCATTATCCATACCTCACCTATGCTATTGTGCTTGGGGATCAACGGCAAGCCAACCAACCCTAAAGCCAATAATAACCCAACAAAAAGCTGCAGTAAGAAATAATCACAAAAAATCCCACCCAGGCAACACCCCCCCCCTCTTCATAGATCTAAACTTACTCTCCCTGTTCAGTACATCCACACTACTACTGTGGCAAACCACATCTACAGTACCTTAAACCTCCAATATACAACCTTGACCTAAAATGCTTTCTTGATAGTAGTGACAGAACCCACAGGCATAACAACCAGACACAAACATCTCTAAACGACATCCCAGTGTCCGACTAAACCTTTACAAAAATTCATGTATGTCAAGCCCTAAAATCTGGACACCCTACCTGAGAATCAAGAACTGCAGGACACATTCATTCACACGCTTCAAAAATTACCATTAAAAAACAGCTTATCTCCCTGATACACCCCATCAACTAACTACACGCATACCCCAGGTGGTTCACACTACACACACTGCTCACGCCCATATGACCATAAAACAGAAATATTAATCTCAATCTTAAAATAATGAATCCTAAGATACTCCAATACTGAAACTATGTACTGTGCCAACACAAAGCATTCACATTGCTAAACTCACAAACTATAATTAGTCACATTAGCCATAATACAAACTTACCTCATAATTTGAATTAATTTTTTAAAAAAAGAATTAACTAAATCTGCCCGAACAGCCTACCATGCTAGGCGTTCTAGTGGTACACTCAGTAATCATTATTATAACTCATGTAAACACACAAGAACCACATTTCTGTAAATTCAAGTATTGTAATCTTTATAGAGAATACACTTGCATTTGAATTTGAATAAAAACCATACGAAAATATAACCGCAAAGAGGCGGCTAATAGCGAATAATGAACTCCCACATTTATCGACTTGTCTTTTTTTATTTTTGTGTACAATTAAGAAGCATCTATCCATCCAACATTGGCAAAGGATTCAATGAGATAGCCCAACAAACAACTGAGAAAAAAAAAAAATATTTACCAAAATCAAGTATGGCAAGGGCAAGCAGGTAACTGGAAATAAAGTCACTTTCACTTTTTTTTGTTATCTTAGTTCTCTAAACATACGCCTGCTAAGAAAGATAATCTATGTGATCTGTAATTTGTGGTATACCTGAATAAGCTTACTTATTTACTTACTTCTAGTCTGTCGACTGAGTACAAGGAAACTGCCCCATTCACCTATTTCAACTAACCAAATAAAGTGGTTAGAAATATTGGCAATTGGCCGAATTTCCACATAAATTTCAACAGATGCCAATTTCAAAAAAGGGTCCAGAATAAACCATCAGACATTCCAGTAAGAAAGTAAGTAAATTTATTCAGGATACTCCAAATCCAGTTACATATAATTATCATACAAAGCAGCATATGTGTAGGAGAAACCTAGGAAACCAAAAAAGTCAGACAGAGTGACTTATTTCCATTGGGGTCCTTTACCTTATTATTATATCTATAAAGGTTATAATATTTTCTATTATTCTACAAATGAAGATAACATCTTATTAGTCATACAAAAAAGACTAACTACTACACGAGGTGGTCCATTAGACTAAATCACAATAAGATGGGGCATTAACTAGGGATAAGGTAAAAATTACCACGTATTTTAGCTAAAAATAGAAAATCAATTCCCGCTCCCTTTCTGTAAGCTTCATTCTCAGACACTATTTGCAGTCTTCTTGAACTGGATCATGCTATCACTGGCTTTTTGCATGTTGCGGGTAGATCTGTTCATTCCTTTATTGCTGTACAATAAAAGTTGTTTGACGCCTGCCACGCTGTGGGTACTGACATAGTTGTTGTTTCTCTCCCCCTAGAACTATATGCTTTGGTTTCCCCAACCTTGACAAAATTGACAGCATAGATATCTTGACACTGTTCGTGAGCAATTTTATAAACATGATTTAGCTTCAGTTGTTTTAACTTGTCTTCAACATTCAGCATGATCCAACGCTGTAATCATCCTGGCCTACATTTTTCTCTTGTCCCAGCCCCCATGAAGATAACTTACGATTTTGTTCTTGGTGATTTGCAGTCTATTCTTTCAGTATTTATTGTCATAGCAGAGTAACCATGAAGAGCAAGCGTAATCCATATGGCATTGTATAAGGGGCTAGACATAGGTCCCTGCGAGCCTCATTAGGTAGACACTGTGCTCGTCTATACAGAACTTCCAGTCTGGCATTCGCTTTCTTTTTCTTTACTACACTGATTCTCTATCAATTCACCTAACATGCATGGGTCAAAGGGGAATCCAGATATTTAACTAAAAAACCAAAGGTGATTGACTCCCCATTACACTGAACTAATAAAATTATTTACCCTTCTCATTTTATGTTTCGTTCCAAAGAAATGCTTCAGTTTTCCCTAGGTGTAATGATAGTATGTTGGTCTACTAACCATTTGCTGCAGACTCCAGTTCCCGAAGTTAAAACATTATGAATTAGCAATGAACTTTGCGGGTCTTATACCTGTCACTAACATAGCACTGTCATCTGCATACAGTAGGAGATGCACTGACACTGATAGGCATACTCATTGACATAACATAAGAAATAGTAAAGGGACCCCAGAATACTACTTGGGAACTCCACATGTGTAATCGGCAGGTTTCTGAGTCGTTTTGTTGATTTTGACTATTTGTCCTCCTGTTGCTAAGGTAGGACTTTAAACAGTCTACAAACCTATAACCGATAGCTTGAAGTTTCATACATAATATTTTGTGGTTGACAGTATCGAAGGCCTTTTGCAGGTCCTAAGGTTTACCATACATGAGGTTCCTATTGACATATCAGTTCTCAGGTAATCCATCATATTAATAAGGGAGGTTTCTGTGTTGAGTTAGAATCTTCTAAATCCCCGATTGATAGCTATGAGAATGCTGTGTTCATTAAGGTACTTACTACTTGAAAATACAACCGCCCTCCCAAATTTAGATATATATACTGAGTATACTAACAGGTCTAATTTGCTTACATCAGACCATATTATTTTTCTATGAAGAAAGGAGTAACTCGGCCTCCCTTGAACCCCTCCGGAACGGTATAAAAGTGGTGATTGATAGATTTATAATTGAGCAATAGGGATTGACAGAATCAGAAGCACCATTCTTTTTAAGGAACTTAGACGGGATGTTAACAGGGCCTGTGCCTCGTAGTGGTTTAACCCTGCTTAGTTTCTTTTTGAATGGAAGTCATAGATACACTTACTAGTTTACAACTGGATGGGTTACCCCTTTAATTGGTATAGTTATGTTTGAAACTTATCAGAGTCTGTGTTAAGGTATTTTTGATGCAGCTGGTATTTACTTACTAAGTGTTGATGCAACAGATGAGTAGTAGGAATTAAAGCAATTTGCCACCATAGATGTATCGGGGCATACCTCATTATCGATAATGGATACTAAGTTAGACCTATCTACTTGCTTTGGCTATACCCCAACAGTTTTTAGTTGTTGCCCCAGAGCATTCTGAGGTTATTATGCTCATACTCCTTCTATCAATTTTTGCGCAATAGTGCATAGCCTTTGCTCCTTTTAAAAGCTTGTACTCTGTTCCTCACCCTTTGGAATTCAATTAGTGCTGCAATACCTTCTGTTTGTGCTTTAAAATCTTTTTTAAGCAGCTGTCTCCTGAATTTCATAATTATCTAATAGCTCAGTAAGTCATCCCTGGGTTCAGTTCTTCATTTAATCCTAACCTCTTTAACTGGTGCAGATAATTATTAAGAATGGGTATGGTGAACATAGGTTTTGAATATTTTTCCCAGGCATCGTTTACGTCCGTTGGCAACTTGTTACTCTGTCCAGGTCCACAAATGTGTAGCCTATTTACCAGTGTTTCTTTACTGTAGTTTCTAGATAGAACTCATATTAATTGCCCAGTGTAGGCCTATCCAATCCCTAGATTTTCTAGGTGCATATAAATGATGAATGAAACTAAGACCTGTGGTAATTGAAATGCAGACTGACTAATGTTCTCATAGCAGTTTTTACAAAGTATGGTGTCAATTAAGGTGGCCCTGAGAACTGTGATCCGGGTTGGTGTAATTAATAAGTTGGGGTGTAGCTAATTAATCTAGAGTTTGCTTATACCTATTGCATAGCCCGATATTTTGCCTCCTATGAAAACAGATATTGAAGTCGCCCATTATTATTGTCTCCGCAAATGTTTTTCAACTCGGACAAGACTGTGAAGTTTTACCTGGGTTTAACCTGGAGATGTTTCCGGGGGTCTACCCCCCGCGGCCCGGTCATGTGACCAGGCCTCCTCCCGGTGGATCAAGCCTGATCAACCAGGCTGTTGCTGCTTGGCTGCACCGAAACAAGTACGAGCCACAGCCCGGCTGATCCGAACTGACATTTAGGTGATTGTCCAGTGCCAGCTTGAAGACTGCCAGGGTCGTTGGAAATCCCCCTTATGTGTGGGCTGGGGCAGTTGAACAGTCTCGGGCCCCTACAACTATTAATGTATGGTCTCTTACTCGTGCTGAGTGACACCCCTGCTTTTTCATTGGGGGATGGTGCACATCTGTCCCAAGTCCTTTTGCTATCGTAGTGAGAGTTTTCTCGTGTGCAAGTCGGTACTAGTCCCTCTAGATTTTCCCAGGTTTATATAATCATGTATCTCTACCCCCTGCGTCCAGGAATTACAGGTATCGGAACCTCAAGCGCTCCCAATAATTAGAGGTAATTATATCTCCGATATGCGTGCCGTGAAAGTTCTCGTACATTTTCTAGGTCGGTTGCAATTTCACTTCCTAGGAAAGGGGTGCTGTAGTGTGCAGCAATATTCCAGCCTAGATTAGAACAAGTGTCCTGAAGAGTGTCATCATGGCTTGCCTCCCTAATTTTGAAGGTTCTCATTTATCCATCCTGTCAATTTTCTAGCAGATGCGATTGATACAAGTTAAGGTTCCTTGAAGGTGATATCCTCCCGACATGATCCTCCCAGGTCTTTGACTAGAGTGTTTCGCTCACTTTTGCGGCCAGAATTTGTTTTGTAACACTGATAAGATTTAATTTCCTCATGCTTACCATATCTGAGATTATAGAAAATCTCATCATTGTGAACTTCAATATTGTTTTCTTGTCCAGCCCACTAAGATTTGGTTGATGTCCGCCTGGAGCTTTGCAGTGTCTGCAATGGAAGGACACTGTCATGCAGATTTCGGGTGTCATCTGCAAATGAAGACACGGTGCTGTGGCTGACATCCTATCTATGACCGATATGAGGAAGAGAACAAGATGGGAGCGAGTACTTTCCTTGTGGAACAAGCTTTTCACCGTAGCTGCCTCGGATTTTAGACTCTGTTGACGACTACTCTCTCTCTGCCTCTGTGTATCAGTTAGTGAGGAAATTATATATCCATCGACCGACATTTCCTGTATTCCTTTAGCACACATTTTGTGGTGCGGCATAATTAATGCCATGGTGCACACTTGTCGAAGGCTTTTGCAAAGTCTGATATTTACATCTGCCATCTTTTTGTCTCTATTGCATTTATGACCTTTCGTAGTGATCCAATAGTTGAGACAGACAGGAGCGACCTGTTCTCAAAAACCCCATGTTGCCCTGGGTATGTGTAACTGATGGGTTTCTAGATTGGGTGGTGATCTTGCTTCTTAGACTCCTTTCAAATGGATTTTTATGATATGGCATGTTAGTGCTATGGTCTGTAGTTCTTTGGCTTTGCTTTACTGCCGCCCTTGTGAAGGGGGCTTATGTCTGTTGTTTTTTAGAAACCTTGTATGGGACGACCCCCGTATCCATGCTCCCTCTCCATAGATGGAAAAGGCTCGTGAAAGGGGCTTCTTGCCGTCTTGATGAACACAATTTCCATGAGTCCTTGCCTGTGGCAGAGTGCACGGGCATGATCATTTTAACGCCTGTTTTTCGAAGTCATTTGGGCGTCAGAAAACATCGGATAGGCTTGTGTATATCAAATTTGTGCACTTCTCATGAAAAAAATCATTTTGATACTTACGACACTCAGTCTGGTTAGCGCTTCTAATAACTGGACCAAGGAATGAGGGCGGAAACTATTCCTACTAAGATGGGGGTACTGGTCTTGAAGCAGCACATCACAAACCCAAAGAAACATCCCAGTTTATTGATTATTTAAATCATGTCTTGGGTTGTAATCTAAGTCCATTTCTAATGTAGGCACAACTCCACCACCCTTTCTGTTCCTTATCTAAGCCGTTTTATATTGAAACCTTCTCTTTATTATGACCTCGTCGTCAGTCACCGTACCATCCAACCAAGATTCAGAGATGGTTATAACTGCCGCCCTAATTTTGTTAGCTAGAATCCTAATCTCTGCCAATTTAGGAAAGAAGTGATCTTGCATTGACATGAATAAAGTGAAGGCCTGTTTCATAAAAAAATCATAATCATCAATATATGGCAATGGGTCATTTGTATTAAAATTAGGTTAAATCAATGTCATCACTGCTAAAGGGTAACTGTGCCAAAGTGCATTTGTTACACACAAAATGAATTTCTTGGCACCGTTGCTATAATTGTACATACATCCATCATGCACCCACCCCTTCACATTTACAAAAGGGTTTCCTTTTCTGTTTTTCATGCGTACTTTAGTACAGTGTATGCATCTGTTTGGTAGTGTTTTGAGATAATAATGGCTGTATTGCCCTCACATTGACCTATGTATGCTTTAAACATTGGTCGTGGGGAAGCAGCAGCAGGATAATACTGCACCACTCTTCCGTGGCCCTTAACAACAACAACAGTTTGGTGTGTGTCATGGGCCCCAACACATGGTGTGTGATTCTCTCCTACTATATCCATTTATCGTGAGCAGATTACATGGTGATTTTTAAATATGGGGCCCTGTAGTTATAACTTTTCTCTGACAATTCAAGACATCACCATCCCTGTAGAAGCCGTTATTAGATGTACTAGTCATTATATTTTGTTGTTGCAGAAGTACTATGAAGATTCTATGTTCAATAAAGCCTAGAGATAAGGCCTGTGTTTCATCACAACAATTTATTGAACATAAAAACTGGGCTACCTGGTGGTGATCCTGCGCTAGACTACATCACAACATGGAGCGTTTTTACTGAAACCTGAGAGGCTAGACTGTGACCCCAGCTTATCAACGGCTGCTCAGGAATGGAAGCACTGGTTTAAGACTTCGAAAACTTCTTGGGAGCCCTTCCTAAAGAAGATCTAGATAAACTAAGTCTGCTTATCAATTTTGTGTCACCTAAGATATACGAGGCTATTTCTGATGTAATACCTACGAAGATGCTATCAAAACCCTAAAGTCTCAGTAAAATTAAAACCTACAAATGAAATCTTTGCACGCTATCGCCTTGCAACTCGCCGCCAGCAGATTGATGAACCCTTAGAGGAATACTTTCAAGCACTGAAAATTTTAGGTAAGGACTGTCATTCCAAGCAGTGACAGCTGCCCCTGTATTGTGAAGAGTCCATCAGGGTTTGCTTTTATCAGTGGCCTGAAATTTCACCAATAATAAGGCAGCGTTTATTGGAGAATAAAACTCTCGACTTAGCCGTGCCTTTGCCCAGGCAAGAGCTCTAGATTCAGCCCAGAAGAATTCTGAAGTATACAGTACCACTCAGCCTTTCGAGTGGTAAGTTGCTGCAATTCCTGACCAGACTTTTGGGCAATGAAGTTATGTGGAACCTGCCTCAGTGACAGCAGCAGCAGGTACGGTGTGTTTTCTTTTGTGGTTTTTCAAGACATCCACGTCCAAAGTGTCCTGCTCGTGAAGCAATGTGCCATAAATGCCACAAAAAGGTCACTTTGCTAAAGTATGTCGTGCTAAGGCATCAACAAGAGCTAGTGCCTCCACACATTCCAGTGATCATGCGACTCTAGCAACAGGGGACTTCTGCGGCTACTCCAAATTCACTGGAAAAGGCAGTTGTGAAAGTATTAAATCAAAGGAACAGAAGTAGATGGTCTTATTGATAGTGGCAGCTCAGAGAGTTTCATCAACCTTGACTTAGTTAAAACGGCTCTCCTTGACTCTACATCACTCTTTCAGGTCCCGTTTCCATGGCATCAACATCTCTCTCTTTTCCCAGACCTTAGGGTTTTGTAAGGTAAAATCTCAGAGTTAATGGAAAGGATTATCAAGATGTACATTTAGCAATTCTGCCACAACTGTGCTCTGATGTTATCCTTGGTCAGGACTTTCAGAAGCTGCATGGTAGTGTACCTTAAATATGGAGGTAAAATGCCTCCTCTTGTTGTCGTGGACTTAGCACTTTAAGGGTAGACCCCCCAAAGCTGTTTTGCAAATCTTACCGCGGATTGCCATCCTATACAGCTAAGTCACGCCGGGCTATTCTTATGAGGATGGGAAATGTTCATTGAGAAAGAAACTCAGGGCTGCTGAAGGGAAAATTATAAAACCGAGTGATTCCCTTGGCGTGCACAGGTTGTTGTTGTTAAAGATGGTTATAGGAAACGGAGACTGGCTATCGATTACTCTGAGACAATCAACAAATTTACATTTCTTGATGGGTACCCTCTACCTCGAATTGACGTTTACAGTGAACAAAATTGCTCAGTACTATGTGTTTTACACAATTGATCTACAGAGTGCCTATCATCAAGTCCTAAAGGAATGAAGATAAACCATACACAGCGTTTCAGGCTAGTGATGGCCTGAAATCAGTTTACCAGAGTCCCTTTTGGAGTCACCAATGGGGTAGCCTGCTTCCAACGAATTATGGATTCACTCATTCAGGAAGAGCAACTCATGGGAACTTACGCGTATTTAGAAAATGTTACCATTTGTGGCAAGACCCAGGAGGAAACATGATGCAAACCTTGATAGGTTTTTGAAGCGCCAAGAAGAAAAATATCAGTTACAATGAGGAAAAATGCACTTTTTCAACTAAAAGGTTAGCATCCTTGGTTATGTAGTGGAAGGAGGTTCAATTTTTCCCAGACCCTGAACGACTACGACCTCTACGGGAACTTCCAATGCCTCAAGACAAAAAGTCACTCCGAAGAACTCTTGGTCCCCCTTTGCTTATTACTCACAATGGATCTACAACTATTCAAGTAAAGTCCGCCCATTGAGTGCTACCACATTTCCTGTGACAAAGGAAGCAGAAGCCGCTTTCCATACTCTCAAACAGGACATTGAAAACTCAGTAGTTCAAGCCATTGATGAGTCGCTACCATTCGAAGTGGAAACGGATGCATCTGACATTGCCATTGCTGCAGTCTTTTCTCAGGCAGGACGACCAGTAGCCTTCTTTCGAGAACTTTTTCAAGGATCAGAGAAATGTTATGCTGCTGTAGAAAAGGAAGCCCAGGCCCTCCCTAGAAGCAGTTCGCCACTGAGGCATTATTTAACTGGTAGACATTTCACCATAAGGACTGACCAACGGTCCGTGATGTATATGTTGACAAGAAGCACAAAAGTAGGATAAAGAATGACAAAATAAATTAACGCTGGAGGATGGAACTATCGTGTTATGACTTTGATATTCGTACCGACCGGGTCAAGAGAAACATCTCACCTGATGCATTCTCTAGGTCCCACTGTGGAGCAGCATGTCATGATTTGCAATCACCTCAGCTCTCCACAAGGCTTTGTGTCCCCAGGGGTTACACGCCTGTACCATTTTGTCAAATCAAAGAACATGCCCTACTCAGTGGAAGATGTGCGACAAGTGATCAGAGCATGCAGAGTATGTGCAGAGTGCAAGCCAAACTTTCATCAGCCAGAGAAGACTCATCTCATAAAATCCCACCCAGCCTTTCGAAAGATTGAATATAGATTTCAAAGGACCTCTACCAAGCACAAATCAGAATTGGTATTTCCTTAACATAGTAGAAGAATATTCAAGGTTTCCCTTTGTATTCCCCTGTGCAAATATGGCTGCTTCAACTGTTTATTAGTTTGTCTTTCACAGTTGTTCTCTATATTTGGTATGCCAGCTTATATCCATTCAGACAGGGGATCCTCGTTCATGAGTAACGAACTTCAGGAGTTTTTGGCTAGCAAAGGTATTTCTGCAGCAGAACAACAAGCAACAACCCTCAAGGCAATGGTCAAGTGGGGGCGGTTTAATGGTACTATATGGGGAAAGGGAGTTACAATGACATTGAAGTCGCGCAATCTACCTGTTCAACACTGGCAAACTGTCCTACCTGATGCTCTTCACTCTATTAGATCACTGCTGTGCACAGCTACTAATGCAACCCCTCATGAAAGACTCCTCAACTATTCACGTCGTTCCTCTACGGGAGCCTCCGTGCCCACTTGGTTATGTCATCCTGGACCCGTTCTCCTGAAGAGTCACCGTAGGATGAACAAGACGGATCCTTTAGTGGAAGAGGTAGAGCTCCTGCAAGCTAATCCACATTACGCCCACATTCGCTACCAAAATGGTGAAGAGGCTCAAGGGCTACGAAGGTCGGGACGTGTACGTCGCCCACCTAACAGTTTGGGAGATTACTGTCTCTGATATTTTAGAAGGGGAGATTGTAGTGATACGGTCCTGTGGGGAGCAGCAGCCGGGGTTTAAAACTGCACCACCTCTCGTGGCCCTTAACAACAACAACAGTTTGGTGTGTGTCATGGGCACCAACACATGGTGTGTGATTCTCTCCTACTATATCCATTTATCAGTGATGCAGATTACATGGTGAGTTTAAATATGTGGCCTGTAGTTATAACTTTTCTCTTGACATATGCAAGACATCACCATCCCTGTAGAAGCCGTTATTAGATGTACTAGTTTATTATATTTGTTGTTTCAGAAGTACTATGAAGATTCTATGTTCAATAAAGCCTAGAGATAAGGCCTGTGTTTCTATCACAACACATCCCTAGCTACTAGACCATCATTATCGCCGTCATTTATCTGTCTGTTTTGCCTCTGCACAATAGTTTGAGGTCCTGGATTAATTTGGATATCACCACTTAAGAGCGCTACAATAAGAGCTGTGTGCCACTGTTTTTGTTTGGGTATGCGGTGTTGCCATACCTTGTGGCGATAGTGAGGTTTACTTTTCTGGTAGGATGGCAACTGTTGGGCTTTTACTGTCCAGGGCGCTGTTAATCCATTCACCTTTTCCAACCCCCATGACTGATTTCTTTCTTCATGGAATTGAAGAAGAAATATAAATATAATTATGGCAGCCTGTACCCCTCTAATGCCTGCCATTTTCACTCTTCGCTCTTTTACTCATATACAATAATATTGATTTCTCTTTTCCAGTCCCTAGTACACTTAGTATCTGCTTTAGCAATCACACTGTTGCAGTCAGCTCCTACAGAGTTCCTGTTGTCTCTACATCGTCTTTCGTCATTGTTATCCAGGCTTAGCAGTTGGGTTTAGTCCTGACTCTTCTCTCTTCGACTCAAGACATTCCTCTCCCCGTCTATTCTTCGCACTGTCCCCACTTGCCCCTCGCCCCTCGTGGGTACTTACCTGTGAGTCCGATCTGATCTGATCTGACTAGTAAAATTTCCTCTTCAAAACCCTCTTCACTGCTCACTTTTCCCTTAACTTCAAAAAACCCCTTACAGTTAACCCTTATTAACACCCCCCCTACCCACCTCATTTCCACAGTCGGTTCCCCAAATTTAACTTCTAACTCCTTTCCATTTTGGTAGACCAAAAGGTTTTTAATCAATGGTTTTATCCTTCCAAACCCCCCCCTCAATTCCTTTATGGGGGGTTTTTGGGTTGTTGTCTCCTGACCGGGTCTGCTGCCCCAGCCATTTTTTAAAAACACTGGGGGGAGAAAAGCCACCGGGACTTTCCTTGATTTTTTTAGTTTTAAAATTTGGGTTTTTTTTCGTTTATGATTTTTCCACTGTCCTCCCAATGGGGCTGAATATAGGTCATTTAAGGGGCACAAAAATTTAACATTTTCTCTGTTCATTAGTCACGGCTACGGGCCCCTCTTTTATTACTCTTTCTTACCTTTTGGAATTTTTATTCACACAAAGGGAAAATAGAAGTTTTCTGTTATCCCAGACTACTGCATAAAAGTATTTATATGAAGAGGACATGGGATACAAGTACCATTCTCCTTTCCCTGTCTTGGGGGCTTATATTAGAGAAAACGGAGGTGTAACACGGGCAAATGGATAAACACTCCCCTCGTACTGCCCCCTTTAAAACCCGAAACAAAAAAATTATTTTCTTTATACAGATTATCACACATAGCAGCATATGTGTAGAAAACCTAGGATAACCCAAAAAAGTCAAAGTGGCTTATTTCTAGTACCTGGCTTGGGGTTTCCAAATATAAAAATTTTTTAATTTTTCGATTCCCAGCCAGGGTTTGAAACATTGGGTGTGTTTTTTTACACCTTTTTTCTTTTGTTCAAAAATCATTAAATAAAAAATAAATAAGGGCAAAAACCCGTCCCTTTACTCCCTATTGCAATTTGGCTGGGAGGCGGAACAGGGATTTGGGGGTACGTCATATGTTTACTCTTAGCATGGGTAAAAAATAGAACATTTCTGCTACTGTGGCGCAAATTTTAAAGGGACTTTTTTTTGTCCCCGAAAGCAAAACAAAATCATGTCTATTTTTTTAATTATCTTCCTTCTATCCCAAATTTAAAACCGAAAAAAAAAAAAAAGAGAATATAACGATAAAAAACATACAAAAAAAGTAACCCCTAAGCGGCCACTAAAGGGAGGAAGTGAAAATTTGGTATTTATGGTTTTTTTAATTTTTGGTGGGAAAGGGAAAAGTTTCTTTCCTTTATACATTGCCCAAAATTTGAATAAGAAACCCCGCAAAAAAAATGAAGAAAATAAAATTGTAATAAAATAATAATAAAAAAAATAATAATAATAAAATAATAAATAATAAAATAAAATTAAAAAATCTTTATTTTAAATAACCGTCATATACAAAAGGGATACAGGGCCCACCTGGAGGGTTTTCCGGAGGGGAGTTTTTCCCGGGGGTTTAACACCCCGCAAACCCGGGCGGGGATCAGGGCCTTTCCCGGGTTTGGGTCGAGCCTGTTTAACCAGGCTGTTACTGTTGGCTGCACGCAAACCAAAGTGGGGCCACACCCCCGGCCCCGGGCAGGGAAACCCACTTAAGGGGGCTTGTCCCGTGCCAGCTTGAAGACTGCCCCCGGGGTCTGTTGGTAACCCCCCTTATGTATGCGGGGAGGCAGTTGAACAGTCTCGGGCTCCTGACACTTATTGTATGGTCTCTTAACATGCTAGTGGCACCCCTGCTTTTCATTGGGGGATGTTGCATCGTCTGCCAAGTCTTTTGGTTTCATAGTGAGTGATTTTCGTGTGCAAGTTCGGTAACAGTCCCTCTAGGAGAGTGGTTCCCAAACTTTTTCAGCTTGTTACCCAATTTAACATGCCACATAAAGCATGTTACCCCTTTCACAAAATGTTGTTATTATTGATATATATGGCTAAATGTGAACGTATACAGCCTCGCATACTCTGCTAATCCTAGCAAAACCATTGAAAACGTAAGAACCACACATACATTATATATAAAATTAATAATAGCTACAAATTCACAGTAACAGGGGGTAAATACGAACTATATACTGCACAGGGCAGTACACATACATACCAGCTTATGTCAAACCTCGGCTGATGCTCACAGATAAACTGACAGTGTGAAATAGAGGCAGCCTCAGGAAGTGAGTGACGCGTACTGGACAGGTCGATCAAAGGCTACTGAGTGACTTTTGTCCTAAAGCATACTTGTCAAAATACTTTTGGGTTTCCACACACTTAGCTATATATTTCTTCTTTTCTAATACTGTATATTAGTTTTTGATGTTTATTGTTATTTGGTTTAACTTTATTACTTACTTATAATAGGTTTACTTTACAACTTTATATACTAAGACAAAGTTAACAATAATCCTCATACCGGGTACCGCATTGTTTTCTGGATTTTCAGAATTCATAACTTTTTTTCTGTCACCCCTCCATTACCCCCCAAAAATGGTTAAATTACCCCCAGGGGGTAATTTACCCCCAGTTTGGGAACCATTGCTCTAGGATTTTCCAGGTGTATATAATCATGTATCTCTCCCACCTGCATTCGAGGGAATACAGGTTCAGGAACCTCAAGCGCTCCCAGTAATTGAGGTGTTTTATCTCCGTTATGCATGCCGTGAAGGTTCTCTGTACATTTTCTAGGTCAGTAATTTCACCTGCCTTGAAAGATGCTGTTAGTGTGCAGCAATATTCCAGCCTAGATAGAACAAGTGACCTGAAGAGTGTCATCATGGGCATGGCATCCCTAGTTTGATATCAGTGACATACTACTACATAGAAAGCCGCTTGTTATGCTGAGTATATCAAGCAAATTTGGTCAGTGTCCCAGGATAACACCCACACTAGCCGGCTAACACCCAGGTGCCCATTTACTGATGGTGAACATAGACAACAGGTGTAAAGAAACACACCCAATGTTTCTACCCTGGCTGGGAATGAAATATTTACCAAAAATCATATATGGCTAACCCAACCCAGGTGCTAGAAATAAGCCACTTTTCTGACATTTTTGGGTTATCCTAGGTTCTCTACACACGTGCTGCTATGTGTGATAATCTATGAAGAGAAAATAGATTTTTGTTTCAGTTTTATGGTGCAGTACGAGTGTATATCATAGCCCTGTGCTACACTCCGTTTTCTCTAATGTAAGCCACCAAGACAAGGATAGGAGAATGGTATTTGTACACCATATCCTCTTTATAACTCTGTCGAACTGCTAGGTGTTATGCCAAATATTATTCATTCTGGAGTATTTAACATGTTTTATTAGACCTGTCGGTCTTCTTCCTCAGACCGAACCTAATTACCCCCCATTCTCCCCTCCCCTATCCCATCCTCCCCATCCTCCCCTTTTTCCATTCCTCCTCCTCCTCCCCACCCCTCCCTTTTGCCCTTCCTCTTTTTGGCCTTTGGGATTTCTCCCACAGGAGCGCTAGTTCCTAGGTAGGGGAAAGGACACCGGGGTCCATCCCATTCCGTTGAGGTTCTTGGCAGTGGCGTAGTGTGCCATGAAATCTGGATCACCTGGGGATGTCCCGATCCCTCTCTGGTATCCCGGAGTAGCTTTGGGTGCCTTTCGGGCGACGGGTGTATTCTGGAAGCCCCCTTTTCGGAAATTCCCCGGGGGGTGTGGCCAAAGGAGGTATTTTTGTGGGGGAATACCCCGGCCCCACCCTCTTTTTTGGGTCCTCCGAGGTACTCGGAAGATGGGGGTTTCCCTATCCCGGTTTTTGCTGGTTTTACTGGCAAAAAAGGGTAGGGTATGGAAAGGGGTTCCATGCTGCATCGTGCTACAGGTGGCTGGGGGTCCCTTGGGCACGGAGGGAAAATTCCCCGGCCCTTTCATTCTCCGGGGAAACTTTTCCCTTTCCAGGCCCCCCCCTTTTTTTTATTTTTTTTTTATTTTTTTTTTTTCTTTTTTTTTTTTTTTTTCTTAAAAAAAAAAAAGCAAAGGGGGTAACCAAACCCAAGGGAAACCCAACCCTAAACCCCACTCCCCCCCGGGCCCCCCTTCTTAAATACCGCACCCATTTTTGACCCTCCCTTTGTTTTTTAGACCCTTTTTGGACACTTCCTGATGCCCCGTCCCCTTTTTCTTTGGGCTTTTCCCCCCTCACCTGTTTCAGGTCCCGGGGGCTTCGAAAAAACTCCTTCTTTGGGTCTAAACCCCCCGCTTTTTCCTTTGACTATGCTTCCGGCTTCTCCCTCTACGGGACGGAAATTTTTTCGAATCGCCCGCCCATTTAAACCCGGGCCCCCAAACTCTGGCCCCAAACCCAAAAAAACCAACGCCAACCCTCCTGAGATGCCCCCTTCGTTCCCTTTCCCCTTTCCCACCAGAAAAGACCGACACATCAAGCACTCCCTCCCCACGCCCCATTTCGGACCACACAAGGGACAAAATTTCTTTACTTTAAGACCGACTTCTTCTCCACCTTCTGACCAAAAGTATTGGAAAAGGGGGGCCCCCAATTTGGTAGAGATATTTCTTTTAAAGCTCTCAAGAGGGGTACGTGACCTCACTGTCCAGAATGCTACCCAAGCTCATGATTTTTTCTCTCCTTTCAAATTATCGATACTACCCCCAAATCACTTTTAAAAAAACATCTTTCTCTCAATTCTTGTATGGTACTGTCATTCTGCCCCATACCAAAGCCCAACCAAAAACCCCAGTCATGTAAAAGTTTTTCTTAAAACAGCGGGAACTCCAGGACCCCCAATCCTCAAAGTAACATTTAAATGCCCTTTTCCCTCCCCGGGGCGGAGACTTTCCCTTTTCCAATTTTGGCCGTTTTAACTTTGACAGCCGAGAACCCCATCCCTTATAGTAGCGGGACTTTCGTTAAAATTTTCCGAAAGGGATACCTACACCAAAAACAATGTAAAAATTTTGCTGGTTTTTTGGGTCCCCCCAGCGAAAAAATTGCAGATCAAAGGGCCCCGAATGCCCAGTCTGTGGGGGCCCGACAACCATTCTAATACATCTTGAAAGTCAACCTCCATTTTCCCTTTAAAATTGGGAAAGAAGCTCACCCTTCATACTCCCGCCTTTCCCGGGTTTCCTACTTAAATGAACGTGAATCCGTTGCCTAAAAGAGGCGAAGGTCCCCCTTTTATGCTAGGGCAGTTACTCATCTCCGCCTAAAAGGGAGACTACCCCGTTTTCTTATTCTCGGTTTCCAAAACCCCCCCACTTCGGGGGCCCCAAATCTTCTCCACCCCCTTTGTTGTTACCCCTCCCATAGCCCTCCGGCATCAAATTTTCCTTTTGCTGCCCCTTGGCTCTGCGTCCTGACTACAACTCAGTCTTTCCACATCTTCGCCCCTTCCTCACAAGCCCCAAAATCGACAAGACCTCGTACAACCCCAAATACCAATCGCCCCCCCTCCCTTCCCTTTCCCCTTTCCCCCCCCTCTCCCCCATTTTCAAAACCCCCAAATTTTTGGGCAACCCCTCGGTTCCTTTCGCTGCTTGAATGTCTTCCATTCCACCAAAACGTTAAATTTTTCCCTAACCCCTTTTAGTCCTGGGGTCCCTTTTTACCTCAGATTCCGGGTTTTTTTCCCTTCATCCCCAAATCGGGGGCCTTTTTTAAACAGGGGAAATATCCCCCCCCCCTCGGGGAAACCCGGGGTGAGCTTAAAAATTTTTCCCTTTCCTTTTTTTCCCCCTTTGGGCTTGCTTACAAGAACCAAAATTACACCGGGTTTTTCCCAAACCCTATTTTAAGGCAAAAATTTTAAATGTATCCTTGGGACCCCTTTCCCAATGGGACCTTTAATAAAAAGTCCCCTTTCCCTTCACCAATGATATTCCGTACTGTCAACTTTTTTTGTCCATACCTCGCAAACATTACACTGCGCCCGTTCCACGAATAAGTGGTTTAAAATATTTTCCTTTATATCTCTCCCCCTTCTCAAAGCTTTTTCTATCCCAGATTTTGCCTTTCTTGTTTCACCCTTTTACCCCCAAACCACTTCTTTTATTTGGGGTTTTTTTAATTTGCCCCCAAATTTCCTCTGGGGGCTCCCCTTGGGGCTCAGGTGGCACCCAGTTGGAGGTTTTTTCTCCCTCTCCCCCCCCCCATTTTTTAAAAATTGGGGTACTCCCCTCCTTTTTGATCCTCGTACTCATACTCTCTCTTGCATGGGTTCTATCAGTCTCTCTTCCTCCACGGGCACTAGATTTTCACCGGGGGTCTGTTCTACCGATTTACATGAAAGCGATCATTTTCCATAAATTTTACTTCTCCTTCCTTTTCCCCCCTTTTTCCGTACCCCCTCCTGGAAATTTTGGGATCGGGCAAATTGGGATTTTTTACTCACACCTCACTCCCTTTTTAGTGGGGGTCCTTCCATCCTCCATTAAATGACCCTACACATTTTCTCGACGTCATTTAAAAAACCAAAATTTTTCCCCAAATTCAAACCCCCCAAAACCCGGGCAGGAAATTCTCAGAATTCGTCCCCTTGGGGGTTTCTCCTGCTTGTGCTCTGCAGTACTTTTTTGAAAGGGCGCTGCAGGGGGCGGTACCGGTACAAAAAGAACCTCGAGAACCTTTTTGAAATTTTTAAAACAGAAGCGTGCGATTGCCCCCGCCCCTGCATCCCCTGAAGCTAAACGCACTTGTTGGCCCAACTTGTTTTAACCCCCTCACCCCCTGTTTCCCTTTTATGAGTGCAGTCTGGAAAAAAGTGAGAAATTTAGTGGTAAAATACCTCCGACCCCGGGTCCTTTTTACTGGCGTGGTGTTGACGGTTCCATTTTTAACTTGGCACACATCTGGGGGGTAATTTTCCCCAGGGGTCCATCTATGGCCCCCCGTTTTTTTCCTCAAAACTGCCAGAGAGTTTTTTTTGTACCCCCTTTGGAAATTTTTTTTTCTCCCCAGAGAAGAACAATATAATGTGCCTTTTACCCCTTTTTGAACTAGAGGGAAAAGCTCCAGCTTGCCCAACAACGGGACGGGGCCTTTACGACATTCATATTTTTATGTTTCAACATTTTTCATCGGTCAAGGGCCCCTTTTATCCTCTTAACCCCCTCTTCAATCTTATTTTTGGGAAAAAAGGAAATTTTTTTTCCCCAGCTTTGGGAAATCTGGGCCCTTGCTCTCCCCTTTCCACAAACCGGGGACTAAAAGGGCTGAACCCCCCACTACGTCCCCTCGCTCCCTTTCTAGGCAAATTTTTCAAAATGGGTGGAGCGTCTCGTTTTAAAACGACCCTTTTAAAGTGGTATTTAGAGACAAAACAACCCTCTCTGCTATCAATATGGCTTTCGTATGGGTCGTTCTTTCCATAGACCCCTTTACTTCCTTGGGGGTCCTTTTTCGAATGCCTTTTGCCGAAAACACTCAGTATTGCCAAATTTTTGGGCCTTTGGAAGGCATATGACACAACTTGGGGGTTTAATATTTTGGCCCAGCCCCCTTCCTTAGGCCTCCCCAGGCAATCTACCATCCCCTTCCCTTTAAAAACTTTTAAAATGACAGACATTTCCGTGTTCGAGTCAATAAATTTTTTTTCCCCCGGGCTTTTTTCCAAGCGAAGGGGTCCCCCCAGGGTTTTGTTTTTAAGCACAAAACTTTTTTTCCTTGCTATAAATGATTTGGGGCCCCTGTTTTTCCACCCAAAAATTTGTTTTATCACTCCATGTTGAGACTTTTGCTATTTCTTGTGCAGGCACTGAAATGTCATCTTATTGCAGTTTTTTTCTCCAGCATGCAGTCAACCATGTTTCCACTTGGGGCCCCCACCCCAAAGGGGTTTTTAAAAAAACAAATCCCCCAAAAATCACCAAATTAATTTCCCCTAGACCCTGTTATTCCCCCGATCATCCTTTGTACTCTGTGGCTCCCGTATCCCCCAACTGATACAGTCCCGGTTTCAAAGGGCCCTTTTCTTTTACCTAAAGGGTTTTCCCGGGAAAACCCCACATTACGTCCTCTGAAGGCAACTTGTCACAACCGGGGTAAAAACCTTTTTAAAACCCCCTTTCTCATCTTTTTCCCGGGGGATGATTTGTTTGAACTCTGCTTTTGGGCCCACATTCACCCTCGTTTTAAACGAAACCCCGATTATGGTGACCAAATTTTTTTCCGCGGCCTTTTTCCCGCACCTCTCTAGCCAAACTTAATTTCCAAACACCTAGGATTACGTTTGTGCCTTGGTGGGTTTTTGCTCTTCCCCTGTTGAGGCCCTAGGGAGAAGCGAAAGTTTTCCCTCCTTTTCGATTGCCGGGATGCCCATTGCCTTCGCTACTAAGTACGTCTCACGATCTACACAATCCTTCCCCTTTTTAAATGGTCACCCATGGGTTAGCAAACATTCTTTTTCATTCGCCCCCCTGTTTGCTCCGACCCTTTTCTCTCACCTACATTTACTCCCTTTTCTTTCCCTTTAAAACCACCTTTATATTTAAAGTAGCAAACTCACTTTTCTCACCCCCCCCGGGAAGTTCCAGCTGCGGGTCTGTTTTTTCTCAACCCCCTTTCTCGAAAGCCCCCAAAATGCCTATGGGGGGCTTCCCCCCTCCTTTTTTCTTGATCACTTCCCCCCATTCTCATGCCACCGCTGGGGGACACAGAGGCCCCTAAGTCTTCAGACAGCATCGGGTTTTGCAGCAGTGTTTTCCGGGGCACGTGTGGGGGGGGCATTTACTATCTTCGGGTAGCATTTTTTCTGCTGGAAAATGTATGCCATTTTTGCAGCACCTTTTTCGTATCGCATCTATGCCTTGTCATCATTTGTGGGAAATCTCAACTCCCCCTTTGTGCCTACAGGCTATATGAAAATTTGAAAAATCCACCCCCAAATTTTTCCCCTATCCAACTTTGGGGGGCGCCCTTTTCTCACGAAGCAAAAAGGAAAAATTTTTTTTTGTTTTTGTCCCCGGCATGTCCCACATACAGGGCAATGAACAGGCAGACACTGGGGCAACGGGCAGCAGTACATTTACCTATAAACCCAAAACCCCATAGAAGGGGTTTTCCCTTTCGGACTATTTTGCTACAAAAACTGCCCAACCCTTTAAAGCCCAAGGGGGAACAACGTTGGTCAACTCTGCTTGGGAACCCAAAATTTATTCTATTTAAAAGAGCATAGGTTACTGGCCGTCTTTTTGTCATCAGTGGGGCCCTGGTTGGGGGAAACCCCTCTCTTTCCCCTCTTTGCATTGGCCCCCAAATCGTATTAAATCACGGGTAACTTTATGGAAGGCACCCCCGTACCTCTCTGTAGGGAGTGTCCCAAATTTTCCCGTATCGATTACCACATTCTTTAGACTGGCCCCTCTACAACTAAAAAAAGGCCCGAATTTACCCCCCAAAAGCCCCTCTTCGTTCTACTACTCCTCTTTACTTCCCTTTTTGCTGATGGCCCCCCTTTTAAACCCGACTCTCTCATTTACTTCCTTTACAAGACCCGATTTTTCTCCACAAAATCTGATAGATACCTTTTTGCACTCCCCCCAGCCCCCTTTTTAAACTCTTCCCCTTGCTGCCCTTTAAACCCCTTTTACCACCCACCTTGGGTCCCGGGTTTTTCCCTAACCTATTACTCAAAAAACCTCCCTTTTTCCACCCGGGTGCCCTCGGGTTCCCTTTCCCGCCCCGAAGGGGCCCCCGTAACCCTTGTGGGTTAGCGCTTCCCTTTTTTATAATAAAAAATTTAAAAATAAAAAAACATTTTTATGTTATTTTTAAATTTTTTTATTATGTCATATTAGTTAATTTTGATAGGCCCAAAAAAGCGGGATGTTTGATATTAGAGTAATAATAAAGCATATTCTTCCCGGGTCCCCGAGACTGAGCTCATGGCAAACCCAAAAATTGGGTTCAAAAAACCACCAAAACTTTAATGGGCAAAATTTTTTTTACAAAGAGAAAACAATTTTTTTTATTCATTGGGAAACCCTGGGGAGGGCAAAAAATAAGCCGGTTAAAAAAATAACTGGAGAAAAAGAAATTGGAATGACTTATGCAGCAATTAGCACCACCAAACAGTACCAGCACGTTGGTGTGGCGACCCTGGAAATTTGAAATTATGCTAGCCAAAATTAGTGCCGAATAACTGAAGGAACCGAATAACTGATTGCCGGATTTGTGATGGCGGACCTGTAGTCCCTTTTCTGTATGCAAAACTATTGTTATTCTCCATAAAATGTATTTTTTTGTTAACATTTCCCATAGGAAATAATGTAAATCCAATTAAACCATTCCAGACACCCAAAAATATTAACAAAAAATACATTTTATAGAGAATAACAATAATTTTGCATACAGAAAAGGGACTACTAAATTCGAATCGCCATGCAGGTGAGTGTAGGTCTATGTTTGGACAGTTTAAGGGTTAACTGTCCAAACGTAGATCTACATTCACCTGTGTGGCACTTCGAATATTTTGAAAAATAAAAAAATCGTTTTCTGTTTTTAAATTGAAGAGGGCAATTTTCTGTGTGGTATAAGACCAAAAAAATTTTTTAGGACCAGTACCTACCAATATATAAGAATACTAATTTGTCTCTGGATGCTCACCTGATGGCAACATCCATAATATAATAATAATAGTTTATTTAGACTTAATACATAGTTGTACAGTGGACCCCCGCATAACGATCACCTCGGAATGCGACCAATTATGTAAGTGTATTTATTAAGTGCTTTGTACATGTATGTTTGGGGGTCTGAAATGGACTAATCTATTCACATATTCCTATGGGAACAATTCGGTCAGTACTGGCACCTGAACATACTTCTGGAGTGAAAAAATATCGTTAACCGGGGTCCACTGTACAAGGTATTATAGTATTTGGTGTACATGTCAAAGGCACCTTGTATGCAGAGCATTATGGGCAGGCTTAAAATTAGCTTATGATTAATGGAACAGTTATAGTAAACAATTTACAATACAAGTACAATTGCGTATTTTAAACAATGAAATTTGAACAATTTAATTTTGAAGCATTATAGTCTTACAATTTTGTAAACACTACAATGAATAATAAAAACAAAATGATCAATTTACTATATGTAGTCATACAATTTATTAATCAATCAATCAAATCAAACGTGATCTGACTGGAAAAAATTTAGTTTTGGTTAAAAGGAAAAGGGAAAGAAAAAAAAAAAGGGGGAAATTTTAAAAAAATAAATTTGTTTTTTTGAAGTCAATTAAAAAGTTTTCTTAGTCCCCCACTGAAAAAAAAAATTCCAAATTTTCTTTAAATAATGTCCCCTTTAAATTTTTAATGGGTTAAATAAAAAAAGGGGGAAAACATCAAAATTTATTGGCTTGGGGAAAAATTTCCCTTGGGGTTTTCTTTAAAGGGTTTGGGAAAAAAAATTTTTGGGGGAAGGGTTTTAAATTATCAAAGGGTTTGGGCCCCATGTTTTAAAATTTAAAATACAAATTAAAAAGGGTTTTTTTTGGATTTTTTTTGGGTTAAACAGGGGGTTTAAAAAAGTTTAATTTTGAATAAAGGGGTTTTTTAAAAGGGAAAAGTTAAATTAAGTGGGGGGGTTTTTATTTTAGAAAAATGTTTTTTGGTTTTAATTGTTAAAGGTTTTTGGGGTAAGCCTAAATAGCCTTTTTCCCCCCCCCTTTTTTTTTTTCCCCGGGGAAAATGATAGTTTTTTTCCCTGTTTGGTTAAAGGTTTTGGGGGGGGTTTATACCCGGTTTAATTTCTTTTTGCCCCCCCCAAAATAAGTGTGGGGGTCCGGTAAAACAAATTTTAATTTGGAAAAAGCCCCCAAAAAATTTTGAAAAGCAAGGGGTAATTTGTAACAAATTTTAGGGAATTTGAAGGAGGGAAAAAACTCCGGGAACCCCCCCTTTTTCCCCCCCAAAATTGTATTTATTGCCGGGGCTTTTTTAATTGGGTTTCGGGCCCGAAACCCCTTTCCCCCTTTCCGCCCCCCCCAAAATGATTTCCGGTAAAACAAAAATTTATTCACACCCCCAACAAAAAAGCCAAAAGGGTTGTAACCAGAACGGGGTGACCCCCCCCCCCATTTTGGGAACTTTTTAATATTATATAATAAAAATAAAATAAAAATTTTTCCTTATAAAAATTTATTTAAAAAAAAATTTTTAAAAATTAAAATATAATTTTTTTTTATATATATATATATATATATAGTAAAATATATATATTTTATTTTAAAATATATAAAATATAATAAATTATAAAATATATATAAAATTTTAAAGCGTTAAATTTCATTTTATCTTTTAAATTTTTTTCATTTTCATTTTTTTTAATGTGGTTTAAATTTTTTCCATTTTTAATGTTTTATTTTTTTAGTTTTTTCAAAATAAAAAATTTGTTTATTTTGTCATTTTTTTGTTCTCTTTCTGTTCTTTAATTTTTCCTGAGGGGGGCCAGCCCCCGTAATACGGACTGAATTTGGTTAAAGGGCTGAGTAACCCTTTCACAAGTGGCAAACCTTCCAGGACCCAACCCCAAAACTGAATTAAGATCCAAACTCCACCAACTTAAAACTTAAATGTTTCAAAACCACAGACAGTTACCACCACCCAGATAATCATTCCCCTATGGTAGGACTGGCAGACAGGTAATTTAAAAGATTTGGTGATTGTTATAGTCTAAATTTTTTGTAATCAAGTCAGGCGGGAAATATAATATTTAATTCTGCCACCTTTTTGTTCGACTTAAAAACCATTTTGGAGGATTAGACTTTGGGGCCCCCCAGTTTTTTCCAGTAAAAAAATTTTTTTCCTTTGAGCTCTTTTTTTTATAAGGGAACTGCCGTAGGACACTCTTGAGTTTGGTGAAAAGATTGGGGGGCCCAAGGGGGACCCCATTCTACTTACTGTTTGCTCAACCCGGGCATAGAACCCTTCGTTTTTCATTAATACATATTGTTTAATTAAAAAAAGGAGACCCTCGGTTTTTTTAAACAGTTTAAAGGGGAGCAGGAATTGAACCCTTTTTTTTTCTTTAATACCCGTTTCATTTCCCCGGAAAAAAAAGTTATTCTTCAAAAAGGAGGAATACCATTTTTTGGTTTGAATGCGGAAGTAATTTGAATAACGGGAAAAAAATTTAAAAAATTTTTCATTAGTGCAAAGATCCAGGGAAAAACTTAAAGGGGAGAGAATTGAGAGAGAAGACAGTTAGAAAGGGAAAGAAAGAAAAAAAAGGGAGAGAGAGGGGAATAAAAAGGAAAAGGGAGAAAAAGGAGAGAGAGAGAATTGAGAGAGAAACCCCAAGAAAGACAGAAAGAGAGAGAGAAGAAAAAAAGGGAGGGGTTTTAAAAACTTAAACGGAGGAAGAGCTGGAGTAGGGGAAATAAAAATTTAAAATTAAGAGAATTTGGGGAAAGAGAAAAGGGTTTAGAAAAGGGTTGGGGAAAAAAGGGGCTATAAAAAACTTGGGGAAAAACCCGAGAGAACAAAGGGAAAAAAACTAGAGAACGTGAAAAAAAAGCTAGAGAATTTTGAGTTAATAGAGAAAAAAAGGATCGAAAAGCTCAAAAAAAGCTCCCTTAAATTTAGAGAATAAAAATTTAAAACTCTTCCCACAAAAAACCCAATTAGGGGAAGGAGAAATTTGAACATCATGCAGTTAGTGCACTTTTCCCAAACACCTAATTTACCTCCTTTCCCCGAGGGTGAAGCATTACTTCAACTTTTAACGGGTTTTGAAAATACCGCACCCTCTGTAAAAGGCCTGCTGACACCGGGCTACCAGGTTGGGGAATGTTTTTTCGGTACAGCTTTGAATATCGGGTGCAACTTTGTCGCAGGAATCATAGGTAATTATCCCCCTACCGAAAAAGGCAACCCCTTTAAAGCATATCAAAAAACCAAATTTTTACAGGAAAATTTCAGGTATGCCACCTTTACAGCAGGGCCAAAAATTTCAGCAGTTCCCAAATAACACAATTTTTTTTTCCACTTTTGGATAAGAGTTCAAAGGGAAATTTATCACAGTTTATGAATCTTTTGAGACTTCATGGTTGCCCGACCAGTTCCTGAAAGCTCCCTTTCCCCACCAAAATATAACATTCATCAGAGAAAGAAACCCGATTTAAAAACTGATGAAGGTTTCGAGGGAGCCCGACTTGTAAGCATCTCACAAATTTCCAAAAGACGTAAAGGGATCGAACCCTAAGGGCAAGGGATATTTAGACCTTTTAAAAATAAAGCCCCCAGTGGAAAATAAATGACTTCTTTTATTCCTGTTTTTTCATTTGTTTTGGGGTTAAGGGGCAAAAAAAGTCAAAAATAGCCCCCTAAAAGGTTTCCCTAAAGGGGGAAGATGTTTTTAAAACTGAAATTTCCAAGCACCCTTTTGTTTTTAGGAACAGTTAAAGGCTTAAAAATATCTACCCCTTTTTTCGAGACACTGGATACACATTATAGGGAAAATTTTTTTATAAGCTGTTCCCCAAACATTAAAGAAAAACCCTTCCTTTTGCTATACTTTCAGACTACTTGGGCTGGGACGGACACTTTTTTCCTACCATCCTTTTACATTAGGGGCTTTAAAAGGGTTCCCAGGTTTGGGCTGAAGCCGATAGCCCCAACACTTTTTGCTCCCTAAAAAATTTGGGGAAAAAAGGGGCCATTTTTTCCCCTTTTGGGGGTTGCCTTTCATCACCAAAAGTTGGGCATAAGCTTTTTAGATCCGAAACCATGAATTTTTTCCAAAAAAACCCGGTTTTCTGAAGTGTTTTTTAAAGGGTCTAAATCCGAAATTTTTTTGCCCGGAAAACATCATTTGGCCCTATTTTTTTTGATTTTTTTTTAATGCCTTTTTGGTAATTTAAAAAAATATGGAAAAAAATTAAATAAAATTAAATATAAAATACCTGAAGCATTGAAAAAATCGAAAATATGGTTTAAAAAGAGGGTTTTTAAATGCAAATTTTGGATTTGGAGCATTTTGAAAAACTTTTTTAGACAAAACCCGATTTTTTAAACTAAAAATTTATGGGTTTTTAACTTTTTTAAAGAGCATTAAATGAGGGGAATTTTAAAATTTTCGAGCCTTTTTTTAAAAAATTTTAAATATATTTTCAAAATTTTTTTAAAAAACCCCCCTTTAAAAATTTCCCAAAGAAATTTTAAAATAATTTTTTAATATTTCCAAAATATTTTTTTTAAAAAAAAAAAACAAAAAACATTTAAAAAAAAAACGAAAAATATGGGAAAATGATGGTTTTTTAAAATGCATATTTTCCCAAAGATTTTTAGGCCCTTTTTTTAGCACTTTTCAATTAAACCTTGCTTTTTAAACAAAAATAAAATGGAATTTCACTCTTGAAAAAATTTAATTTACACCCCTTTAAATACACTTTAAAAAGTCATATTTAAAATTACTTCCGCATAAATTCAATTCCATCAAAAATTCGAAAAAAGCTTGAAAATCCATTAATTTTAGCCCAAAAAAATAGGTTTTCCTACAAGGGGTTTTTAAATGTCTAAATCGTCGAAATATGGAAGTAAAACATCATTTTGCCATATTTTTCGATTTTTTCAATGCTTTTGGTATTTTTAAAAAATATATGAAATATATGAAATACCTGAAATATATGAAATACCTGAAGCATTGAAAAAATCGAAAAATATGGTAAAATGATATTTTACTTCATATTTCGACGATGTGGAGAATTTAGAACATTTTTCAGATATACCTGATTTTTTAGCTAAAATTCATGGGTTTTCAAACTTTTTATGAGAATTACTGATTGAATTTAAATTTTCGAGCCTTTTCAACATTTTAAAGTATATTACATATTTCTCAAAAAGCCCATAAAATTTCGATGAAATTCAGAAATAATTTTGAATATTTCATATATTTTTTAAAAATACCAAAAGCATTGAAAAAATCGAAAAATATAGCAAAATGATGTTTTACTGCATATTTCGACGATTTAGAGCATTTAGAACACTTTTCAGACAAACCTGATTTTTTAGCTAAAATTCATGGATTTTCAAACTTTTTTATCGGAATTACTAATGGAATTGAATTTTATTCTGAAAGTAACTTAAATATGACATTTTAGTGTAGTATTGTGTCAATATATATTTCAAGTGTGAAAATCCATGTATTTTAGCTAAAATGTAAGGTTTGTTTTAAAAAATCGAAAAATATAGCAAAATGATCTTTTACTGCATATTTCAACGATTTAGAGCATTTAGATAATTTTTCAGACAAACCTGATTTTTTAGCTAAAATTCATGGATTTTCAAACTTTTTTATCAGAATTACTTATTGAACTGAATTTTATGCTGAAAGTAACTTAAATATGACATTTTAGTGTAGTATTGTGTCAATACTACTGTAGGCATACTATCGAAGATACGGTACTATGTTCCACAGTCAGCCCTCCTGGCCCTTAATCACTCTTTTATTTACCCCTCTTAAACAGGAATTTGTGCATGGGGCTCAACAACATAACCATCTCAGACCACAAATTTTACCCCAACAAAAGGCGCAGTTAGAATGATAAAAAATTCTCACTACAGGCACACACTCCACCAATATTCAATACACTAAACCTACTCACCATACAAAACATCCATACTTATACTGCACTATTACATACATAGAACACTTAACTCTGATATTAACCCTCCCCTCAAACATCTCCTTCCCAAACCTCAACAGAACACATGACCATAACACAAGGCACAGATCACTCTTGATGTTCCTCCGTTTTCATCTCAAAACTATGCAAAAACTCAATGCACATAAAAGGCCCTAAAATCGGAATTCATTACCTGTAAATATAAAAGAAACACACCTGTTTATAAATTCAAGTCTCTACTCAAAGATCACTTACTCACCCAAAACCAAATAAATACTGAATAACTGAACCTTATAAATTGTATATCTTAAATTTTTCCAAAATTTTATCACATAAATGTTAAACCTAAAACCGAATCTAACTTTATTTTTTTTTAAATACACTACCTAACAGAATCCTCATAGGGCCTGTCTTTGTAATACTCACTTGTGCTTTATAGTAACTGTTTACATTAATGTTTTAAACACTGACTTCATCATTGCTTTAATTAATCTAAGTTAATTTTAAGCCACCCGTAATGCTATGCATAGTATAAGTGGGTTTGCATGCTGCTCTTATCTGTATTTTTTTTGTACCTCTGTATGTGTGCTCAAATTTATAAATAAATAAATAAATAATAAATAAATAAATACAAATTTCAAATGTGAAAATCCATGTATTTTAGCTAAAAAGTTAAGGTTTGTTTGAAAAGACTCTAAATCTCCAAATCCGAAATGCGGTAAAACATCATTTTACCATATTTTTTCGAATTTTCAATGCTTTTGCCATTTTTTAAAAATACCTGAAGCATTGAAAAAATCGAAAAATATGGTAAAATGACGTCTTACTGCATATTTCGACGATTTCAGCATTTAGAGCACTTTTCAATTAAACTTACTTTTTACTAAAATACATGGAATTCACACTTGAAATATTTAAATTGACACAATACTACACTAAAATGTCATATTTAAGTTACTTTCAGCATAAAATTCAATTCCATCAGTAATTCTGATAAAAAAGTTTGAAAATCCATGAATTTTAGCTAAAAAATCAGGTTTGTCTGAAAAGTGTTCTAAATGCTCTAAATCGTCGAAATATGCAGTAAAACATCATTTTGCCATATTTTTCGATTTTTTTCAATGCTTTCGGTATTTTTAAAAAATATATGAAATATATGAAATACCTGAAATATATAAAATACCTGAAGCATTGAAAAAATCGAAAAATATGGTAAAATGATGTTTTACTGCATATTTCGACGATTTGGAGCATTTAGAACACTTTTCAGAAAAACCCTGTATTTTTTAGCTAAAATTCAGGGGTTTTTTTCAAATTTTTTTATGAGAATTACTGAGGAATTTAAATTTCGACCCTTTTCAACATTTTAAAGTATATTACATATTTTCAAAAGCCCTTAAAATTTCGATGAAATTCAGAAATAATTTTGAATATTTCATATATTTTTTAAAAATAACAAAAGCATTGAAAAAAATCGAAAAATATGGGAAAATGATGTTTCACTGCATTTTTCGACGATTTTCAGCATTTAGAGCACTTTCAATTAAACCTTGCTTTTTAGCAAAAATACATGGATTTTCACACTTGAAATATTTATTGACACAATACTACACTAAAATGTCATATTTAAGTTACTTTCAGCATAAAATTCAATTCCATCAGTAATTCTGATAAAAAGGTCTGAAAATCCATGAATTTAGCAAAAAATTAGATTTGCCGACTATGTTCTAAATGCTCTAAACGTTGAAATATAACATAAAACATCATTTGACATATTTTTCGATTTTTTCAATCTTTTGGTAATTTTTAAAAAATATATGAAATATATTAAATACCTGAAATATGAAAAACCTGAAACGTTTAAAAAAATCGAAAAATATGGTAAAATGAAATTGTACTGCATATTCCCACGATTTGGACATTTAAACAAATTTCAGACAAACATGATTTTTACTAAAATTCATGGATTTTCAAACTTTTTTATCACAATTACTGTTTAATGAAATTTTTTGAGCCTTTTTTAACATTTAAAGTATATTACTATTTTTAAAAGCCCTTAAAATTCGATGAAATTCAAGAAATAATTTTTGAATATTTCGTATATTTTTTTAAAAAAAAGCAAAAACTTTGAAAAAACGAAAAATATGGCAAAAAGATGTTTTACGCATAATTTAAGGATTTAGAGCATTTAGAACACATTTCCCGACAACCCTGATTTTTTAGCAAAATTCTTGGATTTTTCAAGCTTTTTTTTTTATCAGAATTACTGATGGAAAATTTAAATTTTCGACCTTCTCAACATTTTAAAGTATATTAAAATTTTTTCAAAAAGCCCAAAAAATTTTGGTGACATTCAAAATAATTTTTGAATATTTTTATATTTTTTTTAAAATACTTTTTTTTAAGCATTTGAAAATATCGAAAAAAATGGCAAAAGATGTTTTACTGCATTTTCATGATTTAGAGCATTTAGATCACTTCCAGACATACCGATTTTTTTGCTAAAATTCATGGGTTTTTTAAAATTTTTTAATCGAATTATTATGGAATTGAATTTTTTTGCTGAAAGTAAATTAAAATTACATTTAATGTATATTGTGTCAATACAATTTTAAATTGAAAAATCCTGTATTTTTGTTAAAAAGTAAAGGTTTGTTTGGAAAGTGCCTAAATGCTCCAAATGCGAAATATCAGTAAAAAACATCATTTAAAAAAACCCTTTTTCTAGATTTTTCAAAGCTTTTGGCCCCCTTTTTAAAAAATAACTGAAGCATTGAAAAATCGAAAAAAAATGGAAAAAGATGTTTCCTCCTATTTTGACGATTTTCCCGCATTTATAGCACTTTTTCAAAATTAAACCTTACTTTTGAGCTAAAATACTGGGAAATTTTACAGGGAAAAATTTATTGACACAATACTACAATAAATGTCATATTTAAGTTACTTTCAGCATAAAATTCAATTCCATCAGTAATTCTGATAAAAAAGTCTGAAAATCCATGAATTTTAGCTAAAAAATCAGATTTGTCTGAAAAGTGTTCTATATGCTCTAAATCGTCGAAATATGCAGTAAAACATCATTTTGCCATATTTTTCGATTTTTTCAATGCTTTTGGTATTTTAAAAAATATATGAAATATTGAAATACCTGAAATATATGAAATACCTGAAGCATTGAAAAAATCGAAAAATATGGTAAAATGATGGTTTACTGCATATTTCGACGATTTGGAGCATTTAGAACACTTTTCAGACAAACCTGATTTTTTAGCTAAAATTCATGGATTTTCAAACTTTTTTATCAGAATTACTGATGGAATTGAAATTTTCGAGTCTTTTCAACATTTTAAAGTATATTACATATTTTTCAAAAAGCCCATAAAATTTCGATGAAATTCAGAAATAATTTTGAATATTCGTATATTTTTTTTAAAAATAGCAGAACATTGAAAAAATCGAAAAATATGGCAAAAAGATGTTTTTATTGCATGTTTCGACATTTAGAGCTTTAGAACACTTTTCAGGAAAACCTAATTTTTTATCTAAAATTCATGGATTTTCAAGCTTTTTTTTTTATCAGAATTAATGATGGAGTTGAAATTTTCGAGCCTTTTCAACATTTTGAAGTATATTACATATTTTTCAAAAAGCCCATAAAATTTCGATGAAACTCAGAAATAATTTTGAATATTTCATATATTTTTTAAAAATACCTAAAGCATTGAAAAATATCGAAAAATATATCAAAATGATGTTTTACTGCATATTTCGACGATTTAGAGCATTTAGAACACTTTTCAGACAAACCTGATTTTTTATCTAAAATTCATGGATTTTCAAGCATTTTTATCAGAATTACTGATGGAATTGAAATTTTCGAGCCTTTTCAACATTTTAAAGTATTTTACATATTTTTCAAAAAGCCCATAAAATTTCGATGAAATTCAGAAATAATTTTGAAATTTCA
>NC_069439.1:32053215-32081009 GCF_026875155.1 Cherax quadricarinatus
AAGCAAAAAATTCAGGGTTTTTTCAAGTTTTTTTATCAAAATTATGAGGGAATTCAATTTTATGCTAAAATAATTTAAATATGAATTTAGTGTATTATTGTGTCAATAAAATTTCAATGTGAAATTCCATGTATTTTAGAAAAAGAAAGGGTTTAATGAAAAGGCCTAAACGCTGAAAATCGTCGAAATGGCAGTAAAACATCATTAACAATATTTTTCGATTTTTTCAATGTTCAGGTTTTTTTAAAAATACAAAAGCTTGAAAAAATCAAAAAATATGGTAAAAATTTTTTAAACCCTGCATTTTCATCGTTTTGGAAACTTTAGAGCATTTTAAAAAAAACCTTACTTTTTAGCTAAAGACAGGGAAATTTTCACACTTGAAATATGTATTGACACAAACTATACAAAAAAGTTTTTTTTTGTTACTTAACATGAAATTCATTCCATCAGAAATTCTCAAAAAAAAGTTTAAAAACCCCTTAAATTTTTAGCAAAAAAAATCGGTTTTATTGAAATGTTTAAATGTCCCACGTCAAAATAGCAGTAAAAAACTTTTTGCCAATATTTCGATTTTATCAATTTTTTTTGCTGTTTTTAAAAAAAAATATCGAAATATTCGAAATTTTTTTCTAAATTTTTTCATCGAAATTTTAAAAAAGGCTTTTAAAAAAAATATGTAATATACTTTAAAATTTTTGAAAAGGCTCAAAAATTTAAATTTCCTCAAATTCTGTTAAAAAATTTTTGAAAACCCTGAATTTTAGGTAAAAAATCGGGATTGCTAAATATGTTCTTAATTCCCAAAATATCAAAATATGCAGTAAAACATCATTTACCATTTTTTTCATTTTTTCAATTTTCAGGTATTTCATATATTTCAGGTATTTAATATATTTCACTATTTTTTTAAAAATACAAAAAAGCATTAAAAAAAAATGAAAAAGGCAAAATGATTTTTTATGCATTTTCGACGATTTAGAGCATTTAAACATTTTCAGAAAAAACTTTTTTTTAGCTAAAATTTCTTATTTTTCAAGCTTTTTTATCAGAATTACTGAGGGAATTTAAATTTTTTTGCTGAAAGAAATTTATATATGACTTTTCATTTATATTGTGTCAAAAAATATTTCAAGTGTAAAATTCCATTTTTTTTAGCAAAAGAAAGGTTTTAATTGAAAAGGCCTAAAGCAAAAAACGTGAAAATGCATTTAAAACACATTTTAAAAATTTTTTTCGATTTTTTAAATCTTCAGGTATTTTTAAAAACAGCAAAAGCTTGAAAAAATCGAAAAATATGTAAAATGATTTTTTACTGCATTTTTCGCTTTGGGAAATTTAGAGTTTTTTTAAAACAAACCTTACTTTTTAGCTAAAGTACATGTATTTTCAACTTGAAATAATTTGGACACAATACTAACTAAAATGTATATTTATTTACATTAAGCATGAAATTAAATTTCCCATCAAAAAACTCTGATAAAAAAGCTTGAAAACCCATAAATTTTTTGCTAAAAAATCGTTTTTTGGAAATTTTTTAAATGCTCTAAATCTCAAATATGCAGTAAAACACTTTTCCCATATTTTTCGAATTTTTAAATGCTTTTGGTATTTTTAAAAAAAAAATAAATGAAATATTCAAAATTTTTTCTGAATTTCATCGAAATTTTATGGCTTTTTGAAAAATATGAATATCTTTAAAATGTTGAAAAGGCCGAAAAAAAATTTCCCATCAGTAATTCCAAAAAAAAAATTTTTAAAAAACCCTTTAATTTTAGCTAAAAGATCAGGTTTATCTGAAAAGTGTTCAAATGCCCCCTACGTCAAAATATGCGTAAAATATCATTTTACCATATTTTTCGTTTTTTTTAATGTTTCCCGGTATTTATATATTTCGGTATTTCATATGTTTCACATATTTTTTAAAAATCCCAAAAAAGCTTTGAAAACATTAAAAAAATATGGCAAAATGATTTTTACGCATATTTCGACGATTTAAGCTTTTAAAGAACTTTTTTTTAGAAAAACCCTGATTTTTTTAGCAAAAATTCAGTATTTTCAAGCTTTTTATCGAATTACTGATGGAATTGAATTTTATGCAAAAAGAAACTTATATATGACATTTCTTGTATATTGGTCAATAAATATTAAAGTGTAAATTTCCTTTATTTTAGCTAAAAATTAAGGGTTTTAAATTTTGAAAAGTGCTCTAAATGCTCCAAATCGTCGTAATATGCAGGTAAAACATCATTTTACCATATTTTGCGTATTGTTTCAAAGCTTCTTGCTATTGTTTATGAATACCTGAAGCATTCAAAAAATCGAAAAATATTGTAGAATAATGTTTTACTGATATTTCGACGTTTTTCAGCATTTAGAGCACTTTTCAATTAAACCTTAGTTTTCATCTAAAAAGACATTGGAATTTCACACTTGAAATATTTATGGAACAATACTACACTAAAATGTCATATTTAAGTTACTTTCAGCATAAAAATTCATTGCATTCTGTAATTCTGATAAAAAAGCTGGAAAAATCCAAGAATTTTAGGTCTAAAAATCAGGTTTGTCTGAAAGTGTTCTAAATGCTCTAAAGGTCGAAATATACTGTATTAAAACATATTTTTGCCTTATTTTCGATTCTTTGCAATGCTTTTGGTATATTTTAAAAAAATTATATGAAATATATTAAATAACCTGAAATATATGAAATACTGAAGCATTGAAGAAAATCGACAAATATTTCAAAAATGATGTTTTAATGCATATTCGAAGATTTTCAGCATTTTGAGCATTTCAATTAAACCTTAAGACTTTTGTTTTTTTAGCTAAAATTCTTGGATTTTCAGCTTTTTTATCAGAATTCTGATGCAATTTGAATTTATGATGAAAGTCATTAATTATTGACATTTTAGTGTAGTATTGTGTCAATTAAATATTTCAAGTGTGAAATTCCATGTTTTTTAGATGAAAACTAAGTTTATTGAAATAGTGCTCTAAAATGCTGAAAATCGTCGAAAGATGCAGTAAAATACATTTTTGTTACATTATTTTGCGATTTTTTGAATGCTTCAGGTATTCATAAAAAATAGCTAAAGCTTTGAAAATAATCGATAAAACATATGGTAATATGATGTTTTTCATGTTAATTTCGACGATTTGGAGCATTTAGTAGCTTTTCTATCAAAACAAACCTTTTTTTAGCTATTGTACAGTATTTTCAACACTTGAAATATTGTATTGACACATTACTATACTAAAAAGTCATATTAAGTTATCTTTATGCATTAAATTCCCATTCATAAGTGTAATTCTATAATAAAAAAGCTTTATAATCCATGTATTTTTGCATTAAAAAAATATATTCTGGTTTGTCGGGAAAGGCGTATCTATAATGCTCCATATCATCGAAATATGATGGTAATTCATCTTTTTACATATTTTTCGTTTTTTGCATTTGATTTCTGGGTCTAATTTTTTGGATGGTATTTTATTTATTTCATTTATTTTTAAAATATTCCAAAAGAATTGAAAATTAAGCAGTATTTCAACTTGGCAAATTTGTGGGCGGGTATCGGGTGTGTTCGTCCGATGTAGAGCTGTTAGAATCTTGTTTCCGTCTTAATTTGATTGGGTGCGTATAAGGCTTGGTGGGGCACTGAGGTGGGGCTGATTGGTCGGGTTGGTTGGGTTGGGAGGCGGTTTGGTTCGTTTGTGGTCACTGGGATGGATAAATGGGACAGATGAATGGGTGGATGGATCATGGATGAAATGGGAATACCAAATAAAATATGATACTGTGAAATCAATATCGCAAATCGGGGGTATAAACAATGATATGGGCAATTCAAAATAAATATAATCAATAAAACAAACACCATGAAACAAAATATAAATAATGCCCAAATAAATCAAAATATGAAATGCAACAACAATGGAACAAAAATGGGAACAATGTACATAAAAACAATATAAAATAAATAAAGATCTGAAACAAATACATGAACATAAAGGGCATAAAATCAACATATGGCTTCAAGATATTGATAATGAAAAAATTACCAATGTGGGGAAGGTAAAATGGAAGATAATAAAATACAAATGTAATTAAATGATGATCGATGAAAATAAATGGATAAATGAATAATCATGGCAGCAATATTATAATAAACTAAAAAAATGAAATACAATGATTAAAAAAAATATAATCATGCAATTAAAACTATAATAGTAATGATAAAATGCCACCACCACAACAACCATAATGGATAAACAAAAAATATATGGAAAGAACTGAATAAACCAATGGACAAAAACAACAATGAAATGACAAAATAAGGGAATGGACAATGGGGGTATAATCCATCAAATGAACAATACAATGTAGGATGCATGACTCTGATAATAGGAATATGGCACACCAACATGGACTAATGGCAAATGAACATATGGATGAATGAATGGCTAACATATGGAATGGGGCAATAATGTGATATATGAAAAATGATGGAAAAAATGGCAATCAAATACAAAGAATAACTATGCACAAAAACAGGGAAATGAAATGTAAGAAAAATAAAAAAAAAAAAATGGTAAAAAAATAACAAAACACCTGGGGATTGTGGTAAATCTTGGGATACTATTTACAAATAATATCGAAAATATATAAATAACAAATGATAAAATGGTAATGGATATAAAAATATGCACCATTATAAAAATATGAAATAATATATGGGCAATAGGATATTGGATGGAACTGGCAGCATGAATATGGCAAATATGGTCAAAATGGGAAAAAAAAAATAATGATGGTTGATAAAAGAAATGACATGAAAAATGACATAACTGACAACCCTGAAATATCATAAAAACTACATGCAAATCAATCAACTTGAATGGAACATGATGCTCGATGCACACCATCACTCCATGGGATGGGGATGGGATATAATGAGAATAATTAACATAAAAATGGAAATATATGGATGGAAATAATATGGGGACTCATGAAATAATATGGAATAAATGAACCTAATATTGATGATGGTAAATGTAACAAAAAATCGCCCTGGAACTCAATCAAGGAACAACCATGAAAGATGATGGGAACAAATACCGAAATCTGGAATGATGGCATGCCAAAAAACTGGGATGGGGCCTGAACTCAAACATTGATACACAGTGACCCCATCACCCCATTCATCCTCCCATCCCCCCCCCCATCCATTCCCCCCCCAACAATCCCCCCCCACATTCCCCCATCCAATCTCCATTCCCCCACCCATCCCCCCACATCCACCCACTCCACCACATCCATCACCCATTTTCATTCACCATCTCACCATCCCACCCCCCACACCCATTCACTTCACTCCACACATTTTAGTGTAGTATTGTGTCAATAATTTTCAAGTGTGAAATTCCATGTTATTTTAGCTAAAAAGTAATGTTTAATTGAAAAGTGCTTAAAAGCTGGAATCGTCGAATATGCAGAAAAACATCTATTTTGAAATATTTTTCGTTTTCTTCAATGCTTCAGGTATTTCATATATTTTCAGGTATTTTATATATTTCATATATTTTTCTAAAATATACCAAAAAGCATTGAAAAAATCGAAAAAATATGGCAAAAATGAGTTTACTGTATATGTTTCATATATTTTGAAAATACCAAAAGATTGAAAACATTAAAAAAATATGGCAAAAATTGATGTTTTTACTCTTTATTTCGACGATTTAGAGCATTTAGAACCTTTTCAGAACAACCTGATTTTTTAGCTAAAATTCATGTATTTTCAAGCTTTTTATCAGAATTATTGTGGAAGGGTATTGAATCTTATGCTGTAAGTAACTTAAATATGACATTTTCATTGTAGTATTGTGTCAATAAATATTTCAAGGTGAAATTGCATGTATTTTAGTTAAAAAAGTAAGGCTTATTGAAAAGTGCTCTAAATGCTGAAAATCGTCGAAAATATGCAGTAAAACTCCATTTTACAATATTTTTCGATTTTTCAATGCTTTCACGGTTTTTTTAAGAATAGCAAAGCATGAAAAAATCGAAAAATATTGTAAAATGATGTTTTACTGCATTATTTCGACGATGGTCAGCATTTATAAACACTTTTTCAATTAAACCTTACTTTTTAGCTAAATTACATGGAATGTCACACTTGTAATATTTATTGACACAATTCTAACACTAAAATGTTATAGTTAAGTTACTTTCAGCATAAAATTCAATTCCATCAGTAATTCTGATAAAAAAGCTTGAAAATCCATGTATTTTAGCTAAAAAAATCAGGTTTGTCTGGAAGGTGATTCTAAAATACTCAAAATCGTCGTAATATGATGTAAAACATCATTTTGCCATATTTTTCGATTGTTTCCAATGCATTTGGTATTTTTAAAAAAAATATGAAACATTCAAATTATTTTGATTTTCATCGATAATTTTTATGGGCTTTTTGAAGGGAAATATGAAAATGTACTTTAAAAATGTGAAAAGGCTCGAAAATTTAAATTCCATCAGTAATTCTCATGAAGTTTGATAACCCTAGAATTTTAGCTAAAAATCAGGTTATTGAAGGAGTGTTCTAAATGCTCCACATGTCGAATACTGCGGAAAATATCATTTTACCATATTTTCGTTTTATCAATGTTTTGCTATTTTTAAAAAAAATTGAGAAATATTCAAATTATTTCTGAATTCATCGAAATTTTAAGGAGCTTATTGAAAATATGCAATATACTTTAAATGTTGAAAGGCTCGAAAATTTCAATTCCATCAGTAATTCTGATAAAAGAGTTTGAAAATCCCATGAATTTTAGCTAAAAAATCAGGTTTGTCTGAATAGTGTTTTCTTACTGCTCCAAATCGATTTTTGTCGAAATATGCAGAAAAACATCATTTTACCATATTTTTCGATTTTTTTCAATTGCTTCAGGTATGTCATATATTTCAGGTATTAATATATTTCAGATATTTTTTTAAAAATACCAAAAAGCATTGAAAAAAAATTAAAAATACGGCAAATTGTGTTTTACTGCATATTTCGGCAGATTTAGAGCATTTAGAAACACTTTTCATACAAACTTGATTTTTTAGCTAAAATCATGGATTTATCAGCTTTTTTATTCAGAATTTACTGATGGAATTGAATTTTATGCTGGAAAGTAGCTAAATATGACATTTTAGTGTGGTATTGTGTCAATAAGTATTTCAAGTGTGAAATTCCAGGTATTTAAGCTAAAAAATAAAAAAAAAATAAAAATTTTTTAAAAAAGGTTTGTATTGAAAGTGCTCTAAATGATGAAAATCGTCGAAAAAATATGCAGTAAAACACCATTTTACATATTTTCGATTTTTTTCAATGCTTCAGATTTTCATATATTTCAGGTATTTGAAAATATATTTCATATATTTTTTTGAAAATACAAAAGCATTGAAAAAAAATAAAAATATGCAAAATGATGTTTTACTGCAAATTTTGACGGAATTAGAGCCATTTAGAACACTTTTCAGACAAACCTGATTTTTTAGCTAAAAATTCCATTGTTTTCAAGCCTTTTTATCAGAATTACTGATGGAATTGAATTTTATGCTGAAAGGAACTTAAATATGACATTTTAGTGTAGTTTGTGTCAATAATATTTCAAGTGTAACTTCATGTATTTTAGCTAAGAAGTAAGGTTTAATGAAAAGTGCTCCTAAATGCTGAATAATCGTCGAAAAAATGCAGTAAAACATCGTTATACAATATTTTTCGATTTTTTCAATGCTTCAGGCTTTTTTAAAAATAGCAAAAGCATTGAAAAAATCGAAAAATATGGTAAATTGATGTTTTACTGCATATTTCGATGATTTGGAGCATATAGAGCCCTTTTTCAAACCACCAAACCTTACTTTTAGCTAAAGTACATGGTTTTACACTTTAATATGTATTGACACAATACTATACCAAAAAGTCATATTTATGTTACTTTATGCATGAAATTCAATTCCATCAGTAATTCTGATAAAAAAAACTTGAAAATCCTTGAATTTTAGCTAAAAAATCAGGTTTGTCTGAAAAGTGCTCTAAATGCTCCATATCGTCGAAATATGCAGTAAAACATCATTTTACCATATTTTTCGATTTTTTCAATGCTTCAGGTACTTCATATATTTCAGGTATTTAATATATTTCATATATTTTTTAAAAAATACCAAAAGCATTGAAAAAATCGAAAAATATGGCAAAATGATGTTTTACTGTATATTTCGACCATTTAGAGCATTTATAACACTTTCCGACAAACTTGATTTTTTAGCTTAAATCATGGATTTTCCAGCTTTTTTTCAGAATTACTGATGGAGTTGAATTTATGCTGAAAGTAACTTAAATGGACATTTTAGTGTAGTATTGTGTCAATAAATATTTCAAGTGTGAAATTCCATGTATTTAGCTAAAAGTAAGGTTTAATTGGAAAAGGGCTCTAAAGCTGAAAATCGTCGAAATATGCAGTAAAAATCATTTTGAAATATTTTTCGATTTCTTCATGCTTCAGGTAATTCATATATTTCAGGTATTTAATATATTCATTTATTTTTTAAAATTTATACCAAAAAGCATTGCAAAAATCGAATTATAGGGAAAAAATGATGTTTTACTGTATATTCGACCATTTAGAAGATTTAGAAAACACTTTTTCAGACAACCTGATTTTTTAGCTAAATTTTTGGATTTTCCAGCTTTTTTATCAGAAATACTGATGCAATTGAATTTTATGATGAAAGTAACTTATATATGGACATTTTTGTGTAGTATTGTGTCAATAAATATTTCAAGTGTGAAATTCCATGTATTTTAGATGAAACAAGGTTTAATGAAAAGTGCTCTAAATGCTGAAAAATCGTCGAAATAGATGACAGTAAACATTATTTTACATTATTTTTCGATTTTTTGATGCTTCAGGCTATTCATTAAAAATTGCAAAAAGCTTTGTAAAAATCGAAAAATTAGGTAAAATGATGTTTTATGCATATTTCGAACGATTTGGAGCATTTAGAGACTTTTCAAATCACAAACCTTTCTTTTTAGCTAAAGTACATGTATTTTCACTCTTGAAATTTGTCATTGAACACAATTATATACTAAAAAGTCATATTTAAGTTACTTTAAGCATAAAATTCCCATTCCATCAGTGAATTCTAATAAAAAAGCTTTAAAATCCATGAATTTTAGCTTAAATAAAAATCAGGTCTTGTCTGGAAATTGATCTAAATGAACTCATATCATCGAAAATAGGCAGTAAAACATACTTTTTACCATATTTTTCGATTTTTTCATATGCTTCAGGTACTTCATATATTTCAGGTATTTAATAGATTTTTCATATATTTTTTAAAAAAATACCAAAAGCATGAAAAATCGAAAAAACATGGCAAAATGATGTTTTACTGTTATATTTCGACCAGTTAGAGCATTTATATCACTTTTCCGACAAACTTGATTTTTTAGCTAAATTCATGGATTTACAGCTTTTTTTCAGAATTATGAGGGGAATTGAAATTTATGCTGAAAGTAACTTAAAATATTGACATTTTGATGTAGTATTGTGTCAGTAAATTTTTCAAGTGTGAAATTTTCATGTTTTTTAGCTAAAAGTAAGGTTTAATTGAAAAGTGGCTCTAAAAGCTGAGAAATCGTCGAATATGCATGTAAAACATCATTTTGAAATATTTTTCGATTTTCTTCAATGCATCTGGTATTTCATATATTTCAAGGTATTTATTATTTCATTTATTTTTTAAAATATACCAAATAGCATTGAAAAATCGATACAGTATGCAAAAATGTGTGTTTTACTGGATATGTTTCATCTATTTTTGAAAAATACCAAAAGCATTGAAACTTTGAAAAAATATGGCAAAAAATGATGTTTTACTATTATATTTCGACGATTTAGGAGCTTTTAGAACACTTTTCAGACAAACCTGATTTTTTAGCTAAAATTCATGGTATTTTCAAGCTTTTTTATCAGAATTATTGATGGAATTGAATCTTATGCTGAAAGTAACTTAAATATGACATTTCAATGTAGTATTGTGTCAATAAATATTTCAAGTGTGAAATTGCCATGTATTTTAGATAAAAGTAAGTTTAATTGAAAAGTGCTCTAAATGCTGAAAATCGTCGAAATATGCAGTAAAAATCATTGTTACCAATATTTTTCGATTTTCAATTGCTTTCAGGTATTTTTAAGAATAGCAAAAGCATTGTATAATTCGATTAAATTATCTGTAAAATGATGTTTTTACTGCTTTATTTCGACGATTTTCTGCATTTATAACACTTTTCATTTGAACCTTACTTTTTAGCTAAAAATACATGGGAATGTCAGCTTGAATATTTATTGACACAATTCTACTTAAAATGTTATTTTTAAGTTACTATTCAGCATAAAATTCAATTCCGATCAGTAATTCTGATAAAAAAGCTTGGAAATCCTGAATTTTAGCTAAAAAAATAAGGTTTGTCTGGAAAGGGATCTAAATACTCTAATTCGTCGTAATATGAAGTTAAACATCATTTTGGCCATATTTTTCGAGTGTTTCATTGCATTTGGTATGTTTTAAAAAATATATGAAAACATTCAAAATTATTTTGAAATTTCATCGAAATTTTATGGGCTTTTTGAAAAATATGACAATGTACTTAAATGTTGAAAGGCTCGATAATTTAAATTCCATCAGTAATTCTCCATAAAAAGTTTGATTACCTAGAATTTTAGCTAAAAATTTGGTTTATCTGAAGAGTGTTCTAAATGCTCCACATCGTCGAAATATGCTGGAAAATATCAATTTTACCATATTTTTCGATTTATCAATGTTTTGCTATTTTTAAAAAAATTTTGAGAAATATCAAAATTATTTCTGAATTCATCGAAAATTTTAAGAGCTTTGGAAAAATATGCCAATTATACTTTAAAATGTTGAAAATGGCTCGAATTTTCAATTCTCAGTAATTCTGATAAAAAAGTTTGATAATCATGATTTTAGCTAAAAAATCAGTTTGTCTGAATAGTGTTCTTAATGCTCCAAATCGTCGGAAATATGCAGAAAAAATCATTTTTACCATATTTTTTCGATTTTTTCAAATGTTCAGAGTAGTTATATATTTCAGGTTATTAATATATTTTAATATTTTTTTAAAAAATACCACAAAAAGCCATTGAAAAAATTTATTAATACGGCAAAATGATGTTTTATGCATATTTCGTCGATTTAGAGCATTTAAAAAAAACACTTTTCTTACAAACTTGGATTTTTTAGCTAAAATTCTTGGATTTTCCGGCTTTTTATCAGAATTACTGATGGAATTGAATTTATGCTGGAAAGTAGCTTAAATATGACATTTAGTGTGGTATTGTGTCTATAAAGTATTTCAAGTGTGAAATTCCATGTATTGTAGCTAAAATATGGTTTAATTGAAGTGCTCTAATGCTGAAAAAATCGGTCGAAATATGCAGTTAAACACCATTTTACCATATTTTTCGATTTTTTCAAATGCTTCAGGTATTTCATATATTTCAGGTATTTATTATATTTCATCTATTTTTTTAAAATAACAAAAACGCTTTGAAACAATAAAAATATGGCAAAAATGATGTTTTACTGCATATTTTGCGAATTAGAGCATGTAGAACACTTTTCAGACAAACTGATTTTTTAGCTAAAATTCATGATTTTCAAGCCTTTTTATCAGAATTACTGATGGAAGTGTATTTTATGTGAAAGTAACTTAATATGACATTTTTAGTGTAGTATTGTGTCATAAAAAATATTTCGAGTGTGAAATTCCATGTATTTTAGCTAAAAGTAAGGTTTAATTGAAAAATGTCTAAATGCTGAAAATTTGTCGAAAAAATGCAGTAAAACATCTTGTACAATATTTTTCGATTTTTTCAATGCTTCAGGCTTTTTTAAAAATAGCAAAAAGCATTGGAAAAAATCGAAATTTATGGTAAAATTGATGTTTTACTGCTTTTCGATGATTTGGAGCTATAGGCACTTTTAAACAAACCTACTTTTTAGCTAAAGTACATGGATTTTTACACTTGAAATAGTATTGTAAAAACACACTACTAAAACAAAAGGCATATTTATGGTACCTTTATGCATTGAAAATTCAATTCCATACAGTAATTCTGATAAAAAAAAACTTGAAAAATCTGAATTTTAGCTAAAATCAGGTTTGTTGAAAAGTGCTCTAATGCTCATATCGTCGAATTATGCAGTAAACATCATTGTACCATATTTGTCGATTTTTTCAATGCTTCAGGTTACTTCATATATTTCTGGTATTTAATATATTTCATATTTTTTAAAAAAATACCAAAAGCATTGAAAAAAATCGATAATATGGCAAAAATGATGTTTTTACCTGTATATTTCAGACGTTTAGAGCATTTATAACCTTTTTCCGACAACGTGATTTTTACAGCTAAATTAATGCGATGTGCCAGCTTTTTTTCAGAATTACTGATGGGATTGAATTTATGCTGAAAGTAACTTAAATATGAGATTTTAGTGTAGTATTGTGTCAATAAATATTTCAAGTGTGGAAATTCCCATGTATTTAGCCTAAAAAGTTAAGGTTTAATTGAAAGTGCTCTAAATGCTGAAATCGTCGGAAATATGCATTAAAACATCATTTTGAAATATTTTCGATTTTCTTCAATGCTTCGGTATTTTCACATTTATTTCAGGTTATTTAATATATTTCATATATTTTTTAAATATACCAAAAAGCATTGCAAAAATCGAAAAATATGGCAAATAAATGATGTTTTACTGTATTATGTACGACCATTTTAGTGCATTAGAACACTTTCAGGCAACCTGATTTTTTTAGCTAAAATTCTTGGATTTTCCAGCTTTTTTATCAGGAATTACTGATGCAATGAATTTTATGATGAAAGGAACTTAATATGACATTTTAGTGTAGTATTGTGTCAATAAATATTTCAAGTGTGGATTTCCATGTTATTTAGATGAAAACTAGGTTTATTTGAAAAGTGCTCTAAATGCTGAAAATCGTCGAAATATGCAGTAAAAACATTATTCTACTATATTTTTCGATTATTTTGATGCTTCGGGTTTATTCATAAAAATAGCTAAAGGCTTTGAAAAATCGAAAAATATGGTAAATATGAGTTTTACTGCATATTTCGACGATTGGTGCATTTGAGCACTTTTCAAACAAACACCTTACTTTTTTAGCTAAAGTACATGTATTTTCACACTTGAATATATGTATTGACTCTAATACTATACTAAAAAGTCATATTTAAATTTACTTTAAGCATAAAATTCCCATTCCATCAGTAAAATTCTAATAAAAAAGCTTTAATATTCCATGAATTTTAGCTAAAAAAAATCAGGTTTGTTTGGTAAGTGATCTTTAATGCTCCATATCATCGAAATATGCAGTTAAACATCATTTTACCTATATTCTTTCGTTTTCTTTCAAATGCTTAAGGTACTTTCATATATTTCAGGTATTTAATATTTTTCTTTTATTTTTTAAAAAATTCCCAAAGCATTGAAAAAATCGTAAACATGGGCACAAAATGATGTTTTACCTGTTATTTCGACCATTTAGTGCGTTTATAACACTCTTCCGACAAACTTGATTTTTAGTCCTAAAATTCATGGATTTTCAGCTTTTTTTTCAGAATTACTGAGGGAATTGAATTTATGCTGAAAGTTAACTTAAATATGGACATTTTAGTGTAGTATGGTGTCAATAAATTTTCAAGTGTGAAATTCCATGTATTTAAGCTAAAAGTAAGGTTAATTGAAAAGTGCTCTAAAGCTTGAAAATCGTCGAAATATGCAGTAAAACATCATTTGAAATTATTTTTCGATTTTCTCAATGCTTCAGGTATTTCATATATTTTCAGGTATTTAATATATTTCATTATATTTTTTTTAAACTATACCAATCATTGAAAAAATCGGAAAAAATTGCCAAAAAATGATGTTTTGCTGTATATGTTTATATATTTTGAAAAATACCCAAAAGGCATTGAAAACATTGAAATATAATTGGCAAAAATGATGTTTTACTCTATATTTCGTCGATTTAGAGCATTTAGAAACACTTTTCAGACAAACCTGATTTTTTAGCTAAAAATTCATGTATTTTCAAGCTTTTTTATCAGAATATTATTGTGGTGGAATCTTATGCTGAAAGTAACTTAAATTATGACATTTCATTGTAGTAGTGTGGTCAATAAATATTTCAACGTGTGATATTGCATTTGTTTTTAGATAAAAGTAAGGTTAATTGAAAAGGGCTCTAAATGCTGGAAAATCGTCGAAATATGCAGTAAAACATCCAATTTTACAATATTTTCGATTTTCAATGCTTCAGGTATTTTTTAAGAATAGCAAAAGCATTGAAAAAATCGAAAAATATTGTAAAATGATGTTATACTGATATTTTCGACGATTTTCAGCATTTATAACACTTTTCCAATTAAACCTTACTTTTTAGCTAGAAATTACATGGAATGTCACACTTGTAATATTTATTGACACATTTCTACACTTAAATGTTATATTTAAGTTACTTTCAGCATAATATTCATATTCCATCAGTAATTCTGATATAAAGCTTGAAAATCCTGATTTTAGCTAAAAAAAATCAGGTTTGTCTGGATAAGTGATCTTAATACTCTAAACGTCGAATATGAAGTTAAAACATCATGTTGCCTCTTATTTTTCGATTGTTTCAATGCATTTGGTTATTTTTAAAAAAATATATGAAACATTCAAATTATTCTGAATTTCATCGAAATTTTATGGGCTTTTGAAAAATATGAATTGTACTTTAAAAAAATGTTGAAAAGGACTCGAAATTTAAATTCCATAGTAATTCTCTATAAAACGTTTGATTACCCTAGAGTTTGCTAAAAAATCAGGTTTATTGAAGAGTGTTCTAAATGTCAATCGTCGTAATATGCAGGAAAATATCCATTTTACCATATTTTTCGATTTTATCAATGTATTTGCTATTTAAAAAAATTGAGCAAATATTCAAAATTATTTCTGAATTTTCATCGAAATTTTAAGAGCTTTGAAAATATGCAATATACTTTATAAATGTTGAAAAGCTCGAAAATTCAATTTCCATCAGTAATTCTGATAAAAAAGTTTGGAAAATCCATGGAATTTAGCTAAAAAAATCAGGTTTGTCTGAATAGTGTTCATAATGCTCCAAATCGTGAAATATGCAGAAAAACATCAATTTTACCATATTTTTTCGATTTTTTCAATGCTTCAGGTATTTCATATATTCAGGAGTATTAATATATTTCATATATTTTTTAAAAATACCAAAAGCATGAAAAAAATTATAAAGACGCAAAATGATGTTTTACTGCATATTTCGACGATTTAGAGCATTTAGAACCACTTTTCATACCAAACTTGATTTTTAAGGCTAAAATTCAGGATTTTCTGCTTTATTTAAGAATACTGGATGGAAATTGAATTTTTGCTGAAAGTAGCTTAAATGTGACCCATTTTAGTGTGGTATTGTGTCAATAAGTATTTCAAGTGTGAAAATTCCTTGTATTTTAAGCTAAAAATTAAGGTTGGGGGACTTTAATTGAAAGGCTCTAATGCTGAAAAATCGTCGATATATCAAGTAAACACACCTTTTTTACCATATTTTTAGATTTTTTCAATGGCTTCAGGGATTTTCTTATATTTCAGGTATTTAATATATTTCATTATATTTTTTTAAAAATACCAAAAGCATTGAAAAAAAATAAAAAATATGGCTAAATGATGTTTTACTGCTATTTTGACGATTGAGCATTAGAACACTTTTCAGAACAACCTGATTTTTTAGCTAAAAATCAAGGTTTTGTCTGAAAAGTGTTCTAATGCTCTAAATCGTCAAAATATGCAGTAAAACATCATTTGGCGTATTTTTTATTTGTTTCAATGCTTTGATTTTTAAAAAATATATGAAATATATTAAATACCTGAAATATATGAACTTTCCTGAAGCATTGAAAAATCGAAAAATTATGGTGAAAATGGTGTTTTACTGCAATATTTTCGACGTTTTTCAGCATGTAGAGAACTTTCAAATAAACCTTAATTTTTAGCTACTAAAATAACATGGGAATTTCACACTTGTAATATTATTGACACAATACCACACTAAAATGTCATATTTAAGCTACCTTTCAGCATAAAATTCAATTCCTCAGTAATTCTGATAAAAAAGCTGGAAAAATCATGAATTTTAGCTAAAAATAAGTTTGTATGAAAAGGTGTTCTAAATGCTCTAAATCGTCGAAATATGCAGTAAACAACATCATTTTTGCCGTTCTTTTTATTTGTTCAATGCTTTTGGTATTTTTTAAAAAAATATATGAAATATATTAATACCTGAAATATATGAATACTGAAGCATGAAAAAGTCGAAAAATTGGTAGAATGATGTTTTCTGCCGATATTGCGACGATTTGGAGCATTAAGAAACTATCAGACCAACCTGATTTTTTAGCTAAATTCCATGGATTTTTCAAACTTTTTGTTATCAGAATTACGGTTGGGAATTGAAATTTTCGAGCCTTTTCAACATTTTTAAGTATATTGCATATTTTCAAAAGCTCTTAAAACTTTCGATGATATTCAGAAATAATTTTTGAATATTTCTCAAATTTTTTTTAAAAATAGCAAAACATTGATAAAATCGAAAAAATATGGTAAAATGATATTTTCTGCATATTTCGACGATGTGAGCATTAGAACACTCTTCAGATAACCTGATTTTTTAGCTAAAATTCTAGGTAATCTAACTTTTTTTTTTTATGTGAATTACTTATGGAATGTTAAATTTCGAGCCTTTTACATTTTAAAGTACATTCATATTATTCAAAAGCCATTAAAATTTCGATGAAATGAAATTCAGAAATAATTTTGTATGTTTCATATATTTTTTTAATAAATACTCAAATGCATTGAAAACAATCGAATAATATCGGCAAAATGATGTTTTACTTCCATATTTCGACGATTTAGAGTATTTAGTTCACTTTCCGGACAACCTGATTTTTTAGCTAAAATTCATGGATTTAAAGCTTTTTTATCGAATTACTGATGGATCGAATTTTATGCTGGAAAGTAACTTAAATATCACATTTTTAGTGTGAATTGTGTCAATAAAATATTACAAGTGTGACATTCCATGTATTTTAGCTAAAAAGTAAGGTTTAATTGAAAAGTGTTATAATGCTGGAAAAATCGTCGAAATATGCAGTTAAAACAGTTCATTTTACAATATTTTTCGATTTTTTCAATGCTTTTGCTATTCTTAAATACCTGAGCATTGAAAAATCGAAAATTATTGTAAAATGATGTTTTACTGCAGATTTGACGAGTTTTCAGCATTAGAGCACTTTCAATTAAACCCTTCTTTTTTATCTTAAATACATGCAATTTCACACTGGAATATTTATTGAAACATATACAATGAAATGTCATATTTAAGTTAACTTTCAGCATAAGATTCATTTCATCAATAAATTCTGATAAAAAAAGCTTGAAAATACAGAATTTAGCTAAAAAAATCAGGTTTGTCTGAAAAGTGGTCTTCTAAGTCTAAAATCGTTCGAAATATAGAGTAAAAATCATTTCATTTTTGCCATTATTTTTCAATGTTTTCAATGCTTTTGGTATTTTCAAAAATATATGAAACATATACAGCAAAACATCATTTTTGCAATATTTTTCGATTTTTTCAATGATTTTGGTTATTATTTTAAAAAATTTATGAAATATATTAAGTACCTGAAATTATGAAATACCTGAAGCATTGAAAGAAAAATCGAAAAATATTTCAAAATGAGTGGTTTACTGCATATTTCGGACGATTTTCAGTCTTTTTTAGTGCACTTTTCAATTAAACCTTACTTTTTAGCTAAAATACATGGTTGGAATTTCACACTTGAAAAATATTTATTGACACAATACTACACTAAAATGTCATATTTAAGTTACTTTCAGCATAAATTCAATTCCATCAGTGAATTCTGAAAAAAAAGCTGGAAAATCCATGAATGTTAGCTAAAAATCAAGTTTGTCGGAAGATTGTTTTAAATGCTCTAAATGTTCGAAATATACAGGAAAAACAACCATTTTGCCATGTTTTCGATTTTTTTTTTCAATGCATTTTGGTATTTTTTAAAAATATATGAAAATATATTAAATACCTGATAAATATATGAAGTACTGAATGCCTTGAAAAAATCGAAAAATATGGTAAAATGATGTTTTACTGCATATTTCGATGATATGGAGCATTTGATCAAATACACCAACTTTTCCAGACAAACCTGATTTTTTTAGCTAAAATTCATCGGATTTTTATAAGCTTTTTTATTAGATTACTGTTGGAATGGGAATTTCATGCATAAAGTAACATAAATATGACTTTTTAGTATAGTATTGTGTCAATACATATTTCAAGTGTGAAAATCCATGTACTTTAGCTAAAAAGTAAGGTTTGTTTGAAAAGTGCTCTAAATGCTCCAAATCATCGAAATATGCAGTAAAACATCATTTTACCATATTTTTCGATTTTTTCAATGCTTTTGCTATTTTTAAAAATACCTGAAGCATTGAAAAAATCGAAAAATATTGTATAATGATGTTTTACTGCATTTTTCGACGATTTTCAGCATTTAGAGCACTTTTCAATTAAACCTTACTTTTTAGCTAAAATACATGGAATTTCACACTTGAAATATTTATTGACACAATACTACACTAAAATGTCATATTTAAGTTACTTTCAGCATAAAATTCAATTCCATCAGTAATTCTGATAAAAAGGCTTGAAAATCAATGAATTTTAGCTAAAAAATCAGGTTTGTCTGAAAAGTGTTCTAAATGCTCTAAATCGTCGAAATATGCAGTAAAACATCATTTTGCCATATTTTTTATTTTTTTCAATGCTTTTGGTATTTTTAAAAAAATATATGAAATATATTAAATACCTGAAATATATGAAATACCTGAAGCATTGAAAAAATCGAAAAATATGGTAAAATGGTGTTTTACTGCATATTTCGACGATTTTCAGCATTTAGAGCACTTTTCAATTAAACCTTAATTTTTAGCTAAAATACATGGAATTTCACACTTGAAATATTTATTGACACAATACCACACTAAAATGTCATATTTAAGCTACTTTCAGCATAAAATTCAATTCCATCAGTAATTCTGATAAAAAAGCTGGAAAATCCATGAATTTTAGCTAAAAAATCAAGTTTGTCTGAAAAGTGTTCTAAATGCTCTAAATCGTCGAAATATGCAGTAAAACATCATTTTGCCATATTTTTCATTTTTTTCAATGCTTTTGGTATTTTTAAAAAATATATGAAATATATTAAATACCTGAAATATATGAAATACCTGAAGCATTGAAAAAATCGAAAAATATGGTAAAATGATGTTTTTCTGCATATTTCGACGATTTGGAGCATTAAGAACACTATTCAGACAAACCTGATTTTTTAGCTAAAATTCATGGATTTTCAAACTTTTTTATCAGAATTACTGATGGAATTGAAATTTTCGAGCCTTTTCAACATTTTAAAGTATATTGCATATTTTTCAAAAGCCCTTAAAATTTCGATGAAATTCAGAAATAATTTTGAATATTTCGCATATTTTTTTTAAAAATAGCAAAACATTGATAAAATCGAAAAATATGGTAAAATGATATTTTACTGCATATTTCGACGATGTGGAGCATTTAGAACACTCTTCAGATAAACCTGATTTTTTAGCTAAAATTCTAGGGTTATCAAACTTTTTATGAGAATTACTGATGGAATTTAAATTTTCGAGCCTTTTCAACATTTTAAAGTATATTTCATATTTTTCAAAAAGCCATAAAATTTCGATGAAATTCAGAAATAATTTTGAATATTTCATATATTTTTTTTAAAAATACCAAATGCATTGAAACAATCGAAAAATATGGCAAAATGATGTTTTACTTCATATTTCGACGATTTAGAGTATTTAGATCACTTTCCAGACAAACCTGATTTTTTAGCTAAAATTCATGGATTTTCAAGCTTTTTTATCAGAATTACTGATGGAATTGAATTTTATGCTGAAAGTAACTTAAATATAACATTTTAGTGTAGAATTGTGTCAATAAATATTACAAGTGTGACATTCCATGTATTTTAGCTAAAAAGTAAGGTTTAATTGAAAAGTGTTATAAATGCTGAAAATCGTCGAAATATGCAGTAAAACATCATTTTACAATATTTTTCGATTTTTTCAATGCTTTTGCTATTCTTAAAAATACCTGAAGCATTGAAAAAATCGAAAAATATTGTAAAATGATGTTTTACTGCATATTTCGACGATTTTCAGCATTTAGAGCACTTTTCAATTAAACCTTACTTTTTATCTAAAATACATGCAATTTCACACTTGAAATATTTATTGACACAATACTACAATGAAATGTCATATTTAAGTTACTTTCAGCATAAAATTCAATTCCATCAATAATTCTGATAAAAAAGCTTGAAAATACATGAATTTTAGCTAAAAAATCAGGTTTGTCTGAAAAGTGTTCTAAATGCTCTAAATCGTCGAAATATACAGTAAAACATCATTTTGCCATATTTTTCAATGTTTTCAATGCTTTTGGTATTTTTCAAAAATATATGAAACATATACAGTAAAACATCATTTTTGCCATATTTTTCGATTTTTTCAATGCTTTTGGTATATTTTTAAAAAATATATGAAATATATTAAATACCTGAAATATATGAAATACCTGAAGCATTGAAAAAATCGAAAAATATGGTAAAATGATGTTTTACTGCATATTTCGACGATTTTCAGCATTTAGAGCACTTTTCAATTAAACCTTACTTTTTAGCTAAAATACATGGAATTTCACACTTGAAATATTTATTGACACAATACTACACTAAAATGTCATATTTAAGTTACTTTCAGCATAAAATTCAATTCCATCAGTAATTCTGATAAAAAAGCTGGAAAATCCATGAATTTTAGCTAAAAAATCAAGTTTGTCTGAAAAGTGTTCTAAATGCTCTAAATCGTCGAAATATGCAGTAAAACATCATTTTGCCGTATTTTTAATTTTTTTCAATGCTTTTGGTATTTTTAAAAAAATATATGAAATATATTAAATACCTGAAATATATGAAATACCTGAAGCATTGAAAAAATCGAAAAATATGGTAAAATGATGTTTTTCTGCATATTTCGACGATTTGGAGCATTAAGAACACTATTCAGACAAACCTGATTTTTTAGCTAAAATTCATGGATTTTCAAACTTTTTTATCAGAATTACTGATGGAATTGAAATTTTCGAGCCTTTTCAACATTTTAAAGTATATTGCATATTTTTCAAAAGCTCTTAAAATTTCGATGAAATTCAGAAATAATTTTGAATATTTCGCAAATTTTTTTTAAAAATAGCAAAACATTGATAAAATCGAAAAATATGGTAAAATGATATTTTACTGCATATTTCGACGATGTGGAGCATTTAGAACACTCTTCAGATAAACCTGATTTTTTAGCTAAAATTCTAGGGTAATCAAACTTTTTATGAGAATTACTGATGGAATTTAAATTTTCGAGCCTTTTCAACATTTTAAAGTACATTTCATATTTTTCAAAAAGCCCATAAAATTTCGATGAAATTCAGAAATAATTTTGAATGTTTCATATATTTTTTTAAAAATACCAAATGCATTGAAACAATCGAAAAATATGGCAAAATGATGTTTTACTTCATATTTCGACGATTTAGAGTATTTAGATCACTTTCCAGACAAACCTGATTTTTTAGCTAAAATTCATGGATTTTCAAGCTTTTTTATCAGAATTACTGATGGAATTGAATTTTATGCTGAAAGTAACTTAAATATAACATTTTAGTGTAGAATTGTGTCAATAAATATTACAAGTGTGACATTCCATGTATTTTAGCTAAAAAGTAAGGTTTAATTGAAAAGTGCTATAAATGCTGAAAATCGTCGAAATATGCAGTAAAACATCATTTTACAATATTTTTCGATTTTTTCAATGCTTTTGCTATTTTTAAAAATACCTGAAGCATTGAAAAAATCGAAAAATATTGTAAAATGATGTTTTACTGCATATTTCGACGATTTTCAGCATTTAGAGCACTTTTCAATTAAACCTTACTTTTTATCTAAAATACATGCAATTTCACACTTGAAATATTTATTGACACAATACTACAATGAAATGTCATATTTAAGTTACTTTCAGCATAAAATTCAATTCCATCAGTAATTCTGATAAAAAAGCTTGAAAATACATGAATTTTAGCTAAAAAATCAGGTTTGTCTGAAAAGTGTTCTAAATGCTCTAAATCGTCGAAATATAGAGTAAAACATCATTTTTGCCATATTTTTCAATGTTTTCAATGCTTTTGGTATTTTTCAAAAATATATGAAACATATACAGTAAAACATCATTTTGCCATATTTTTCGATTTTTTCAATGCTTTTGGTATATTTTAAAAAATATATGAAATATATTAAATACCTGAAATATATGAAATACCTGAAGCATTGAAGAAAATCGAAAAATATTTCAAAATGATGTTTTACTGCATATTTCGACGATTTTCAGCTTTTAGAGCACTTTTCAATTAAACCTTACTTTTTAGCTAAAATACATGGAATTTCACACTTGAAAAATTTATTGACACAATACTACACTAAAATGTCATATTTAAGTTACTTTCAGCATAAATTCAATTCCATCAGTAATTCTGAAAAAAAGCTGGAAAATCCATGAATTTTAGCTAAAAAATCAAGTTTGTCGGAAAAGTGTTATAAATGCTCTAAATGGTCGAAATATACAGTAAAACATCATTTTGCCATGTTTTTCGATTTTTTCAATGCTTTTGGTATTTTTTAAAAAATATATGAAATATATTAAATACCTGAAATATATGAAGTACCTGAAGCATTGAAAAAATCGAAAAATATGGTAAAATGATGTTTTACTGCATATTTCGATGATATGGAGCATTTAGATCACTTTCCAGACAAACCTGATTTTTTTAGCTAAAATTCATGGATTTTAAAGCTTTTTTATTAGAATTACTGATGGAATGGGAATTTCATGCATAAAGTAACATAAATATGACTTTTTGGTATAGTATTGTGTCAATACATATTTCAAGTGTAAAAATCCATGTACTTTAGCTAAAAAGTAAGGTTTGTTTGAAAAGTGCTCTATATGCTCCAAATCATCGAAATATGCAGTAAAACATCAATTTACCATATTTTTCGATTTTTTCAATGCTTTTGCTATTTTTAAAAATGCCTGAAGCATTGAAAAAATCGAAAAATATTGTATAATGATGTTTTACTGCATTTTTCGACGATTTTCAGCATTTAGAGCACTTTTCAATTAAACCTTACTTTTTAGCTAAAATACATGGAATTTCACACTTGAAATATTTATTGACACAATACTACACTAAAATGTCATATTTAAGTTACTTTCAGCATAAAATTCAATTCCATCAGTAATTCTGATAAAAAAGCTTGAAAATCAATGAATTTTAGCTAAAAAATCAGGTTTGTCTGAAAAGTGTTCTAAATGCTCTAAATCGTCGAAATATGCAGTAAAACATCATTTTGCCATATTTTTTATTTTTTTTCAATGCTTTTGGTATTTTTTAAAAAATATATGAAATATATTAAATACCTGAAATATATGAAATACCTGAAGCATTGAAAAAATCGAAAAATATGGTAAAATGGTGTTTTACTGCATATTTCGACGATTTTCAGCATTTAGAGCACTTTTCAATTAAACCTTAATTTTTAGCTAAAATACATGGAATTTCACACTTGAAATATTTATTGACACAATACCACACTAAAATGTCATATTTAAGCTACTTTCAGCATAAAATTCAATTCCATCAGTAATTCTGATAAAAAAGCTGGAAAATCCATGAATTTTAGCTAAAAAATCAAGTTTGTCTGAAAAGTGTTCTAAATGCTCTAAATCGTCGAAATATGCAGTAAAACATCATTTTGCCGTATTTTTAATTTTTTTCAATGCTTTTGGTATTTTTAAAAAAATATATGAAATATATTAAATACCTGAAATATATGAAATACCTGAAGCATTGAAAAAATCGAAAAATATGGTAAAATGATGTTTTACTGCATATTTCGACGATTTGGAGCATTAAGAACACTATTCAGACAAACCTGATTTTTTAGCTAAAATTCATGGATTTTCAAACTTTTTTATCAGAATTACTGATGGAATTGAAATTTTCGAGCCTTTTCAACATTTTAAAGTATATTACATATTTTTCCAAAAGCCCTTAAATTTCGATGAAATTCAGAAATAATTTTGAATATTTCATAATTTTTTTTTAAAAATAGCAAAACATTGATAAAATCGAAAAATATGGCAAAATGATGTTTTACTGCATATTTCGACGATGTGGAGCATTTAGAACACTTTTCAGATAAACCTGATTTTTTAGCTAAAATTCATGGGTTTTCAAACTTTTTATGAAATTTACTGATGGAATTTAAATTTTCGAGCCTTTTCAACATTTTAAAGTACATTTCAATTTTTCAAAACCCCAAAAAATTTTCGATGAAATTCAGAAATAATTTTGAATATTTCATATATTTTTTTAAAAAATACCAAAAGCATTGAAAAAATCGAAAAATATGGCAAAATGATGTTTTACTTCAATTTCGACGATTTAGGAGTATTTAGATCACTTTCCAGACAAACCTGATTTTTTAGCAAAAAAATTCATGGATTTTCAAGCTTTTTTTATCAGAATTACTGATGGAATTGAATTTTATGCTTAAAGTAACTTAAATATGATTTTTTAGTATAGTATTGTGTCAATACATATTTCAAGTGTAAAAATCATGACTTTAGCAAAAAAGTAAGTTTTTTAAAAAGTGCTCTAATTGCTAAAAATCGTCGAAATATCAGTAAAACATCATTTTACCATTTTTTTTTCGTTTTTTTCAAAGTTTTGCTTTTTTTATAAATCCCTGAAGTTTAAAAAAATAAAAAAATTTGTAAAATAATGTTTTACTGCATCTTTCGACGTTTTCAGCTTTTAGAGCACTTTTCAATTAAACCTTTAGTTTTATCTAAAAAAAATGGAATTTCACACTTAAAATATTTTTTGACAAAAACTACCAAAATGTCATATTTAATTACTTTCATCAAAAAATTAAATTTGCATCGTAATTCTGATAAAAAGTGGAAATCCAAGAATTTTAGCTAAAAAATCGGGTTTTTGTTAAAAAGTGTTCTAAATGCTCAAATGGTCGAAATATACAGTAAAACATCTTTTTCCATTTTTTTCATTTTTCAATGTTTTGGTATTTTTTAAAAAATATATAAAAATTTTAATTAAATCCCTGAAATATATAAATAACCTAAAGCATTGAAAAAAATCGAAAAATATTTCAAAAGTGTTTTACTGCATTTTTCGCATTTTCAGCTTTTAGAGACTTTTAAATTTAAAACCCTTTACTTTTTAGCTAAAATAAAGGGAAATTTCACATTTGAAATATTTATTGACACAATATCCTAAAATGTCTTTTTAAAGTATTTTCGCATAAATTCAATTCCATCGTAATTCTGAAAAAAAGCGGGAAATCCAGAATTTTAGCAAAAAAAATAAATTTTGTGGGGAAAAGTGTTATAAATGCTCAAAATGGTCGAAATATACAGTAAAACATCATTTTGCCATTTTTTTTCGATTTTTTAAATGTTTTTGGGTATTTTTTAAAAAAAATATTGAAATATTTTAAAATACCTGAAATTTTGAAGACCTAAAGCTTAAAAAAATCGAAAATATGGTAAATGATGTTTTATGCAATTTCGACGATTGGAGCATTTAGAGAAATTTTTCAAAAAACCCTGATTTTTTAGCTAAAATTCAGGATTTTAAAATTTTTTTTTTCAGAATTATGATGGATTGAATTTCATGCAAAAATAAACAAAAATATGATTTTTTGGTATAGTATTGTTCAATCCCATATTTAAAGTGTAAAAATCCATGTATTTTAGCTAAAAAGTAAGTTTGTTTAAAAAAGTGCTTAAATGCCCCAAATCTCGAAATATGCAAAAAAATTCAATTCCCATATTTTTTTTTTTTCAAGCTTTTGCTTTTTTTAAAAAAGCCGAACATTAAAAAAATCGAAAAATATTGTTAATGAGTTTTACTGCATTTTTCGACGATTTTCAGCATTTAGACCCTTTTTAATTAAAACCCTTTATTTTTAGCTAAAATACAGGGAATTTCAACTTGAAAATTTTTGAACAATAACACTAAAATGTCATATTTAAGTTCTTTCAGCAAAAATTAAATTTCCCATCAGTATTTGAAAAAAAAGCTTAAAAAACAATAAAATTTTTTAGCAAAAAAAATCAGGTTTGTCGAAAAGTGTTCAAAATGCTCTAATCGTCAAAAATATGCAGTAAAACATCTTTTGCCATATTTTTTTTTTTTTTTTAAATGTTTTTGGTTTTTTTAAAAAAAAATATAAAAAATATATTAAATACCGAAATATATAAAATCCCTGAAGTTTAAAAAAAATCAAAAAATTTGGGTTAAAAATGGTGTTTTAGCATTTTCGCGATTTTCAGCTTTTAGAGCATTTTTAAATTAAAACCTTAATTTTTAGCTAAAATACATGGATTTCACATTTGAAATATTATTGACAAAATACCAAAACTAAATTCATATTAAGCTATTTTCAGCAAAAAATTTAAATTTCCATCAGTAATTTGATAAAAAAGTTTTGGAAAAAACCCATGAAATTTTAGCTAAAAATCAATTTGTTTAAAAAGGTTTTTCTAAATCTCAAAATCGTCGAAATATGCAGAAAAACTCTTTTGCCGTATTTTTAATTTTTTCAATGTTTTTGGTTTTTTAAAAAAAAAATATATGAAATATTTAATCCCTAAAAATATATGAAATCCTGAAGCTTTGAAAAAATCGAAAAAATATGGTAAAATGATGTTTTTTGCAATTTCGACGATTTGGAGCATTAAGAACCTATTCAGAAAAAATGTTTTTTTTAGCAAAATTCTGGTTTTTCAAATTTTTTTTATCAGAATTACTGAGGAATTAAAATTTTTTCGAGCCTTTTAAAATTTTTTAAAAGAAATTTTGATTTTTTTCAAAACCCTTTTTAAAATTTCGATGAAATTCGAAAAAAAATTTTTGATATTTCCAAATTTTTTTTTAAAAATGCAAAAATTGTAAAAATGAAAAATAGGGGTAAAATGTATTTTCTGCATTTTTCGACGATGTGGGCATTTAGAACACTCTTCAGTAAACCTGATTTTTTAGCTAAAATTCTAGGGTAATCAAATTTTTTAATGGAATTATGATGGAATTTAAATTTTCGAGCCTTTTCAACATTTTAAAGTACATTTCATATTTTTCAAAAAGCCCATAAAATTTCGATGAAACAGAAAATTTTGAATGTTTCATATTTTTTTTTAAAATCCCAAATGCATTGAAAAAATCGAAAAATAGGAAAAATGTTTTTTTTACTTCATTTTTTCAAAACGATTTAGAGTATTTAGATCATTTCCCAGACAAACCTGTTTTTTTAGCAAAATTTCATGGATTTTCAAGTTTTTTTAAAAATTC
>NC_069439.1:32081509-32096757 GCF_026875155.1 Cherax quadricarinatus
GCTGGCTTAAAAAAACAAACCCACAAAAACCACAACACCACAGGATGATAAAACACTCATCCTTTAAAGATACCATAAATTAGTTCAAAGTTACATATGTTTTTGTTATTGTGTAGAATCAGCCCAGAACCACCTTCCTGTTAGCCTATAGCATAGTAGTGTATGTCAAGACGAAATATGTAACATGACCGAGCTGTCAGCATAGTTGCTGATCCCCTTACAGTGTTATATAGCTTATCTGAGTATCATAGCACCATCCATATGTTTTATATATATGATCCCTTACTAGGCCTAGTGACTGTATGACATCACGGATGCGGCACGAGTGAGTGGGATGTGCTACTTCGCTCTCAGTCCACGGATAGACCACAACAGGCAACTAGGCAGGCTGGGCCCTTCCTTACAACAGTCTGACAATACATAGTGTTACCACCCAAAAGTGTGTTTTATCTTCAACCATAAATACTCCTTTTGAACCGCCACAACAAGAGGCCCCTTGATGCTGGTGGGGGGCCCTCTTGAGCTGGTGGGGAGCCCTTGATACTGGTGAGGGCATTTGATGCGGTGAGGGTCTCTTGATGCTAGTGAGGGCCCTTTGATGAATTGAGGTATCTTGATGCTGGTGTAGGCTCTTGATGTTGGTGAGGGGAAACTTGATGCTGGTGAGGGCTCTTGATGCTGGTGAGGGGCACTTGATGTTGGTGAAGGGCTCTTGATGCTCGGAGGGGACCTTCATCCCTCGGAGGGGACCTTGATGCTGGTGAGGGCTCCTGATGCTGGAGAAGGGCTCTAATGTTGGTGAGGGGCTTTTCATGCTGGTGAGAGATCATATGCGGTGAGGGCTCTTGATGATATGAGGGGTTCTTGATGCCAGTGAGTGACCTTGATGCGGGTGAGGAGCTCTTGATGCTGGTGAGGGGATCTTGATGTTGTGAGGGCTCCTGATGCTGGTGAGGGGCTCCAGAACTGGTGAGGGGCTCTTGATGCTGGTGAGGAGATCTTGATGCTAGTGAGGGGCTCTTGATGCTGGTGGGGGGCTCTTGAGATGATGATGGGGGGCTCCTGATGCTGGAGAGGGCTCTTATCGATGGTGAGGGACTCTTGATGCTGGGGGGGGGAACTTTTATGCTGGCGAGGGCTCTTGATGCTGGGGAGGGACCTTTATTATAGGGAGAGGCTCTTGATGCTGGTGATGGGACCTTGATGACGAAGATGAGGGGATCTTGATGATGATGACGATGATGATGAAGGCTCTTGATGCTTGTGGGGGGCTCTTGATGATGGTGAGGGGCTCTTGTTGCTGGTGAGGGGACCTTTATGCCTGGTGAGGGGCTCTTGATTATGATGAGGGCTCTTGATGTTGAAGTCTCTTGATGATGGTGAGAGGCCTGGATGCTGGTGCGGGGCTCTATGACACTGGGAGGGTATCTTGATGCTGGTGGGGGGCCTTTTGGGATGCTGGTGGGGAGCTCTTGATGCTGGTGATGACCCTTGATGAGGTGAGAAGCTTTTGATGATTGTGAGGGGATCTTGATGCGGGTGATGGGCTCTTGATGTAAGGGAAATTTTGGATCTGTGCTCCACTTCCTTAAATTTATCCTGAATACCTTCCATCCCCCCACATAGGTGCTGTATAATCCTTCGGTTTAAAGCGCTTCCCCTTGATCAATAATAATAATGCCATGAAATTGGGTACCGTAAGTATTTCGTGGAGACTGTTTCTGGCATCATGGAAAACTTATAATAGAACATAAGAACATAAGAAAAAAGGACACTGTACCAGCCTACTGGCCCGTGCGGGGCATGTCCATGTCTCCTACTGGCTTAAGCCAATGCACCAAACCTAGTCATGTCAGTCACATTCACTTAAGGAAAGGGAAAAATGGCAAATAAACCCAGCAGCACAAGCTAATCAGGTCCAACTCACACCCATCCCACACCCACTCATGAAATTTATCTAACCTTTTTTTTAAAACTACACAATGTTTTTAGCCTCTATAACTGTACTCAGGAGTTTGTCCACTCATCCACAACTCTATTACCAAACCATGCTTTCCTACATCCTTCCTGAATCTGAATTTTTCCCCAATTTAAAACCATTGCCCCAAGGGTCCTAGGCAAAGGCACTTTCAGCACGCTATTTATTTTCCCCTTTATTTATTCCTGTCTTCCATTTATAACACCTCAGAAATATCCCTCTTAATTCTACCCCCTTTCTAGAGAGTGCAGATACAGGCCCTCAGTCTAATCCTCATAGGGAAGGTTCTGATACATGGGATCAACTTAGTCATCCTCCATTGTACTTTTTTCCAAAACATCTAAAATCCATTCTTAATACGGTGACCAGAACTGTGCAGAAATAATCTAAATGAGGCTTAACCAAGGAATATATGAGTTGAAGAACAAACCTTTGGGCTTCTATTATTTACGCTTCTTGATATGAAGCCAAGAATTCTGTTAGCTTTATTGCGAACACTTATGCGCTGTTGTCTTGGTTTTACCCTTTGGTTTTTGATTACTACTAACCAGAACTCCTAAATCTTTTTTGCAATCCGTAATATTAAGATTTACATATTTTTGTTTGTATTTGGCAAAGGTTAGTTTCCTGTCCAACATTTAGAACTTTTCATTTGTCTATATTAAACTGCATCTGCCACTTCTCCGACATTGCATCAGTCAATTCAAAAACTTCCTAAGTGCTCTAATGTCCTCGTCAGAATGAATTCGACGGAGTATTTTGGTGTCATCGGCAAACTTGCTTATGTTGATATTTATGCCCTCCATCAGTGTCCCTTTATGTACATTGTGAAAAACATGGTCCCAACACCCGACCCCTGAGGAACCCTCGTGATGCTTCCCCCCCTCTGATTTCTCCCCCTTTATGCAAACTCTCTGCTGTCTATTTGTCAACCATTGCCTCTATCCAGGGAAAAAATTTTTTCACCATATTGCATGTGCGTTAATTTTCCTCAAAAGTCTCAGATGTGGGACCCTGTCAAAAGCCTTAGTGAAGTCCATATAATGATGATGACGAATAAACTTACCCTGAATACTGATAAAAACCTATTTCATTCAGCATGGAGACAAAGCTGCAAATGATCCAATTAACATAACGCTAAACGGATCATCAGTCATAAGACTCACAAACCATACCCCGGCCGGGATTGAACCCGCGGTCATAGAGTCTCAAAACTCCAGCCCGTCGCGTTAGCCACTAGACCAGCTAGCCACAATAAGACTCACAGAGGGAAAATTCCTATGTTTCCACCTTGACAGTAGCCTTAAATTCCGGACACACATACAACAAATCACCAAGAAAATCTCCAAGACTGTAGACATACTATCAAAGATAAGGTACACATTCCACAATCACTCTCCTGGCACTGTACCATTCACTCATATACCCTTATCTTACAATGGAATTTGTGCATGGGGGTCAACAACATCCAATCACCTTAACCCCTAATAAACCCCGCAAAAGGCAGCAGTAAGAATGATAACAAATTCCCCCCTCCCACCAGCACACTCCACCAATTTTCAAACGTCTGAATCTGCTCACCATTAAGAACATCCATACTTATTCATGTGGGCCCACTTCATAAACAGAACAATACACGCAAATATAAACCCTCCACTCAAACTTCTCCTCACCAACCTAAACAGGACACATGACCACAAGACAAGACACAATCCTTTTTGATGTACCTCGTGTCCATATCACACGTAAAAACTCTATGCACATAAAGGGCACCAAAATATGGAATTTATACCAGAAATATTAAAGTAACCAGGGCGAAAACCAATTTTGACTTTTTTCAAATGCCACTTAATCACCCAAGACTAAATGCTAAATACTCATACACACATACTCACTTATGTACTCCCACATCATAACTTCAACAATCACTTTGAACCTTTTATCCATTGTTGACAGGAATATAATTGAATCATTATTTTCACAAAAAGCATTTTTGAATATATGAATATATATTTTGTCTTATACAAATTAGATTCATTTATAATTAATAATCTACTGTACAACTATGAATTAATTACTATCCTACTGTACAACTATGATATAATCCTATAAGCTAAATTGGCCCATAATGATTAGGCATAATAGAGGCTCTCTCTGCATTGCAACCCACTATTGTAAATACAAAATCTGAATGTACTGTTTGCAAAGACATAAAATAAATAGATAAATAAATAAAATTAATAAATATATTCATTACCATGATTTACCTCCTCATATACCTTAGTGAAAAATGTTAATAAGTTCATAAAGCTGGAACGCTTTTCAAGGTGGCTACGAACTGTCAAGGTAATTACTGATTCTATAAATTTTCCCACTATGGAGGTAAGGCTTATTGGTCTATAGTTCGAAGCAAAGGACCTGTCACCTGCTTTGAAAATAGGTATCACATTTGCCATTTTCCACAGAGCCTAAGGTTCTTGATCTGAGGTTAACATCTTAGATCAAGAATGTGCTGGTTCTCCCATACAATGAAAACTTAACTCTCCTGCTGGATGTCCTTAAACAAATTTAGTATACAAGTAACTATTAAGAATTCACAGTTAGGAGCATTCTGATAAAGAATTCTCCCCAGCAGTGTTTTGGTGGTGTCAACAGAATTGGTTACAATGGTTTTAAGTTATCCTATGTGAGACAGACTGGCAAACCTCTAGATGAAAATTAAGACACATGTGCAACATCTGGATGTCTTTATTGTAGACGTTTCATCATCCAGTGGCTTCATCAATACAAATTCTAGAATATGTCATAGAATTTGTATTGATAAAGCCACTTGATGGTGAAACGTCTACAACAAATATACCCAGATGTTGATCACATGTCTTAAAATCTCCCATTAGTACAATATTTTCGTATGTAGATGCCTTACCAGTATCGTCCCACAGAAGTTTACTGCACTCCTTATCAAGGTTTGGGGGCCTTTAAATCACACGTAAAATTAGTTTTTCACCGCCCTCGAGAAGCTGCAACAAAACAGATTCAATGGTTGATGTTTCTAATTTTACATCTTGTCTAATACAACAATTTAAATTGTCTCTGACATACATCACTACTCCACCACACTTCCTGTTGACCTTATTATTGTGGAATAATTTATAGCCTTGTATGTGACATTCAGAATGCATTTATCTATCTTTCAGATTCAGCCAAGTCTCTGGTATAGAAATAATATCTATGCTTCCCACACTTGCAATTAATCTTAGCTCATCTATCTTATTTCCTACACTCCTGCTGTTAGTATAGTAAATCTTAGGGAGCTTGTCACTCGCTGCCCTCTCCTGTCTCTCTTTGTTTGCTGACCTGATCCATTGTCTTTATTTGTAACTTTATGATGAATGTCTTTTCAAACCTAGCGTTGCAACCTGACTGCTTCCCAAACACACCCATACCTATATCTTCTATCAGTTTAAAATCACAGACATGTCAGCAATGGCCCTCTTGATCGACTTGGCAAGTGCTACCACCCTTGCCCCAGAGAGATGTATCCCATCCATTGCATACATATGTTTGCCATAAAAGTTGTCCCAGTTGTCAATGAATGGGACTGAAAGTTTCTTGCACTATCTGACTATCTAGCAATTTACACCAATTGCCCTAGACAACCAATCATTGCTAACTCCCCTTCTAGGCAAGATGCTACATATGACTGGGACCCCTTCCTTAGACCTAATTAAATCTATAGCTAATCTATACTTATCTAGCAGCTCTTCTCTCCTACCCTTCCCAATATCATTTCCACCAGCATTGAGGCAGATAAAGGGCTTGTTCCCATTACCTGACATGATATTATTCAAACTGTTGACTATGTCACCAACAATAGCTCCAGGGAAGCACACTCTTTCTCCCTCTCCTGTTTATTCTTATTACAGAAAGCACAGTCCATATATCATATTTGTGAGTCACCAACCCAAGAATTCGCTTACCTCCATTAGCAAGGCAAGTAGTACCTTTATCGTCATTGACCACTGAGGTACTCTCATCCTGAAGAAAAGAGAAGTGATATCCTACCTTCAAATCTTCTCTCTTAACTTTCCTTATTTTGATGCTCCTCCCATTACTGGGAACCACTCACCACTTGCAGCAGGTGCTGGACTGCACCTAACTGCTGGTAGCTTCATTCTCCTAAACCACCCCAACCACCTCTAACTCACTCCCAGACCATTCGAGGTGAACCTTCAGCTTCCTGATTTCCTCCTGCAGATGTAGGACCTTCTCCTTCAACACTCCAACCTCAGATTTTAAAACACAGCAGAAGCAAGCCATGGCTTTGTAACCCTCCACACTAATCCACAAAGTAGGTCAGGACCTGTGACCTCTCCTGACCACTGACCACTACATTAAACCCCCAAAACAGCTTAGGACAGGTGTGACCACTCGTGACCTGGGGACAAAATTGATGATCTGTGACCTTCGCGATGCTAGGTTTAAATTAGACAGTCTGATTCCCGTTGTTCATGCCAATTCTGAGCTGATCGTTGGAGGCCAGCCGAGGTGAGCTTCTCTCAGTGAGCCGGGAGAGCAGGAAGCTGAGGTTGTTCGGCAGGTCGCTGGTTTCTTGTTACCGTTGCCAATACCCCTTCCCCACGTCCCCACACCTCCGAGACATGCATATACCAATTTTTTTTTAAATACATCAAAACCCTAGAATACCATCATATGTATTGAGGTTTTCATATGTACTGAGGTTTTGAAGAAAATTAGTCATATATTCTAGGACATCTACCCCACTTTATTGGTAAAATGATATTTTACTGCATGTTTAGACGATGTGGAGCATTTAGAACACTTTTCAGATAAACGTGATTTTTTAGCTAAAATTCATGGGTTTTCAAACTTTTTTATGAGAATTACTGATGGAATTTAAATTTTCGAGCCTTTTCAACATTTTAAAGTATATTACATATTTTTCAAAAAGCCCATAAAATTTCGATGAAATTCAGAAATAATTTTGAATATTTCATATATTTTTTTAAAAAATACCAAAAGCATTGAAAAAATCGAAAAATATGGCAAAATGATGTTTTACTGCATATTTCGACGATTTAGAGCATTTAGATTACTTCCCAGACAAACCTGATTTTTTAGCTAAAATTCATGGATTTTCAAGCTTTTTTATCAGAATTACTGATGGAATTGAATTTTATGCTTAAAGTAACTTAAATATGACTTTTTAGTATAGTATTGTGTCAATACATATTTCAAGTGTGAAAATCCATGTACTTTAGCTAAAAAGTAAGGTTTGTTTGAAAAGTGCTCTAAATGCTCCAAATCGTCGAAATATGCAGTAAAACATCATTTTACCATATTTTTCGATTTTTTCAAAGCTTTTGCTATTTTTAAAAATACCTGAAGCATTCAAAAAATCGAAAAATATTGTAAAATGATGTTTTACTGCATATTTCGACGATTTTCAGCATTTAGAGCACTTTTCAATTAAACCTTACTTTTTATCTAAAATACATGGAATTTCACACTTGAAATATTTATTGACACAATACTACACTAAAATATCATATTTAAGTTACTTTCATCATAAAATTCAATTCCATCAGTAATTCTGATAAAAAAGCTTGAAAATCCATGAATTTTAGCTAAAAAATCAGGTTTGTCTGAAAAGTGTTCTAAATGCTCTAAATGGTCGAAATATACAGTAAAACATCATTTTGCCATATTTTTCGATTTTTTCAATGCTTTTGGTATATTTTAAAAAATATATGAAATATATTAAATACCTGAAATATATGAAATACCTGAAGCATTGAAAAAATCGAAAAATATTGTAAAATGATGTTTTACTGCATATTTCGACGATTTTCAGCATTTAGAGCACTTTTCAATTAAACCTTACTTTTTATCTAAAATACATGGAATTTCACACTTGAAATATTTATTGACACAATACTACACTAAAATGTCATATTTAAGTTACTTTCATCATAAAATTCAATTCCATCAGTAATTCTGATAAAAAAGCTGGAAAATCCATGAATTTTAGCTAAAAAATCAGGTTTGTCTGAAAAGTGTTCTAAATGCTCTAAATGGTCGAAATATACAGTAAAACATCATTTTGCCATATTTTTCGATTTTTTCAATGCTTTTGGTATATTTTAAAAAATATATGAAATATATTAAATACCTGAAATATATGAAATACCTGAAGCATTGAAAAAAATCGAAAAATATTGTAAAATGATGTTTTACTGCATATTTCGACGATTTTCAGCATTTAGAGCACTTTTCAATTAAACCTTACTTTTTAGCTAAAATACATGGAATTTCACACTTGAAATATTTATTAACACAACTACCTAAAATTCTTTTTAATTACTTTCAGCAAAAAATTAAATTCCATCAGTAATTCTTAAAAAAGCGGGAAAAATCTATAAATTTTTTATCAAAAAAAATCAAGTTTGCTGAAAAGTGTTTAAATCTCAAAACGTCGAAATATGCAGTAAAACCTTTTTGCCATATTTTTTCTTTTTTTTAAATGTTTTTTGGGAATTTTTTTAAAAAAATTATAAAATTTTTAAATACCTGAAATAAATGAAATACCTGAAGCTTTAAAAAAATTAAAAAAATAGGGTAAAATATGTTTTACTGCATATTTCGAAGATCTGAGCATTAAGAACACTATTCAGACAAACCTGTTTTTTTTAGCTAAAATTTCATGGTTTTTCCCCTAACTTTTTTATCAAATTACTGATGGAATTGAAATTTTCAGCCTTTTCAACATTTAAAAGTATATTTCATATTTTTCAAAAAGCCCATAAAATTTCGATAAAAATTCAAAAATAATTTTGAATATATCAATATTTTTTAAAAAAACCAAAACATTAAAAAAAATCAAAAAATAGGCAAAATGATTTTTTTACTGCATATTTTTAAAGATTTAGGCATTTAGACATTTTCCCAGACAAATCTGTTTTTTTTACCAAAATTCATGGATTTTCAAGTTTTTTTATCAAAATTACTTTGGAATTGAATTTTAGCTTAATGAACTAATAAAATTTTTAGTATTATTTGTCAATAAATTTTTCAAGTGTGAAAACCACGTACTTTAGCAAAAAAATAAGTTTGTTTTAAAAATGCTCTAAATCTCCAAATCGACGGAAATTTTTGCAGTAAAACATCATTTTACAATATTTTTTTGATTTTCCCAATGCTTTACTACTTTTAAAAATACCTGAAGCATTTTCAAAAATCGAAAAAAAATTGTAAAATGAAAAGTTTTTTAAATGCTATACATGATTTTTAGCATTTAGAGCACTTTTAATTAAACCTTTAATTTTTTGCTAAAATACAGGGAAATTTTAGACTTGAAATATTTATTGACACAATACAAAAATGAAATGCATATTTAAGTTAATTTCACAAAAAATCAGTTCCATCAGTAATTTTGATAAAAAAGCTTGAAAATACATGAATTTAGCTAAAAAATCAGATTTGTCAGAAAATGCTCTAAATGCCTAAATCGTCGAAATATGCATAAAACACATTTTTCCATATTTTTTTAATGTTTTCAATGCTTTTTGGGTTTTTAAAAAATATATGAAACATATAAAAAACCCAAAATATATGAAATACCTGAAGCAAAGAAAAATCGAAAAAAATGTAAAATGATGTTTACTGCATATTTTGACGAATGGACATTTTAAACACTTTTCGGACAAACCTTTTTTTACTAAAATTCATGGATTTTCAAGTTTTTTTTTTTCAGAATTAAATGATGGAATTGAATTTTCAGCTTAAAGTAACATAAATAGACTTTTATAAGAAATTTTTCAATAAATATTTCAGAGGAAAATCCATGTACTTTAGGGAAAAAAAAGGTTTGTTTAAAAGTTCTCTAAATCTCCAAATCCGAAATATGCAGTAAAAAACATTTTTTTTACCAATTTTTTTCATTTTTTTCAAACTTTTGCTATTTTTAAAAAAAAACCTGAACATTTAAAAAATCGAAAAAATTGCATAATGTTGTTTTTTTTGCATTTTTTTGACGATTTTTAGCATTAAGAGCACTTTTTTAATTAAACCTTACTTTTTACTAAAATATAGGGAAATTTTACACTTTTAAAAATTTATTGACACAATACTAAACTAAAATTATATTTAAATTACTTTTCACAAAAATTCAATTCCACATAATTCTGATAAAAAAAACTTGAAAATCAAGAATTTTTGAAAAAAATCAGTTTTTTTTGAAAAGTGTTCTAAATGCCTAAATCGTCGAAATATGCAGAAAACACCATTTTCCATATTTTTTCATTTTTTTTTAAAGCTTTTGGTATTTTTAAAAAAAATATATGAAATATATTTAAATTTTCCCGAAAAAAAATACATGAAACATTGAAAAAAAAAAAGAAAAAATGGAAAATGAGTTTTACTGCTATATCGACGATTTGGGCATTAAGAACACTATTCAGACAAACCAGATTTTTTACTAAAATTAAAGGATTTTCAAAAATTTGTTATCCGAATTCTGAGGAATTGAATTTTCGAGCCTTTTTCAACATTTTAAAGTATATTACATATTTTTTTAAAAGCCCTTAAAAATTTCGATGAAAATTTAGAAATAATTTTGAATATCTACATATTTTTTTAAAAATAGCAAAACATTGAAAAAAAACAATATAGGCAAAAAAGATGTTTTACTGCATATTTCGACATGTGGGGCATTTTGAACACTTGCAATAAACCCCAATTTTTTTTTGCAAAATTCATGGGTTTTTCAACTTTTTATGAGAAATTTCTGATGGAATTTAAATTTTCGAGCCTTTTCAACATTTTAAATACATTTCATATTTTTTTAAAAAGCCCCCTAAATTTCGATGAAAATTTAAAATAATTTTTAATGTTTCATATATTTTTTTAAAAATACCAAAAGCATTGAAACAATCGAAAATATGGCAAAATAGTTTTACGCATATTTCGACGATTTAGAGTATTTAGATCACTTTTCCGACAAATCTGATTTTTTAGCTAAAATTATGGATTTTCAAACTTTTTACAGAATTCGATGGAATTTTAATTTCTGCTTAACGTAACATAAATACATTTTTTTTATAAAATGTGTCAATACATATTTCAAGGGAAAACCATGTACTTTAGCTAAAAATAAGGTTTGTTTGAAAGGGCTCAAATGCTCCCCAAAACGACGAAATATGCAGAAAACATCATTTTAAACCCTATTTTTCGATTTTCAAGCTTTTGCTATTTTTTTAAAAAAACCTAAGTTTAGAAAATCGAAAAAAATTGTAAAATGATTTTTACTGCTATTTCGACGATTTTCAGCATTTAGAGCTCTTTTCAATTAAACCCTTAAAGTTTTTCTAAAATCAGTAATTCACACTTTAAAATTTATTGACAAATACACAATAAAAGTCATATTAAGTTACTTTCAGCAAAAATTCAATTCCTTCAGTAATTCTGATAAAAACCTTGAAAAAAACTGAATTTTAGCTAAAAAATCAGGTTTGGCGAAAAGGTTCTAAATGCTCAAATCTGAAATATGCTAAAACATCATTTTTTTCATATTTTTTTATGTTTTTAATGCTTTTTTTTTTTCAAAAAAATAGAAACAATGAAAAAAACCTGAAAATATGAAATACCTGAAGGATTAAAAAATCGAAAAAAAATGGTAAAATGATATTTTACTGCATATTTTCGACGATGGGACATTTAGAACACATTTCAATAAACGGATTTTTAGCAAAAAACTTGGTTTTTCAAACTTTTTTATGAAAAAACGTGGAAATTTAAAATTTTCAGCCTTTTTTAACATTTAAAAATTTTTTTACATAATTTTTTAAAAAGCCCATAAAATTTCGATGAAATTTCCCGAAATAATTTTGAAAATTTCATATATTTTTTTTAAAAACTACCAAAAAGCATTGAAAAAATCGAAAAATAAAAGCAAAATTTATGTTTTACTGGGAATTTCCCAAAAAGATAAAAGAGCATTTAGATTTCCCCCTTCCCGACAAACCTGATTTTTTTAGCTAAAAAAATTTATGGTTTTTTAAGGGGTTTTTTATCAGAATTACTGATGGGAAATTTTAATTTTTTGGGTTAAAGTAAATTTAAAAATGACTTCTTTTGTAATTTATTTGGGGAATACATAAATTTTAAAATTTTGAAAAAACAATGTACTTTAAACCCAAAAAGTAAGGTTTGTTTGAAAATTGCTCTAAAAGCTCCAAAAAACGTCGAAAAATGCAGTAAAAACATCATTTTTTCCCTATTTTTTGATTTTTTCAAAGCTTTTTTTCTATTTTTTTTAAAAAAACAAAAACATTCAAAAATTCGAAAAAAAGTTGTAAAATGATGTTTTACCCGGGAAACCCCCCGACCCATTTTCGCATTTAAGGGGACTTATCAATTAAAACTTTCTTTTTTTTATCTAAAATACTTGGGAAAATTTTTACACTTTTAAATATTTAAAAACACAATACCTTTAAAATAAAATGTCATATTTAAGTTAAATTTTCAAACATAAAATTAATTTCCCTCAGTAAATTTTTGATAAAAAAAACTTGAAAATCCATGAATTTTTTTCTAAAAAAAACAGGTTTTTCCCCGTAAAGTGTTTTTAAAAAGCTCTAAATGGTCGAAATATACAGTTTAAAAAATCATTTTCCCTAATTTTTTTTATTTTTTTTTAATGCTTTTGGTAAATTTTTTTTAAAAAAAATTTTGAAATTTTATTAAATACCTGAAAATATGAAATACCTTAAGCATTGAAAAAATCGAAAAAAATGGTAAAATTTGTTTTTACTGCATATTTCCCACTTGGGGCATTTTGAGCCACTTTTTTAGCAAACCTGATTTTTTAAACTAAAAAATTTAAGGATTTTTTTAATTTTTTTTTTTCAGAAAAACTGAAGGAATTGAATTTTCCTGCAAAAATAACATAAAAAATGGGCTTTTGGGATAGTTTAAATTTTGTTTAAAAACTTTTTTCAAAATGTGAAAAAACCAGTTTCTTTTTGCTAAAAAATTGGTTTTTTTTTGAAAAGTTCCTTTTAAATCTCCAAATTGTCGAAATGGGCAGTAAAACAACAATTTACCAATTTTAATTTTTTTTAATCTTTTGGTTTTTTAAAAAAATTAGAAATAATTAATACCTAAAAAATATGAAATACCTGAAGATTGAAAAAATCGAAAAAAATGGAAAATGATGTTTTACTGCATTTTTCGAGAATTTGGAGAAATTTAAAAACCTATTTAACAAACCGATTTTTTTCTAAATTCATGGGTTTTTTAAACTTTTTTTTCAGAATTGGAGGAATTGAAATTTTCGAGCCTTTTTTAACATTTTTTAAAATTATTAATATTTTTAAAAAACCCTTAAAATTTTGATGAAAAACAGAAATAATTTTTTAAATTTTCGCAAAAATTTTTTTAAAAAAGCAAAACATTGATAAAATCAAAATATGGTAAAATGATATTTTACTGCATATTTGAGATTTGGGGCATTTTGAAACTTTTCAGATAAACCTGGTTTTTTTTTGCTTTTAAAAATTCTGGGTTTTTCAAACTTTTTTTTGAGAATTACGAGGAATTTAAAACGAGCCTTTTTTAAAATTTTAAATACATTTCATATTTTTTTTAAAAACCCCCTAAAATTTCTATGAAATTCAGAAAAATTTTTTAATGTTTTTACATATTTTTTTTTAAAAAAACCCAAAAAGGGATTGAAACAATCGAAAAAAATGGCAAAATGATTTTACTTTATATTTTGGATTTTAGAGATTAGATCACTTTTCCCGACAAACCTATTTTTTACTAAAAACTGGATTTTTTAAAACTTTTTTTCAAATTTCTGATGGAATTGAATTTTTAGCTGAAGAACTTAAATTAACATTTTGTGTAGAAATTTTGTCAATAAATATTACAATTGAAATTCCATGTATTTTAGCTAAAAAGTAAGGGTTTAATTGAAAAATCTATAAATGCTGAAAAATCGTCGAAATATGCGTAAAAAATCATTTTACAATTTTTTTCGATTTTTCAAAGCTTTTGCTATTCTTTAAAAAACCCAAGCATTGAAAAAAACAAAAAAAGTAAAAGATGTTTTACTGATATTTTGACAATTTTCAGCTTTAGACACTTTTCTTTTAAAATTACTTTTTTTCAAAATAATGCAATTTCACACTTGAAAAAATTATTACCAAAAACTACATGAAAGTCATATTTAATTACTTTTTGCATAAAAATTCAAATTTCCCTTAATAAATTTGATAAAAAAGCGAAAAAACATAAATTTTTGCTAAAAATCAGGTTTGTCTGAAAAATGTTCTAAATGCTCTAAAAATCGAAATTAAAAAGTAAAACATCATTTTTTTTCCCAAAAAATTTTTAAAGTTTTTTAACTTTTGGTTTTTTTCAAAAAAATATAAAACATTTTAAATACCTAAAAATAGAAATACCTGAAGCATTTAAAAATTGAAAAATATGGAAAAAGATATTTTACGCATATTTTTGACGAGTGGAGCATTTAGAAACCTTTTCAGATAACTGATTTTTTACTAAAATTTATGGGTTTTTTAACTTTTTTTTTAAATTATGTGGAATTTAAAATTTTCGAACTTTTCAACTTTTAAAAAATATTACATATTTTTCAAAAAGCCCATAAAAATTTTTTTATGAAATTCAAAATAATTTTGAATATTTCATATATTTTTTATAAAAAAAACCAAAAGCTTTAAAAAAAACGAAAAAAATGGGAAAATGATGTTTTTTTCCCGCATATTTCGACGATTTAGAGCATTTTTAAACACTTTCCAGACAAAACCTGATTTTTTTCAAAATTCATGGATTTTAAAGCTTTTTTTTTAAATTACTGATGGAATGGGAATTTTTATGCTTAAGTAACTTAAAAATGACTTTTTTAGTATAGTATTGTTCAATACATATTTCAAATGTGAAAAACCATTACTTTTGCTAAAAAGTAAGGTTTTTTTTTGAAAAGTGCTCTAAAAAGCCCCAAATCGTCGAAATAGCAGTTAAAAAAAACCCTTTTACCCTATTTTTTGATTTTTTTCAAAGCTTTTACTATTTTTATGAAAACCCAAGCATTCAAAAAAATCGAAAAATATTGTAAAATAATTTTTTTACGCATCTTTCGACGATTTTTTAGCATTTAGAGCACTTTTTAAATTTAAAACCTTTGTTTTTTTTTAAAATCGTGGAAATTTTAACTTTAAATATTTAT
>NC_069439.1:32097257-32135984 GCF_026875155.1 Cherax quadricarinatus
AATTTACTTCCCGACATTGTATTGGGTAAAAATTTTCAGTATATAAGGAGCCAAACCCGAGAAACACGATTTTGGCCCCGGAAAGGGTAGAAGTGTTTCATTCTGCTGTCTCGACCAATGGGAAGCGAGACCCCATCCCGCTCAGCTGGGCGATCAGGGAAGGTCTGTTTTGGGGTAAAAAATAGAAAAGGGGAACCTAATGCGCGGCGGGAGTTGTAGGACGGCCAAAAAACCACGCTATAGGAAGACTTCACTCGGGGGTCTCCCCGGTAAAGGGTATTAATGAAAACATAAATATGACTTTTTAGATGTTTTTGTCAAACTATTCAATGTAAAAAACCCTTACTTTGCTAAAAGAAAGGTTTTTTAAAAGTGCTCTAAAGATCCAAATGACGAAATATGCAGAAAAAACATCATTTTTACCATTTTTTTTCGATATTTTCAATGCTTTTGTATTTTTAAAAATCCCTGAAGCATTGAAAAAATCGAAAAATTTTGTAAAATCATGCTTTACTGCATATTTCGACGATTTTCAGCATTTAGAGCACTTTTCAATTAAACCTTAATTTTTAGCTAAAATACAGGGAATTTCAAAACTTGAAATATTTATGACACAAACTACACTAAAAGTCATTTTTTTAAGTTATTTCAGCAAAAAATTAATTCCCATCAGTAATTTCTGATAAAAAAGTTTGAAGTCCTAAATTTTTTGCTAAAAATCGGGTTTGTCTAAAAATGTTTCTAAATGCTCTAAATCGTCGAAATAGCTTTTAAAACTTTTTTTGCCCATTTTTTTATTTTTTTCAATTTTTATGGTTTTTTTTAAAAAAAATATGTGAAAAATTAAAATACCTGAAATATTTGAAATACCTGAAGATTGAAAAAATCGAAAAAAAATTGAAAAATGATTTTTTACTGCATTTTCGACGATTTGGAGCTTTAAAGAACACTTTTTTCGGGACAAAACCTGTTTTTTTAGCTAAAATTAATGGTTTTTTTAAACTTTTTTTATCAGAATTACTGATGGAATTGAAATTTTCGAGCCTTTTCAACATTTTAAAGTATATTTCATATTTTTCAAAAGCCCTTAAAATTTCGATGAAATTCAGAAATAATTTTGAATATTTCGCACATTTTTTTTAAAAATGGGAAAACATTGAAAAAAACGAAAAAAATGGCAAAAAGGTTTTTTACGCATTTTTCGCGATGTGGGCTTTTTAGAACACTATTCAGATAAACCTGATTTTTTAGCTAAAATTCATGGGTTTTCAAACTTTTTTATGAGAATTACTGATGGAATTTAAATTTTGAGCCTTTTCAACATTTTAAAGTATATTTCATATTTTTCAAAAAGCCCATAAAAATTTGATGAAATTCAGAAATTTTTTGATATTTTTATTTTTTTTAAAAATACCAAAAAACATTGAAAAAATTTAAAAATATGGCAAAATGATGTTTTGTGCTATTCGACGATTTTAGAAATTTTGTACTTTCCCGGCAAATTTTTTTATTAGCTAAAATTCGGATTTTCAACTTTTTTTCAGATTACTGATGGATTTTAATTACACGCTTAATGTAAAATAAATATGACTTTTTGTATAGTATTTTTTTCAATAAATTTTAAGTGTGAAAATCCCGTACTTTAGCTAAAAAGTAAGGTTTGTTTGAAAGTGCTCTAATGCCCAAATCGTCGAAATATCAGTAAAAATCATTTTACCATATTTTTCGATTTTTTTAAAGCTTTTGCTATTTTTAAAAATACCGAAATTGAAAAAATCGAAAAATATTGTAAAATGATGTTTTACTGCATATTTTGAAGTTTTTTACATTTTGAGCACTTTTCAATTAAACCTTACTTTTTAGCTAAAAAAAATGGAATTTTATACTTTAAATATTTATTGACACAAAACTCAGAAATGTATTTTAAGTTACTTTCAGCTAAAATTCAATTCCATCAGTAATTTTTATAAAAAAAACTTTTAAAATAAAAGAATTTTTTGGGTAAAAAAATCAGGTTTGTTTGAAAAGTGTTCTAAATGCTCTAAATCGTCGAATATGCAGAAAACATCATTTTCCATATTTTTCAATGTTTTTAATGCTTTTTGTATTTTAAAAAAATTTGAAACATACTAAAACCCGAAATATAGAAATACCTGAAGCATTAAAAATCGAAAAATATGGTAAAAGATGTTTTTCTGCATATTTCGACGGTTTTTTGGGGCATTTAGAAAACTTTTCAGACAAACCTGATTTTTTAGCGAAAAAAATTTATGGATATTCAAATTTTTTTTCAGAATTACTGATGATTGAATTCATGCTAAAGTAACATAAAAAGACTTTTAGTTAGTATTTTTCGTACATATTTCAAGTGTGAAAAAACCAGTACTTTAGCTAAAAAATAAGTTTTGTTTTAAAAATGCTCTAAATGCCCAAAAAGACGACAAAAGCAGTAAAAAACAATTTACCATATTTCCATTTTTCAATCTTTTGCTTTTTTAAAAATACCCCGAAGCATTGAAAAAATAGAAAAAAATTGAAAATGAGCTTTATGCATATTTTGACGTTTTTAGCATTTTGACACTTCTCAATTTTAAAAACCCTTTAAATTTTTAGCTTTGAATACATAGAAATTTTACACTTGAAATATTTCTTGCAAAACTACATAAAAAGTCTATTTAATACTTTCAGATAAAATTCAATTCCCTATTTTTTTGATAAAAAAGCTTTTAAATCCATGAATTTTACTAAAGAATCAGGTTTTTTTGAAAAGTGTTTTAAATGCTTTTTTTTAAACGTCGAAAAAATGCAGTAAAACTCATTTTGCCCTATTTTTTATTTTTTTCAAAACTTTTGGGAGTTTAAAAAAATGTGAAATATATTAAATACTGAAATATGTGAAATACCTGAAGCATAAAAAAAACGTAAAATTGTTTAAAAAGATGTTTTATCATTTTTTGACGTTTGGGGCATTAAGAACCTATTTAGACAAACCTTATTTTTTAGCTAAAATTAATGAATTTTCAAACTTTTTTATCAGAATTACTGATGGAATTGAAATTTTCGAGCCTTTTCAACATTTTAAAGTATATTTCATATTTTTCAAAAGCCCTTAAAATTTCTATGAAATTCAGAAATAATTTTTAATATTTTCGCACATTTTTTTTAAAAATAGCAAAACATTGATAAAATCGAAAAAAATGGCAAAATGATGTTTTACTGCATATTTCGACGATGTGGAGCATTTAGAACACTATTCAGATAAACCTGATTTTTTAGCTAAAATTCATGGGTTTTCAAACTTTTTTATGAGAATGACTGATGGAATTTAAATTTTTGAGCCTTTTCAACATTTTAAAGTATATTTCATATTTTTCAAAAAGCCCATAAAATTTTCATGAAATTCAGAAATAATTTTGAATTTTTCATATATTTTTTTAAAAATACCAAAAGCATTGAAAAAAACGAAAAATATGGCGAAATGATGTTTTGCTGCATATTCCGACGATTTAGAGCATTTAGATCACTTTCCAGGCAAATCTGATTTTTTAGCTAAAATTCATGGATTTTCAAGTTTTTTTTTCAGAATTACTGATGGATTTGAATTTCACGCTTTAAAGTAAAATAAATATGATTTTTAGTATGTATTTTGTAAAAAAAATTTTCAAATGTGAAAAAACCCTGTACTTTAGCTAAAAAAAAATAAGGTTTTTTTTTTAAAGTGCTTAAAAGCTCCAAAACTCGAAAATAGCAGTAAAACATCATTTTTACCATATTTTTTGTTTTTTCAATGCTTTTGTATTTTTAAAAAAACCCCGAAGCATTTAAAAAAATCGAAAAAAAAATTGTATAAGAGTTTTACTGCTATTTCGCGATTTTCGCATTTAGAGCACTTTCAATTAAAACCTTTTTTTACTAAAATACATGGAATTTACACTTGAAATTTTTTTGACACATCACAATGAAAAGTCAAAATTAAATTACTTTCAGCAAAAATTCAATTCCATCATAATTTGATAAAAAAGTTGAAAATACATGAATTTTAGCTAAAAAAAACGGTTTGTCTTTAAAAATTTCTAAAAGCTCAAAAAGGTCGAAAAAAACGTAAAACATCATTTTTCCTATTTTTTTGATTTTTTCAATGCTTTTGGTATTTTTTTTTTAAAAATATGTGAAAAATATTAAATACCTGAAATGCATGAAAAACCTGAAAATTGAAAGAACAAAAAATTGGTAAAAAGATGTTTTACTGATTTTTCGAGATTTGGGATTTAGAAAACAATTTCAACAAACCTGATTTTTTACAAAATTTATGAATTTCAAGCTTTTTTTTTGAAATTTCTGATTGAAATTTTAAATTTATGCTTAAAGTAAAAAAATATGACTTTTTAGTTTGATTGTGTCAATACATATTTCAAGTGTGAAATCCCTGTACTTTAGCTAAAAAGTAAGGTTTGTTTGAAAAATCCCCTAAAAGTCCAAATCGTCGAAAAAATTCATAAAAAAAATCATCATACCATTTTTTTTCGATTTTTTCATGTTTTGCTATTTTTATAAACCCTGAAGCACTGAAAAAATCGAAAAAAAAATTGTTAAAAGTGTTTTTTGCATATTTCGACGATTTTCAGCATTTAACACTTTTTAAATTAAACCTTTTTTTTTTAGCTAAAATACATGGAATTTCACACTTGAAATATTTATTGACACAATACACACTAAAAGTTATTTTCAAAATTAATTTCAGATAAAACTAATTCCCTCAGAATTCTGATAAAAAAACTTTTGGGAAAACATGAATTTTACTAAAAAAACAGGTTTTTTGAAAAGGTTGTAAATGCTCAAATTGTCGAAAAAATGCAGTAAAAATATTTTGCCATAAATTTTTTTATTTTTTTAATGCTTTTGGAATTAAAAAAAATACATAAATAATTAAAAACCTAAATATATGAAAATACCCGAAGCATTGAAAAAATCGAAAAAATATGGTAAAATGATGTTTTACTGCATATTTTGACGTTTGGGGCATTTTGATCCTTTTCAGACAAACCTGATTTTTTAGCTAAAATTTATGGTTTTCAAGTTTTTTTATGAATTTTTGTTGAAATTTAATTTCTGCTTAAAGTAACATAAAAAATGACTTTTTAGTATAGTATTGGTCAATACATATTTCAAGTGGAAAAACCCGTACTTTAGCTAAAAAGTAAGGTTTGTTTTTAAAAGTGCTCTAAATCTCCAAATCGACAAAATATGCATAAAACATCATTTTACCATATTTTTAGATTTTTTTTAATGTTTTGCATTTTTTAAAAAAACCCGAAGATTGAAAAAAAACGAAAAATTGTTAAATGATGCTTAATGCATATTTCACGATTTTCACTTTTTTGAGACTTTTTAATTAAACCTTAAAATTTTTAGCTAAAATACATGGAATTTCACCTTGAAATACTTATTGAACAAAAATACAATAAAATGTTATTTTAAGTTACTTTCGATAAAATTTCCCCCTATCAGTAAATTTTGATAAAAAAATTGAAAAACCCTGAAAGCTAAAAAATAGGTTTTTCTGAAAAGGTTCTAAATGCTCAAAATCTCGAAAAAATGCCCTAAAACATCATTTTGCCATATTTTTTTTATTTTTTCAATGCTTTTGGGATTTTTTTAAAAATATGTGAAATATATTAAAACCTGAAATATGTGAAAACCCGAAGCTTTTAAAAAATCGAAAAAAAATTTTAAAATGAGTTTTACGCACCCTTTCGACGATTTTGGGGCACTTAGAACGCTTTTAGACAAACCTGATTTTTTTTGCTAAAATTAAGGATTTTCAAACTTTTTTATCGAATTTCTGATGGAATTGAAAATTTTTGAGCCTTTTTAACATTTTAAAGATATTTATATTTTTCAAAAGCCCTTAAAAAATTTTGATGAAATTCAGAAATAATTTTTTAAAAATTTTTTACACATTTTTTTTAAAAATGCAAAAACATTGTAAAATCGAAAAAAAAAACAAAATGATGTTTTACTGCATATTTCGGGCGTGTGGACATAAAACACTATTCAGATAAACTGTTTTTTAGCTAAAATTCAGGGTTTTCAAAACTTTTTTTTGAAATTCTGATGGGAAATTTAAATTTTTTTATCCTTTTCAAAAATTTTTTAAAAAATTATTTTTATTTTTTCAAAAAGCCATAAAATTTTTATGAATTCAGAAATATTTTGAATAATTCTATATTTTTTTAAAAATACCCAAAAGCATGAAAAAAATTTAAAAAAAGTGGCGAATGATTTTAGTGCTATTTCAACGATTTTTTAGCTTTACATAAATTTCCGGCAATTTGACGATTTAGAGCCCTTTAGATACTTTCCCCCCCAAAAACTGATTTTTTTTTTAAAAAATTTATGGGTTTTCAACTTTTTTCAGAAATTAAATGATGGATTGAATTCACGCTAAAAAGTAAAAATAAATATACTTTTTAGTATAGTAAAAAAATTTTTTCAATTTCATATTTCAAGTGGAAAAAAACAATGTACTTTTGCTAAAAAGTAAAGGTTTGTTTTGAAAAGTGCTCAAAAAGCTCCAAAAACGTCGAAATATGCATAAAAAAACATTTTAAAAACCCTATTTTTTTTGATTTTTTTTTTAATGCTTTTTGCTAATTTTTAAAAAAACCCAAGCTTTTAAAAAATCAAAAATATTGCAAAATGATGTTTTTCTGCATAAATTTTGAAAGATTTTCAATTTAGAGCACTTTTTCAAATTTAAACCTTAATTTTTAGTAAAATACATGGAAATTTTTTACCCCTTGAAATAATTTTTTTGACACAATACTAAAAAGCAATTCATATTTTAAGTTACTTTTGGCAAAAACCTTTAAATTTCCCTTTAAAAATTTTGAAAAAAAACTTGGGAAAAAACAAGAATTTTTTGGGTAAAAAATCGGTTTGGCTGAAAAGTGTTCTAAATGCCTAAAATGGGGCGAAATATACAGTAAAACATTCCCTTTTTGGGCCCTATTTTTCGATTTTTTTTTAATGCTTTTGGGATTTTTAAAAAAAAAGGAAAAAAAATTAAATACCAAAAATTTTAGAAATACCTGAACTTTTGAAAAAACCCAAAAAAAATGGAAAAATGAAGTTTTACTGCTATTTTTGACGATTTTTGGGGGCATTTAGAACACTTTTTTGACAAACCTTTATTTTTTTGCTAAAATTTTATGGGTTTTTTAAGATTTTTTTAAATTTAAAATTTCTGATTGAATTGAATTTCCCCTTTAAAATAACAAAAAATTTTTTGAAATTTTTAGTATGTAAAAAAATTTGTCAATAAAATAAATTTTAAGGTGAAAATCCACGACTTTAGCTAAAAAGTAAGGTTTGTTTGGAAAAATCTCTAAATGCTCCAAAAATTGACGAAATAAGCAGTAAAACAATCAATTTTTCCATATTTTTTCGATTTTGTCAATTTCTTTTTCTATTTTTAAAAATACCGAAGCATTGGGGAAAAAACGAAAAAAATTGTAAAAAGATTGGGGTTTTCCCCGCATTTTTTCGACGATTTTTACAAATTTGATCACTTTTTTTAATTAAACCTTAAATTTTTTGCTAAAAAAAACATGGGAAATTTTACACTTGAAATAAATTTTTGACACAATACAAAACTAAAAAGTCATATTTTAAATTACTTTCAGCATAAAAATTTAATCCCTCATTTTTTTTTTAAAAAAAGTTGAAAATCCAAAATTTTAAACTAAAAAATCAGGTTTTTTTGTGAAAAGTGTTCTAAATGCCTAAAACTTTGAAAAATGCAGTAAAAAATCATTTTCTATATTTTTCTAATTTTTTTTAATGCTTTTGGGATTTTTAAAAAAAATGTTAAAAAATATTAAATACCTAAATATGTGAAATAAACCCAAGCTTGAAAAAATCGAAAAAAATTGGGAAAATGATATTTTACCCGCATATTTCGACGATTTGGAGCATTAAGAAAAACCAATTCCCGACAAACCTTATTTTTTAAAACTAAAATTTTTAGATTTTTTAAAAAAACTTTTTTTATCAGAATTACTAATGGAATTTAAATTTCGAGCCTTTTTAAAAAATTTTTTAAAATATATTTCATATTTTTCAAAAGCCCCTTTAAAATTTTTGATTTAAATTCAAAATAATTTTTTAAGATTTTTGCCCCATTTTTTTAAAAAAAAAAGCAAAACATTGATAAAATCGGAAAAAAAAAGGAAAAAAATATGTTTTTAAATTTTCATATTCGACGATTGGGAAACATTTAGAAAAAACTATTCAGATAAAACCCTTTTTTTTTATTTAAAATCATGGGGTTTTTTAAAATTTTTATGAGAATTACTGAAGGAATTTTAAAAATTTTTTTGCCTTTTTTTAACATTTTAAAAATATATTTCAATTTTTTTTTTTCAAAAAGCCCTAAAATTTTGATGAAAAAATTTAGAAATAATTTTGAATATTTCATAAAAATTTTTTTTAAAAAAACCAAAACAAAGGAAAAAAAGAAAAAAATTTTGGGGAAATGATGTTTTTTCTGCATATTTTGAAAGAATTTTGAGCATTTAGGGCACTTTCCAGGCAAATCTGATTTTTTTTGCTAAAAAATTTTGGGTTTTTCAAGCTTTTTTTTTAGAATTTTCTGGGTGGATTTTAATTTCACGCTTTAAAGTAACATAAATTTTGACTTTTTAATTTTAGTATTTTGTTTAAAACATAATTTTAAGTGTGAAAATCCCAAAGTACTTTAGCTAAAAAGTAAGGTTTGTTTGAAAAATGCTCTAAAAGCCCCAAAACTTCGAAATAAAGCAGAAAACATCATTTTAAAAACCCTATTTTTCGATTTTTTTTTTAATCTTTTGCTATTTTTTAAAAATACCTGAAGCATAGAAAAAATCGAAAAAAATTGCAAAATGATGTTTTTCTGCATATTTTGACGATTTTCAGCATTTAGGGGCACTTTTCCCAAATTTAAAACTTAATTTTTAAACTAAAAACTGGGAAATTTTACACTTGAAATATTTAAAATTTACACCAAAACCCCAAAAGAAATGTCATAAATTTAAATTTTCTTTCAGCATAAACTTCAAATTTCCCCAAATAAAATTTTGATAAAAAAGCTTGAAAATCATGATTTTTGCTAAAAAATCAGGTTTTTTTGAAAAAGTGTTCTAAATTTCTCTAAATGGCGAAATAACATAAAAAAACCAAATTTTGCCAAAATTTTTCATTTTTTTTAAAGGGTTTTTGGGATTTTTTAAAAAAAATTTGAAATATAAAAATACCTGAAAAAATGTGAAATACCTGAAACATTGAAAAAAACGGAAAAAAATTGTAAAATGATTTTTAACTTTCATATTTCGACGATTTTTGGGGCATTAAAAACACAAATTCCAAAAAACCTGGGTTTTTTTTGCTAAAAATTAAAGGGATTTTTTAAAAATTTTTTTTTCAGAAATTACAAAAGGAAATTTAAATTTTTTTGAGCCTTTTTTAACATTTGAAAATAATTTTCATATTTTTTTTAAAAAACCCCCAAAATTTTTGAGAAATCAGAAATAATTTTTTAAGATTTTGCACATTTTTTTTAAAAAAGCAAAAAAAATTGAAAAATTTGGGAAAAAAAGGGAAAATGATTTTTACTGGGATATTTCGACGATGTGGAGCATTTAGAACACTATTCAGATAAAACCCCCTTTTTTAGTTTAAAAATTTATGGTTTCAAACTTTTTTATGAGAATTACTGAGGAATTTTAAATTTTTATCCTTTTCAAAAATTTTAAATAATTTTTATATTTTTCCCAAAAACCCATAAAAATTTTGATGAAATTCAGAAAAAAATTTTGAAATATTTCATAATTTTTTTTAAAAATACCAAAAGCATTTAAAAAAAATTAAAAAAATTTGGGGAAATGAGTTTTTTTGCGTATTTCGAAAGATTTATAGCTTTTTGATTTACTTTTCCCGGCAAATCGAAATTTTTAAACTAAAATTCATAAATTTTTTTGCTTTTTTTCAAATTACTGATGGAAAATTTTAAATTTTACAGCTTTAAAAGGGAACATAAATATGACTTTTAGTTATATTTTGTCAATACATTTTTCAAGTGGAAAAAACCAAAGTACTTTAGCAAAAAAGGTTTAAAGGGTTTTTTGAAAAGTGCTCTAAAAGCCCCCAAAACGCGAAATATGGGATAAAACATCATTTTTTAAAAAAACCATAATTTTTTTTTGATTTTTTTTTAATGCTTTTGCTATTTTTTTAAAAAACCTTTAAGCATTGAAAAAAAAAAAAAATATTGCAAAAAAGATGTTTTACTGCATATTTCGGATTTTTTCCCCCGCATTTTGAAACACTTTTCAAAAAAAACCTTAATTTTTTTGGTTTAAAAAAAAATGGAAATTTTCCCCCTTGAAAAATTATTGGGCACAATACAAAAATTTAAAAAGTCATAATTTTAATTACTTTCAGCATAAACTTCCCTTTTCCCTCAGTAATTCCTGAAAAAAAAAACTTTAAAATACAAAAATTTTAAACTAAAAAATCAAGGGGTTTTTTCCCGGAAAAAAAAAAAAAAAAAAGTAAAAAATTTTTCCCAATTTTTTTTTCTTGGGGATTAAAAAAAAGGTTTAAATAAAAAAGGGGGGGGGAAAAAGGAAAACCCCCAAAATTAAAAACAAAATAGGAAAAATGGTGGGCCCTATTTGGGGGTTTGGGGGGTTTTTGGGGGGGGGGGGGGGGGGGTTTTAGGGGGGAAAAAATTTTGGGGGGTTTTTAAAAAAAATAATTGTTAGGGGGGGGGTTTGAAATTAAGTTTTGTAAATAAAATGGACTTTTATTGGGGGGGTTTGGTTTTTAAAAGGGGGTTTTGAGTAAAAAGACTGGGTTGGGGGGGTAAAAATAAGGGGTTTGTTTTGGGGGAAAAAAAGGGGGGTTTGGGGGGGGGGAAAATGGGGGCGAAAAAAGAGGGGAAAACTAATTTATTTTAAACCAAAAAAAGAAAAATTTTTCAATGGGTTTTGCAATTATTAAAAAAAACCCCAAGCCCTTTCGAAAAAATTTTAAAAAATGCTTTACGCCCAAAAACCACGATTTTCCCCCTCAGCCCCTTTTATCAATTGTTTAAAAAACCTTAAATTTTTTTGCTAAAAATCAGTTTACCAAAAGGGCCAATCCCCGGGACGGGGAAATTTATTTTAAAAGTTTCCCTTTTTGGGATAAAACAAAAACCTTAGTAATCCCATTTAAAAAGGGGTTGAAATCCTAATTTTATTTCAGGGGGGGTTTTTGAGAAAAAGGGGCAAATGGGTTTAAAGGGGGGAAAAATTTAGGGAAAACTAATTTTTGGCAAATTTTCCCTTTTTTTAACTTTTGGGAATTTTTAAAAAAAAAAGGGGAAAAATTTTAAAAGGGGGTTGAAAACCTAAACAGTAAATTTGGAAAAATTTTAAAAAAAAAAAAAAAAAAATTTTTTTACCCGCTATTTTGAACGTTTTCTTGCATTTTGAAAATTTTTTTTTTTTTAACTTAAAATTTTTTATTTTAAATTTTTTTTTAAAAAATTTAACTTTAAATTTTTTTTTTTCCACCTTTTTTTAAACCATTTGTTATTTCATTTTTTGGGGTTAAAATTTCGTGAAAAAACAAATTTTTTTTGGGGGGTTTTGGCCTTTTTTATTTTAAATTTTTCAAAACCTTTGTAAAAAATGAAAAAAAAGGCAAAAAAATTTTTTTTAGGGTTTTCCCGATTTGGTTGATTGAACATAATTCCAAAAATAAAATTTGGTTTTTATAAAAACATTTTTCAAATTTTTAAAAATTCAAAAAAAATTTAAAAAAAAGAGGCCTTTAAAATTTTAAAAAAAAAATAACCAAAATTTTTCAAAAACCCCCAAAATTTTGAAAAATTAAAAAATATTTTTTGTTTTTTCCATTAAAAAATTTAAAATTTTAAAAAACCCCAAAAAAAAAAATTTAAAAAATAAAACAAATAATTTTCCCCCATAAATTGAAAGTTTAGACATTTTAACAAAAATTTTCCCAAAATTTTTTTTTATCTAAAAACAAAATTTTTGTTTTTTTAGAATTAAAGATATTTTTTCCCGGGTTTTTGGGGGAACTTTGGCTTTTATTTTAGTTTTGGCCAAAACATATTTGTTTTTAGGTGAAAATTTTGGGTTTTTTTAAAATTAGTAAGGTTTGTTTGAAAATTTGGGGTTTTTTAAAAATTCCTTTTGGGTTGGTTGTTTTTTTACCTTTTTTTTCGGTTTTTTAAGCTTTTTGATTTTTCCCGGGAAGGGGGGGGTTTGAAAAAATGTTTTGGGGAAAAGAGTTTTATTTCTTTTGGGGGGGGTTTTGGGGGGGTTTGGGATTTTTTAAAACCCAATTTTTGTAAAAAATTTAATTTTAACTGAAATTTTTTTTGACCCTTTTTAAAATGGAAAATAAAGTTCCCCTTAGCTCCTTTAATTTCCCCGGTAAATCTGAAAAAAAATTTGGGGGGAAAAAACATGAAATTTTATGGTTAAAAACAGGGTTTGTCTAAATTTTTTCAAATTTCTCCCAAATGGCGTTAAAACGTAAAAACCTTTTGGAAATTTTTGATTTTTCAAATGCCTTTTTTTTTAAAAATAAAAGTGAAAATTTAAAAATTAAAATTCCTGAAATAAAAATTTAAAAATAAAGTTTGGGAAAAAATTTTGAAAATAAAAAAAAAAAATGAAATTTTTTTTTAGCAAAAATTTCAACGGGAAAAAGGACAATTTTAAAACTTTTTCCAAAAAAAAACCCCATTTTTTTAGGTAAAATTCAAAATTTTTCAAATTCAAGATTTTTAAAGAATTAAAATTAAATTGAATTTTTTTTTGCTTAAAAACAAAAATTTTTAAATGTTTTTTCCAAAACAAATTTTAAGGTTTAAAATACCCGGTTTTTTTTTATCTAAAAAGTTAAAAATTGTTTAAATTTTTTCTTAAGAAAGCTTCCAAATTGACAAATTTGCCATTTAAAAAGCTTTACCCCCTAAATTTTTCATTTTTTTCCCCCCAATGCCCCCTTTTTTTGTCAAATTTTTTTTTAAAAATACTGAAGTTTTCCCCCAAAAATCGAAAAAAAAGAAACCCCCCAAAAGGCCCCCCCCATTTCATTTTCGAAAAATTTTCCCCCATTTTTAATCCCCAAAAAACTTTTAAACCTTAATTTTTAAAATTTTTTGGGAATTTTCCAAACCCCTTGGAAATTATTTATTGAAAACAAAAACCCCCAAAAACAAAATGTCGTAAATTTTAATTACCCCCTTTCACATAAAACCCCCAAAACCCTTCAAATTCTATGACTTGTCCCCAAAAACAAAAAATTTATTTTTTTGAAAATTTATTCTAAAAGGGGCCCCCCCAAAAACCCCCAAATCCCCCTTAAAACACCCCCGTTTTCAAAAAAATTTCCAAATTTTCCAATGCATTTTATTTTTAAAAAAATTTAAAAAATTTTAAAACCCCAAAAATGGGGGAAAAACCTGAACATTTTAAAAAAATCAAAAATTTTAAAAAAAATATTTTTAACCCAATTTGACCGGAAATTTGGGTTTTAAAAAAAATAACCAAAATCCTGATTTTTTTAAACTAAAATTAATTAGAATTTTTAAAATTTTTCAAAAAAACCCCCCCAAATTTTTTTTCAGTTTTTAAAAAAATTTTTAAAAGTAAAAAAATTTTATTTCCCCAAAACCCTTTAAAAATTTTATGAAATTCGGGAAAAAATTTTAAAATTTCCCCATTTTTATTAAAAAAATGCCCTTTTTGGGTTAAAAATGCCCAAAAAAACTGAATTTTTTTCTGGGAATTTTACGCCCCCCAAAGTTAGCTTTGCCCCTTTTTAAAAAAACCCCTTTGTTTTTGTTTTTTAAAAATTATTTGGGATTTCCCAAAATAACTTTTTATGAACTTAACCCAAAAGCCCTTTAAAAATTTTTGGGCCCCCTTTTCCAAACATTTTAAATAATTTTTTTTTTCCTCCCCTAAAATTTTGATTTCCCCCCCAAAATTTTTAAATTTTTCCAAAAAATTTTTTTAAAAAACCAAAACCTAAAAAATTTTAAAAAATAATTCGGTTTATTTTTTGGGGTGCCCAAAATTTTGAGATTTTAAAATTTAATAATTTTTCCGGGGAAATTCTTATTTTTAGCTAAAAACAATTTTCAAAGCCCCCCTTTTTTTTGTCTTTGGATTTTTTCCCCCCTTAATTGTAAAAAATAAAACTTTATTAAAACCAATACAAATTTTAATGGAAATTCCCCCAAAGAACCCCTTTTCCCAAAATGGGGTTTTTAAAAAGGTAAAACAACAAACCCCCGAAAATGGGAAAAAAAAATTTAAAACCTTTTTTTCCAAATTTTTTTTTTTGTTTTCTTTATTTAAAAATACCAGGGGCCTTTGTTTTTTTTAAAAAATTGCCAAAAGGTTTTTTCTAAATGAAAATTTTAAAGAAATTGCATTTAACAAACTTTATTTTTAAAACCCTTAAATTTTTGCTAAATTTTAAAAGGGTTTAAAATTAAATAATTGGGAAACCAAATACTGGTTTTCCTTTTTTAAAATTTTTTCAAAAATTCAAATTTTTTTCTTAAAAAAAATGAATTTTGCTTTATTTTAAAATTTCGTTCGGGGAAAATAATTCAATTTTCCCTAAGATTTTTTTCTTTTTTTAAAAAATGGAAAAAATTTTTTTTAAAAAAATAAAATCCTTTCCTTTAAAAACAAAAATAGTAAAAAAATTTTTTCCCTATTCAGTTTTACCTTTAAAAAACACAAACAGCAAAAACCCGTTTTTTTAAAAAAATGGGAATTTAAATTTTTTTAAAAAATTCTTAATTGAAAATTTTATTCCAAATTTCATAAACTTTTTTGGCCCTTAAAATTTTCTTAAAAAATTTGTTTTTCCTTTTTTTTAAAAAAAAAAATTTTATAAAACGAAAAAAACAAAAAAACCCAATTTTTCCTTCCCAAATCCCCCCAAAACCCGGGCAAAATTTTTTTAAAAAAACATAAAAAAACCCCCCCCCCCAAAAAACCCCCAAACCCCAAAACCCCCCCCCCCCCCGAAAATTCCAAAAAAATTTTTAAAATTTTTTTAATTTTTAAAAAAAAAAGCCCCCCCCTTAAAAAAAAAAAACCGCAACCCCAAAACCCCAAGCCCATTTTGTGGGCCATTTTTTTAAAAAAACCCCCAAAAAACCCCCCCCCCTTACAAAACCCCTTAAAAAATAAAAACTTTTAAAAGCCTTTTTTCAATTTCAAAAACCAAACCAAAAAAAATTTTTTTAAAACCCCTAAAACCCCAAAGACCGCCACCCCATTTTTCCAAAATTTTTTATTTTTAAAAACCTAAAGAAAAAAAAAAAAAAAAAAAATCTACACTTTACCACCCCAAAAACCAAAAAAAAAAGGTCCCCAAAAAATTAAAAACCCACAAGCCCCAAATTTTTAAACCCCCATAAAAACCCCAACCCCGAACAAAAAAAATTAAAAAATAAATTTTTAAAAAAGGGTTTTTTAAAAGGAACCCCAAAAGCACAAATGGCGAAAAACCGTAAAACATCAAATTTAAAAAATTTTAAAATTTTTTTAAACGAATTTTTTTAAAAAAGGTTAAAATTTAAAAATGAAAAAAAATACCTGAAGCATGAAAAAATCCAAAAATATTTTAAAATGTTTTTTTAAAAATTTGGGGAAAAAACTTTTTTCCAAACCATTTTTTCAAAACAAAACAAACAATTGAAACCCGTTAATTTTAATTTTACTTAACCTTTTGAAGTTTGTTTTGTCCAAAACAATTTTGGGGGGGAAAAACCCCTGTACTTTTGCCAAAAAAGGGGAAAACCCCAAAAGCCCCAAACTGAAAATGGCAAAAAAAACCATTTTTACAAAGCCTTTTTCTTTTTTTACCAAACATTGAAAAAGGTTTTAAAAATTAAACTAAATCCCCAAACCCCTCAACTGGAAAAAGAATTTGGTTATAATACTTGGGAAAAAAAGAAAAATCCAACCCCTGGTGGAAAACATTGGGGGAAACCCCTTTTAATGTAAACCTTTCCCGGGTTCTGGGTTTCCCGCGCCTTTGCGGGGTTGGGTTTTTCTTTAAAGGCCAATTCCAGGGGGCTTTATAATTTGAAATTAATTTTAACAATACAAATTCTTGGGGCATAACTTTAAACAGTAGAACATGTAAGAAGATGAGGGAATCAGTTTCCCTTTGCACCTACTCCTAGTACAATTTTCTACTCTCTTCCAAATTATGTCCCCTTTAATTTGTATTGATAAAGCCCCCGATGGCGAAACGTTTTAAAACTAAAGATACCCAGAGTTGCCCCATGGTCTAAACTTTATCAACCCCAAACTCTGTCATACACTCCCTCGCAAAAATGGGAAAATTTTGGCATTCAACCCTGGGGGGGCCCAAAGAAAACTCGTCTTTCGCTCCCTGGCAGCAATAAAAAAAACCCCCCATAAACTCCTGACAACTATGAAGCTCTGTCATACACTCCCCGGGGGAAAAAGAAGCTTTCCCTCATACATTCCCGGGGAAACAATGAGACTGTTAAAACTCTTTTCCCCGCAACAATTAACTCTTCATAAAACCCCCCGGCAGCAAAGAACTCTGTTTGCACCCCTGGCAGCAAAGAAGCCAAATTTTGCACTACATGGAAACTAAAGAAGCTCTGTCGCATATTCCCTAAACAAAAAAAAAGCTTTTGTCCCTACCTCCAAAGGCAAAAAAAACTCCGTTTTTGAATTTTGTGGCAACAATGGGAAACCCCTGTCATAAAACCCCCCCTTTGGGAACAATGAAGCTATTTCATTCCACGGGCCCCCCGGATGCAGTGAAGCTCTCTCATAAAAACCCCCCCCAGGAAGCCCGTAAAGCCTGTCCCTGCAATTTCCCCGGCAGGATAAACCTGTCATAAACTCCCTGGGAATATTGAAGCTTTGTCATATAACCGTTGTAACAAAAAAAAATCTTTCATACAATCCTCCCCAAACAAGAAGCTCTGCTTACACTCCCTTGGGAGCATAAAACCCTGTCCCTACACTCCCTGGCAGCAGTGAAGCTCTGTCCCTAAAACTCCCCCGGGGAACAGGAAAACTGTCATACACTCGTGGCCCGCAGGAAAACTTTTCATAAACCCCCGGGAGCAATGAACTCGGTTCATACACTCCATGGCCCCAATTTAACCTCTGTCGTAAAATTCCTTGGCAACATTGAAGCTCTGTCATACACTCCCGGCACAGTGAAGTTCTGTCATTTCACTCAGGGGCCCGACCCCGTGGAAAAATCCGTGTTTTAAACAAGAACTGCAAGAAGCCCCATCACGACTTTTAACCATCCTGGGGGAGAGGTACCCAAAAAAGGACACAGGGCGTCCCACAGTTTCAAAAAAAAACAGAAAAAACCCCCCTCCACCAAAAGGGGGGAGTAAAGCAAAGCAAAGTACTACAGAAACCCATACACCAACAAACTCAAATCAAAAAAAACTTTGAAAAGGGGGCCTAAGAAGCAAGATCCCCCACCCCCTCTAAAAAACCCCTCAAAATTTCACAAAACCCTGGCAAAAATGGTGTTTTAGAACAGGGCGCCCCCCGGCTGTTTTCCCAAATATTTGGACCTACGACAAGGGTTTTAGAGCACAAAAAGGGAAAAAAAAATTCAGATGAAAAAAAACAACTTTGCAAAAGCCTTTGACAAGTGAGACCCTGGCATAATAGCGGGAAAAATGCCTGCTAAAGGAAAAGCATTTAAAAAGGTTTGGGGAAAAGGGCCCATAACTTCCCACCAAACAGAACCCCAAAGAGTAGTAAAAAGAGAAAAATCCGGGGGCGGCTTCCCGGGGAAAAAAAAATGGGTTCCACAAGGGACAGTACTCCCTCCCATCTTTTTTCTCATCCTCAAATCTGGCATAGACAAGGGAAACACCACAGCACCGTTTCCTTTTTTTGCAGGGGTGACACCCGAATTGCATGACAGGTCTTTCCCTTGCAGACAAATGCTACTCCAGGCGGACAACAACCAAAAATTTTTAATTGGGGTTTCCCAAAAAAAATAAGAAGTTCAAACCATGAGAAATTCAATTATCAATATGGTAAAAACACGAGGGAAATTAAAAAATTTACAGAGCACTAAACAAATTTTCCCGGCCACAAAAAAAAGAGTGAAAAAACCCAAAGGCATAGACCTGGGGGTGATCATTTGAAAGGGTCTTTCCTTTAAGGACCCAAGCAATTGGGAAACAATTTGCCGGGTTTCTAGAAAAAAGACAAGATGGATAAAGAAAACCTTCAAAACTAGGGACGCCAAGCCCAGATGACAAATCTTCAGGTCACCTTGTTTTTTTTCTAGGGTTGAATATTGGGCATACTAACACACCTTTCAAGGCAGGGGAAAATTTATGACAAAAAAAAAATGTAAGAGAACATTCACGGGGGTGCATAACAGAGATAAAACCCCCTCAATTACTGGGACGCTTTAAGTTTCCCCCAACCCGTAAATTTCCCCGGAATGCAGATTCATGAAATTTTATACACCTGGAAAATCCAAAAGGGGCTAGTACCGAACTTCACCCCAAAAACACTCCAACGAAAGCAAAACACCTGGCAGATGATTCAAAATTCCCCCAATGAAAAGCTGGGTGTCCAGCACGTTAAAAAGAAAAATACAAAAAAAGGTTTAGGGGCCTGAACTGTTCAAAAAGCCTCCTAGCATACCCAAAAGGGGGGATTACCAATAACCCCCCCGGCAGTCTTTTTAAGCTGGCACTGGAATTTAACAAATAAAGCATACCTTACCAGCTGGGGTGTGGCTCGTACGTTTGGATTTCGTGCAGCCACAGAAAAAGCCTGGGGACACTCTGATCCACCAGGGGCCTGGTCAAAGGGCCCCGGGCCCCCGGGGACGTTTGACCCCCCGGAAAAACCCTCCCGGTTTTAAAAAACCCCGGGTAAACCCTCTGGCAGTAGTGGGAAACCTGCATAACTCCCCCGGGGGCCGCTAATCTCGTTAAACACTCACTGGGACAATTTAAGTTTGTCAAAAAGTCCTTGGGAGGCAGTGAAGGGCGGGCATACACTCCCGGGAACAATTAAGCCCTGCGATAAAACTGCCTACCCGCAGTGAAGCCCTGTCATCCCCTCCCGAAAAGCCAGGAACTCTGTCAAAAACACTCCCTGGCAACCCCGAAGCTTTGTCCCTGCATTCCCCCTTGTAACAATGAAACCCCTTCATAACTCCATCAAAACACGAAGCTTTGTTTTTTCACCCATGGTAGCAGTGAAACTTTTTCCATACAAATCCCGGCCAAACCCGTGAAACTCTGTCCCAACCCCTTCCCCGGCAACAAAAAAAACTCTGTCAACCCCCATGCAGCAAGAAGCCCCAGACAAAAACTCCGGGGGGCAGCAGAAAAACTTTAAACATCACTCCATGGCAAACAGTGAAACTCTGTCATAAACACAAGAAGCTCTGCCCTACCTCCCTGGGCGGGAGTCAAACCCCTGTCATATACCCAAGGGGGAAAAATGAAGCTCTTTATACACTCCCTGGCAGCAAGAATCCGTCATTTCCTCCCGGGAAACAGTGAACTCTGGGCCCAAAACTCCCCGGCAGGAGGAAAGCTTTTGTCATAAACCCTGGGAACATTCAAACTTTGTCCCTACAAACTGTTGATCAACGAACCTCTGTCATGAACCCTTTCCCCTCAACAATAATCTCTTTTCATACCCCCCTGGCGCAGTGAAACCTTTAAAAAAATCCCTGGCAGCAAAAGAAGCCGGCCTTTTTCTTCCTGGGAACAATGAACCCCTGCGTGCACTCCTTTTGGGAACACCGAACTCCGTCCCAAAAAACCCCTGCAACTTTAAAACCCCCTGGGCATACCTCCCGGCAAACAGCTAATCTCTGTTAACACTCACTGGGAGAGTGAAGTTGGTCCACCAGTCCCCTTTGGGAGCAGTGAAGGGCTGTCATTAAAACTCCCTGGGAAAGAAAGCTTCGTCATACACTCCTTTTGGGACAGGAAGCTCTGTCATACACTCCTTGAGCAAACTAGTCATGTTTTACACTTTCCCGGCAGCATGAAATTTTTTCCCCACAGTCCTTGGGAGCAAATGAAACCCCTGGGCCCTAAAACTACCTGGGCAGGGAGTTTAATTTTCTGTCAAACAAATCCCTGGCCAAAAAATGAACTCTGCCAATCTCCCGGGAAGACGAACCCCGGGCATTAAACTCTATTCAACATTTAAGGGTTTTTCATACATTCCTTTTTAAAAAAATGAACCCCCTGTCCCGACACTCCATCAAAACATTGAACTCCTTAAACACTCCATGGCAGCAGTAAATCTTGTCATACACTCCCTGACAGCATGAAGCTCTGCAATACTTTCCCGGAACATAAAACCTGTCTACACCCCCTTGAGAAATCGCCGCATACACCCCCTGGCAGCAAAAATCGGTCATGACCCCCTTCAGCAGTGAAGCCTGTCATACACTCCCGGGCAACAATGAAGCTCCCATACACCCCTGACGGCACCAACCACTTCAACACTAATGCAACAATGAAGCTCTCTTATACACTCCCAGGCTGAAGGAAGCCGTCATACATACGGGCAGCATGAAGCTCTGCTACACTCCTGGAGAGGGAAGCTCTGTATACACTCCCGGGCAACAGTGAAGCTCGTCATATTCTCTTGTTTCAATGAAGCTCTGCATTCACTTCAAGGCACAATGAAACTCTACCTTTTCAGCCCCTGGAAAACAATGAAGCTCTTCATACACTCCCGGGCAGCAATGAAGCCTGCATTCATTCCCGGCAGCAATAAAGATCTGTCTTACCTTTTGGCAGTAATAAGCTCTGTCAATATACCTGGAAACTAGAAACTCTGTCATTCACTTCCTGAAAGCGGTAAACTGTTCATACACCCCATGGCAACAGTGAAGCCTGTACCCCCTTTGGGCAAAAAGAAGCTCTGTCATACACTCTTGGCATCAATGAAGCTTTGTCAACACCCCTGGCGGCAGTAAATATTGCATACCTTTTATATACCTTTGAAGAATTTCGAGAGTATATCTCTCTCTACCCCGGCCAGGGCCCCAGGCTTCTGGTGCTTGCCTGGTAAACAGTGTTGCTGCTGGAGGCCCGGGGCCCCACATATCCACACACCCTGGTTGATCGGGCACCTGGAAATACTTGTCTAGTTTCCTCTTGAAGGCTTCGACACTTGTTCCAGCAGTGTTTCTGAACTTTGGGAAAGATGTTGAAAAGTCTGGCCCCCCGGATGTAGATACAGGTTCCCCTTTTTGTGCCCCCCGCCCCCCAATGTCCTCACTGGTTTTTTTTATACTTCGAGTGGGCATTTTTCCTTTTCTTTCTCGAAATCTAAGGGATCTGTACTAATGCCTTTGCTGGTTTGGACCTTCTGGAGTGAAAAATATTTTTTCATTTTCTACCTTGCTGTCATTTAGTGATTGCTGAACACCAAATCATACTTTTGTTTAGGATTTCACTCATTTTCTTTTCCGTCAGTATACGAGTCCCCTTCAGTAGGGGTAAAATTCTACAGGTAGTTCTTAGCTTGGTTTTGCGTGGGAAATTTGAAATATTTTGGGTTTCTTGCAATATCCTGTATACCTTTTGTTCCCTTTGTACTTTTTTTCTGTAGGATGACATTAATTTTTTTGCTTAATTCAGTGATCCCCCTTTCTAAGTCTATTTTTTCCCTGTTGTACATTTTTTGTGTTTTTAAGCATTCAGTAACCCGTTTTCTTCTTCTGTACCATCTCCTACCCCCTTTTCTATATCTATCCCCTTTCTGGGTTTCTTTTATGGTACAGTTTCATACAAACTTTGATGCTTCTGTATTCGGCTTTCTCTGGGCACTGGTGGGGATTTGGGTGCTCTTGTCTGATTTCCGGGGATGCTAATAGCCTTTGGGTTTTTTTTTTTCCCAGTTAATTTATGATTTTAAATTAAACTTTCTGACATTCCGTTTGACTTAGCGAAGCAATTTCGTACCCCTGAGTTAAAAAAATAGTTTGACCTTATGAGTTTGATCAGAGTAAATAGTTTTTTGGAAACTGTTATTTCCCCTGATCAATGTTTTACCATATCAACGTGACAGTGTCACGTTCCTCGTTGGCTCGAGTTTTCTGGTGTTTTCACTTGGTCTTACGTCTAGAACTTTTAATTTTTTGTCATCAATCTATACGATACATCCCTTAGCGCCCGGAACCAAACTGGGCGGGAAAAATTATATACTGAGTCAAAAAAAGGAGAATTTTTGTGCACTACCTAGCAGAGTTTTGCCAGAGGGGAATCATAGGCCCGTGCCCGTGTGAAAAAATAATAATAAAAAGAACTTTTTGTCAGAGAAAAAAAGTCCCCGATAACATTGATATACAATGTATAGTGTATACTACGTGGCCCCCCTATTATATTATATAAAAGGCAAAGGTCATTTGAAAACAGGTGAATTTTTAAATGAAGTGAAAACCCCAAAGAGGGAGGTGCCAGAATCGCCAAATCTTACCACAGTGGGCGCTGTTTTTAATAACTTCCTGGTCTCTTGTACCGCATATAAAACTAGTGATACCCGTGTTTTAGCAAATACAGTGTTGTATAGCAACTAACCATATTATAATGGGACTTTGTGGGGGTGGAGGACTTTTATTAGTTTCTTTTTTCTTGAAATACCATCGTTTTCTGTGAAATTTATAAAACCTGTAGTTTCCAGCGGTCGCAAAAATACACAACGAGAAGCAATTATTTCTACAGAAAAAGCGTCCTTCCCCAAAATTTCACCATCAACTATAGTGATAATATACATTTAAATTTTGGGGGGAGACCCGGGAAAAAAAAAAAAGAGAAACTAGATACAGCGATTGATAACAAGGGTGGGGTCGACCGTCGTCATTGTAGGAGTGCCCCAGTCACCGGGTCTTCAACACCAAGTTTTACTTTTGTATCAATCAAAACACATATTACTCGGTAGATAATTTCCAGTAATCCTTCATGTGTTAGCTCAAATCACCGACCTATAGGTTTAAAAAAATACCCCTGATCAGATCAGATAGCTGGTCCGAACCCTTGATGGGCCAAACCCCTTTACTGGGCCGAACCCTTTAATGGTCCGAACCCTGGACTGGTTTTTAAACGGGTTTGTTGTGCACTACCTAGCAGGTTATTAAAGAATATTTAAGAGGTTGCTAGTAGAATTGCAGAAAATTTAACCATTCAAATCATTATGAAGGGGTTTTGTGTATTCTTGGTCATCAAACAAACGGGCTTCCACTTTGCATAAATTTTTCATTTTTGTGGAAATTGGCGTCACGCCCCTTGTGGCAGATATCCAAGAACTAGCTACAAGCAGTTTTTAAAACAGGGAAGTGTTTTTTGGGTATGCCCAAATGAATAAATCTGTGGACAAAAATCACAGGGTATTAAAAGAGGTCAACATCAAAGCTGCTTTCATAGAAAACCTGGAAGCTTTCTACAAAGATGGGAACATAAAAAGTCTGGGCTGAATGGTACTGCCCTTGATACTGGCCAATGTAGTCAGAAACTGTAAGGCTGGAGATGATGTCCTGGTAGTCAGTAAATGGGGGCTGATAGTGCTGTCCTGGGAGACAGTAATGGTGAAGCTGGAGGTGCTGTCCTGGGAGACAGTAATGGTGAAGCTGGAGGTGCTGTCCGGGGAGACAGTAATGGTGAAGCTGGGAAAAGATGTTTGTCCTGGGAGACAGAAATGGGGAAGCTGGAGATGCTGTCCTGGGAGACAGAAAATGGTGAAGCTGGAGATTTTGTCCAGGTAGTCGGGAATTAACGCAGGAAGGAATACATATAAATGACCTCATAGGGGACAGGAGCCATGTGGGGGAAACAAGTGTAGTCAAAGATAAGATAAAACCAATATTGCAAACTAGAAACACGGCAGGAAATAGCAAACAAGGGGACTCCACTAGCAATAGTGAGGATATATTCCCAAAAAAACCCCAACTGGTGGGAGCTCCATTGTTGGTGCTAGGGAGGATAGAAGTAAGACAGGGAAACATGCACCAACAGGAATACAGTCACAGAAACCCAAGGCAAACGAAACCAAGCCTGTGTATATACTATGCACTGGGTATCTGCTGGCAGGGGAAATCTGGAAAAACAGATGGGACGTGCAACTATGACCACCCTAGAAAAATGCCATGCCCATATGACAACAGGAAAATGCAAATTCCCTTCCTGTAAGCTTTTTCACCCTGAACTTTTGTACATTTTCCCAGTACAGGAAAAGACTGTGCTATTAATTTAAAAATTGCCAGGCATACCATCTCAAGGGGACAAAAAGATACAAAACATCCAGGCCATGGGAAAACCTTGGGTAGCCACAGCCACTCAAGAGGGAGAGGTTTTTTAGTGCCAGGAAGGAAAAAAACTGGCAGGAAATTGCAGAAATCGTACACCAAATCCATCATTCCTGGAGTGGAACCACAGTCGATGGCCTCCCTCCAAACCAACAGAACAGATACTAATCCCGGGAAAAAAAAAATCCCCCCCCAGTACCAACAATACCACCAGTCCGATAACATTCTTCTTTGAAAAATATACAGGGTCTAAAGCAGCAACAAACAACAAAATACCTTTCATCCATGGACTGCTTGCAGAGGCAAAGGCAATGTTCGCGGCTTTCACAGAGACCCACATAAAATATCACTTGGACAACGAAATATGGATCCCAGGTTACTACCTATACAGATGTGACAGAGTGAACAGGCAAAAGGGGGGGGTTGGCCTGTACATTGCAGAGTCACTTGTTTGCACAAAAACTGCTAAATGCCTCAAATGATGTAGTGGAAGTTTTAGCAGTAAAGGTCGAGAACCAAAACCTGTCATTGTGGTAGTCTACAAGCCTCCGGATGCAACATCCAGCATTCCAGTGAACAGCTGTTAAAAATTGACCACTGTCTGGAAAAACCCTTTCCCGCTCCTGCACCCAACATCTTGCTCCTGGGGGATTTCAACTTAAGGCACCTAAAATGGAGGAATATAGCAAATAATATTGTTTCAGTAATGACACCAGGAGGCAGCTCTGACGAAAAAATCACACTCACACGAGCTTTTAAATCTCTGCCCCAAAATTCAATTTAAACCAGCAAAAAATAAGCTACTAGACTGGAGAATACACTAGACCCATCTTCACTAACAATGATGATCTGATAAGAAATGTCACCATATCAAAACAATATACTCAGATCACAACATAATTGGGTTTCAGTCATGTATGCGTGGAGCCCCAGACCGACATAATGAGATTAGTCACGAGGGGGCATTCACCAATTCAACTTCAATAACAAAAACATAAAGTGGGACCAAGTAAACCAAGTCCTAACCCCATATAAGCTGGGAAGATATACTAAGCAACACAGACCCCAACTTATGCCTAGAAGAGATTAACTCGGTGGCACTCGATGTATGAAAAATGCTTATTCCTCTAAAAAAAAAGGAGGAGTAGATGTAAAACAGAAAGAACAGGTGCTCCCTTACAGGCGACAGAAAAGAATAACAGAGCGGCTAAAAAAAGGTCAATATATCTGAAATGCGTAGGGAGACACTGGTCAGAGAAATAGCAAGCATCGAACTTAAGCTAAAAGAATCCTCTAGGAGTCAGGAATCGCGGGAAGAACTAAAAGCCATAAATGAAATCGAAAGAAACCCAAAGTATTTCTTCTCCTATGCCAAATCAAAATCGAGAACACCGTCCAGTATTGGGCCCCTACTTAAACAAGATGGGTCCTACACAGATGACAGCAAGGAAATGAGTGAGCTACTCAAGTCCCAATATGACTCAGTTTTTAGCAAGCCACTAACCAGGCTGAGAGTCGAAGATCAAAATGATTTTTTTATGACTTCGAACATGCGATAAATGACTTGACTTGCCCATGCACTCTGCCCCAGGGCCAGACTCATGGAACTCTGTGTTCATCAAGAACTGCAAGAAGCCCCTATCACGAGCCTTTTCCATCCTATGGAGAGGGAGCATAGACACGGGGGTCGTCCCACAGTTACTAAAAACAACAGACATAGCCCCACTCCACAAAGGGGGCAGTAAAGCAACAGCAAAGAACTACAGACCAATAGCACTAACATCCCATATCATAAAAATCTTTGAAAGGGTCCTAAGAAGCAAGATCACCACCCATCTAGAACCCTTTCAGTTACACAACCCAGGGCAACATGGGTTTTGAAAAACAGGTCACTTCTGTCTGTCTCAACTATTGGATCACTACGACAAGGTCCTAAATGCACTAGAAGACAAAAAGTATGAGATGTAATATATACAGATCTTTGCAAAAGCCTTCGACAGTGTTGACCATGGCGTAATAGCAACAAAATGCGTGCTAAAGGAAATAAATAACAGTTAAAAAGTCGGTCGATGGATCTATAATTTCCTCACCTAACAGAACACAGAGAGTAGAGTCGTCTCAGAGTAAAGTCGAGGCAGCTACGGTGAAAAGCTTGTTCACAAAGGCACAGTACTTCGCTCCCAATCTTGTTCCTCATCCTCTTATCGACATAGACAAGGATGTCAGCCACAGCCACCGTTGTCTTCCTTTGCAGATGACACCGGAATCTTGCATGACAGGTCTTCCATTGCAGGGACAATGCAAAGCTCCAGGCGGACATCAACCAATTCTTTCAGTGAGTCTGCGGAAAAACAATATGAAGTTCAATTGATTTGAAATTTCAATTACTCAGATATGGTAAACATGAGGAAATTAAATCTTCATCAGAGTACCAAACCAAATTCTGGCACAAAATGAGCGAAACACCAACGCAAAGACCTGGGAGTTATCATGTCGGAGGATCTCACCTTCAAGGGGACCATAACATTTGATCAATCGATTGCCTAGAAAAAATGACAGGATGGATAATGAGAACCTTCAAAACTAGGGAGCCATACTGCCCAGGATGACACTCTTCCGGTCCACTTGTTATATCTAGGCTGAGTATTGTGCACACTAACAGCACCTTTCAAGGCAGGTGGAAAATTGCCGACCTAGAAAATGTACAGGAGAAACTTTCACAGCGCGGCATAACGGAGATAAAACACCTAATTTCTTGGGAGCGCTTGAGGTTCCTAAACCTGTATTCCCTGGAACGCAGGATGGAGAGATAGATGTATGTTTATATACACCTGAAAAATCCTAGAGGGACTAGGGTATAAAAACCCGCGCACTTGCACACGAAAATCACTCACTACGAAAGCAAAAAGACTTGGCAGACGATGCACCATCCCCACAATGAAAGCAGGGGTGTCATGCACGTTAAGAGACCATACAATAAGTGTCAGGGGAGCCGAGACTGTTCATCTGCCTCCCAGCCACCCACATAAGGGGATTACCAACAGACCCCTGGCAGTCTTCAAGCTGGCACTGGACAAGTACCTAAAGTCAGTTCCGGATCAGCCGGGCTGTGGCTCGTATGTTGGTTTGCGTGCAGACAGCAGCAACAGCCTGGTTGATCAGGCTCTGATCCACCAGGAGGCCTTGTCACAGACCGGGCCGCGGGGGCGTTGACCCCCGGAACTCTTCCATGTAAACTCCAGTTCCCTGTTGCTTGTGAATATCAAATCCAGGGTATTTTCATTTCTAGTGGGATCAATTACCTGTTGGTTTAAAAAGTACTTTTCACAAAACCTCATTATTTCCCTGGTATGGAGCAGTGAAGCTATGTCATACACTCCCTGGCTACAATGAAGTTCTGTCAAACACTTCAAGGCACATTGAAGCTCTGCCATACCTCCCTGGCAACATTTGAAACTCTTGTCATGCCAACTCCTTGACAACAATGAAGCTCTGTCATACACTCACTGGCACCATGAAGCGCTGTCATACACTCATGGAAACAATGAAGCTTGTTCATACACTCATGGCTGGAAATGAAGCTCTGTCTTGCCAGCCCTGGCAACATGCAACTGTCAAAACTTATCTGCCAGCAGTTGAAGTTCTGCAATACACTCCCTGGGGCAGCCAATCAAAGCTCTGTTCATACACTCCCTCGCAACAATGAAATTCTGTTCATAAACCAATGGCGGCAATGAAGCTCTGTCTTGCGCTCCCTGCAGCAATGGAAACTCTACCATAAACTACCTGACAACTATGACGCTCTGTCATACACTCCCTGGGAAAAAATGATGCTCCGTCTACATTCCCGCCGGGAACAATGAGACTGTTATGCTCTTCCTTCGCACAATGGAGCGCTGTCATACACTCTCTGGCAGTAAAGAAAGCTCTGTCATGCACTACCTGGACAGCAATGAAGCTCTGTTATGCACTACATGGGAAACTATGAAGCTCTTGTCGCATATTCCCTATCAACTATGAAGCTCTGTCATACTCTCCATGGCAATAATAATTCCTCTGTCGTTCAATCTGTGCAACAATGAAGCCTCTGTCATACACTCCCTGGAACAATGAAGCTTTTGTTCAGCACTCACAGATGCAGTGAAGCTCTCTAAGACACTCCCAGGAAAGGCAGTGAAGCTATGTCATGCATTCCCTGGCAGGAGGAAACTCTGTCATATAAACTCCCGGGCGATTTGAAGCTTTGTATATATTCCGTTGTTACAATGAACCTCTTTCATACAATCCTCTAGACCAATGAAGCTTGTCTTACACTCCCTGCGGCAGCAGTAAAGCTCTGTTTCTTACATCCCTGGCAGCGTGTGAAGCTTGTCATACACTCCCTGTAGCAGAGAAAATCTGTCTACTACTCCGTGGCAGCAGTGAAGCTCTCATAAACTCCCTGGGCGCAATTGAAGCTCGGTCATACACTCCATGCGCAACAATGAACCTTGTCGTACATCTTGGCAAATTGAAGCTCCGTCATAAACTCCTGGCAGCAGTGAAGTTCTGTCATACAGCTCAGAGGGCCCAGGACTCGTGGAACTCCGTGTTCATCAAAGAACTGCAAGGAAAGAAGCCCTATCCACGAGTTTACTATCCTATGGAGAGGTAGTAGCAGGGACACAGGGGTCATCCACAGTTACTAAAAAACAAACAGACATAGCCCCCACTCCACAATGGGGGCTGTTAGTAAAGCAATAGCAAAGTACTACATGACCGATAGCACTAACATCTCATAATTATAAAAAAATCTTTGAAAGGGTCACTAAGAAGCAAGATCGCCACCCATCGAGAAACCCAATTACACAACCATGGCAACTTGGGGTTTAGAATCAGGTTCGTCGCTCCTGTCTGTTCTTCACTATTGTTCCACTACGGACAAGGTTCTAGGATGCACTAGAAGACAAAAAGAATGCAGATGTAATATTTACAGACTTTGCAAAAGCCTTCGACAAAGTGAGACCATGGCAATAATAGCGCAAAAAATGCGTTGCTAAAGGAATAATAGCATGAAAAAGTTGGTAGATGGATCTATATCTTCCTCAAAACAGAACACAATGAGTAGTAATACAGAGTAATGGTCTGAGGCGGCTCTTCGGTGAAAAGCTCTGTTCCACAAAGGCAAGTACTCGCTCCCATCTTGTTTCTCATCCTATATATGCATAGAAAGGAAGTCAGCCACAGCCACGTGTCTTCTTTTGCAGAATGGACACCCCGAATCTGCATGACAGTGTCTTCCATTGGCAGGACATGCTAGGCTCCAGGCGGACATCAACCAAAACTTTCAGTGGGCTGCAGAAAACAATATGATGTTCAACGATGAGAAATTTCAATTACTCCAGATATGGTAAACACGAGGTGTAGTTTAAAACTTCATCAGAGCACTAACAAATTCCGGCCCCAAATAGAGTGAAAAAACCAACGTCATAGACCTTGGAGGTGATCATGTCGGAGGATCTTTCATTCAAGGACCATAGCATTGTATCAATCGCAGCTGCTAGAAAAAATGACAAGATGGATAATGAGAACTTCAAAACTAGGATGCCAAGCCCATGATGACACTTTCAGGTCACTTGTTCTATCTAGGCTTGAAAATATTTGCTGCATTTACTAACAGCACCTCTTCAAGGCAGGTGAAATTGATGACATAGAAAAATGTAGAGAGAACATTCACGGCGTGCATTCATAACGGAGATAAAACACATCAATTACTGGGAGCGCTTGAAGTTCTGAAACCTGTATTCACTGAGAACGCAGATACATGATGATATACACTGTGAAAATCTAGAGGGACTAGTTCCGAAGTTGCACTCGAAAATTCACTCACAACGAAAGCAAAACACTTGGCAGAATGATGGCAACATTCCCCCAATAAAAGCAGGGGTGTCATAGCACGTTAAGAGACAATAATAATGTGTCAGTATCATTGTGGGGGTTCGAAAACGTGGTAGGCTAAAGTAATTACTCACGTAGGCTGGAAGTACGTATAATTATAACGGTAAGTATGGAAGAGCCAAACAGCCGTGAACCTGCCTCCTTGCTCACTCTCGTATAACTGACCGCCCACAGTACCCATATGTGGGGGTCTTTGAAATACTGCTGAGGTCAGCATGCAATACAAGGTATAATATAGCACAACTCATCGAATGATAGTCATTGAATGAAACTCATTGAATGAAACTCAACGAATGAAACTCATCGAATGAAACTCAACGTTAAGATTACACAATAGAAGTGATAAAAAAAAAATTTGATCGATCGATCTGTATTCATGTGATCTAGGGATTCTGAGGAAGGAATATATACAAAGAAAGAACGTGTTTAACAGAAAGGCAGTTCGGTGCACTCAAATTAGACTGGGTTAAACTCTCAGAATTCGGAAGAGAGAAAACATGAACCACAAAAAAAATTCTTGAATACTGATAAAGTTGGATACTGTATATATTCATCTATACAGATTATTTAACATTTAACCCCAACTCTGCTAGGGTAAGATTGGACATATGCAGAATGAGTGTCATCTTGGGAGGATCAAACTCTGTTTGCATTGGCCTAACTCAGCTTGTATTTGAGGGCATCTGAATTGGAAGTTCAAATGATACTTGTGGATTTCTCAAGAGTACCTGTCGTGTACGTAGGAAAATCACGACATTCAGGGTGATTGCTCTGACTGAGTATCAGAGGGAGAGAGTACAGGATCAGGGGAGGATTGTCAGAGTCTGTAACATTAGTTGGGTTGGATCATCATTTTCATCAATACGAACTTCATATGATCTAAATGCGATTCTTTATATGACAGTACTAATCTTCTCTAACCTTATACTAAAACCAGTGATTTTGTTCAACTACTCGATAGGACCAACAAACTTTTTGATCAAGCTTGGGCATTGCAACGTTTTGTTAAGTTAATCAGCATAACTCTCGAACCTACTTTTGGATTTTGGATGGCTTTGCTGAGTGGTTTGCGACTTTGTAAATTCTGCTGGTTGATTTATGAAGTGGATTCGGAATCATCTAAAACACTTGAGCTAAGAGGTACGAGTTGCTATGAAATCATCGGGTTGTAATTTGGTTTCCGGATTAGAATATAACAACTCATAGGCAAACGTTTATCTAACTGTACAATGCATTAATGTGGAGTGAGTGTCACTATAGAAACATTGTAAGCAGAATTTAATGCACACTGCACATCAGATATAATTCAGCCCTAGTTTCACTGTTGGGATTGTTTAGTGGCTCTCCAAGGACATCAAGTACTTTTTTATTGGATTCTTTCCGCTAACCATTGCTGGCAGGATGATGAGGAACAATGGGTGTGGAATTTAGGATCGTACCGAGGTACACAATTTTCAAGAATCTCATTACAGAATTCACCTCCATTATCTGTTACTAGGGGTCTTAGGGTGGTTTTATGCCTGCAGAGTAATGCGTTCTTTAAAAAAAAAAAACCCCCCCTTTAGCTACTGTCTCTGAACAGTCTTTTCTGCATAGAACTAACTAACAATATCTGGTGATGGAATGATATGGTCTACCATAACCACACAGATGTTTGTTTGCCTTGGCAGGGACATTGAGAAATATTAGTTAACAGAATCTAGAGCAACTCTTTCCCACGGTTCGTAGTAGTTGGATACACCTGGATTGGATATTAGGGCATTAGCATACCTTTATGTTGCATGCAGACACTACATTTCTTAACATACTCAGAAAATATCGTTGCCATACGAGGCCAAAAGTATTTCAAATCTGGGGCTTGTTTACTGAATGATCCATACCTGGTGTGCAACACCTGCCCATGGTACATCGTGAACTAAGCTGTAAAGCTACATTCACTAGTGACTGTGGAACAATACTAAATGGTATACTCTTCTGCTAGGAGTACCAAACTCGGCTGTTCGATACAGTTATTCTTGGTTCATGACAAGTCACTGGATGGTGTGCTGGTGGCTTCCCAGTCAGAATAAGATCTTCTGGAGCAGGAATGGATCACACCAGACACATGGGATCTGTTTCGTTGAGATTCTTTAACATCTTCAGCACTAAATCTGAGGGTCTGCAGTTTACTATATAAACATTGTCGCGATAAGGCATCTGCGACTTCATTGACTTGCCAGGTAAACTTTGCTCAATGGTGGGATTGAACTCTTGGGACAGTCAAGGTCATCTGGCAAACCTTCCAGTTAGGTGTTTTGTCTGGAATAAAAAGGTATAGTGGAGGCATGGTTTCTGTCAGACATGAACAGAGTACTGATAAATAATGTCTCGGATGGCTTTAAGGACCATCTATTGCCTAAAGCTTCTTGCCTCAGTTACTGTATTATTACGTTCAGCCTTTGTAAGACTCAGTAGCAATTGCAACTGCGTTGTACTTACCACCTGTCTTTCTGAGCTTAGTACGGCGCCTTGCCAATTTGAACTAGCATCAGTTGTCAGATAGAAGGGCTTAGAAAAATCTGGAAATTTCAAAATTGGAGCAGATGTTAGGCTTTTCTTTTAGAGTCTGGAATGTCTTTCTTGACGGATGGTCAACAAATAGGAGCATCTTTCTTAAGAACTCAGTTAGAGGAGCAGCTATGGAAGAAAAATTGGCAATGAATGATCTATAAACCTGCTAAGCCCACAAAGGATCTTACGGCAATGAGCAGTTTTGGGAGTGGAAAATTTAGTACTGCAGTTACTTTACTTTGGTCAGTCGTATCCCTCTAGGAGTGGCTTCGTGACAAGAAACTTAATTTATGATCTGTTAAAAATTTTGACATTTAGACATGTTTGATCTTTAAATTGGCTTCTTCAAGCTTACCAAGTACTACATCAAAAGTCTTTTCAAGTGTGTTTCACGTCTTTTGGATGGGACGATTACGTCATCTAAGTACACCATAGTCATTACTATGAGACCTTAAGATATTAGTATAAGCCTTGAGACGTGGATAGGGGTGGATCGTAATCCAAAACGCCCATATGGAGGAAGTGATAATACTCTAGGAGTGGAAGATGCAGTTAGCTCTTGGCTGTCCTCGTGAAAAGAGGGACTTGCCAAAACCCTTGTTAACAATCCAGGGTTGAAAAGGACTTTGTTTATCTCCGAAAGTTACGTTAAAAGATCACCAGTACAGGAAGTGGGAACCGATCTGGAAGAGTTTTAGCATTTAACTTCCTAAAGTCAATCACTGGGCGCCAAGTTACCATCCTTCTTAGGTATAGGATCAAGGGTGCATTCCAAGGTGAATTGCAGGCGCAATAACTCCATATCCAAGCATTTGATTGATCAATTCTTCTGTACGACAGGCAATCTAGTGAATGAGGCATTCTGTACGCAGGTATGTAGATAGGTCTAGTACCAGATTCAAGTGGAATACGATGGTGGTCAATAAGTTCGTTTTACCATTCTTCTCACCTGGTAAGGCAATGGTTTTACGACGATTTGTTCACAGAGTCAACAAACGTTTGACTTCACCTGGGAAGGTCAGTGGGAGTAATTCTTTCTCCTCAACTGGTGGAACAGATAGATCCAGTTGGAAGTGGATGAGGTCCCTCCCCTGGTAGAAATAGCACCGACCCACTGTCAGTTGACAAACTCATCCTATACCTGAACAGGGTAAGGATAGTGAACAAGGTCACATGACTGGTATTTGCTCTGAGGCGAACACTGTGACAGAAGAAATGTTGGCTAGGATGAAAGGGATCTTACTCTCTCTTACAACATGTAAGGATGGTTCAACAATTAGACTTTTACTTTGCAGAATCACTGTAAAACTAGGACGTTATCTCCATCTGGAAACACTAGGACACAACAACGACACTCTGTGAGGGCACTAGCTGCTACAGAAAAGTCTTTCTGCAGACGGCATGTGACTCAACAGAGATGGCATTACTAGTTGCAAGTAATTGTTTTCCGACAAGGCGTCCTGTGGAGAAACTACTACTTGAACTAGCAGACATTGCAGGGGAGATAGGCTCAGCACTCAAAGGTAGTCGAGCGTCCTCGGACACTTGAATGGTAACTGGACACTATCTTGCAAGTCTGAAGTTGCAGGAAACACAGACAGAAGTGACAGGATCTATCAGTGCCTGACGCTTGGGTACGTCTACTGGAAAATGCACTGGCCTGTAAAGGGATTAATTCGAGTGGTCATACTCTGCGGCAGTATGGCAGATCTGGATCCAAGCTGGTAACCCCATGACTGGAACGATCAAGTCGTCAATTTGGGCATGCCATCGGTACGGGGTCGAGCACAATGCGTAAGTCTGCATGGAAGCAAATCAGTAGAAGGTCAACAGGAATGTAATCTGTCGACAACAAGGAAGGAAGCAGTTGAAGTCTTACCTTGGATAGAAAAAGTTAGGGAAAAGGTCGGACCTCGGACACGCAGGTGAGAACAAGCTACTCACTAAGGGAGGGAACATGAGTCGGTTCTACGAGAAGGAAATGGCATAACTGCTTATTCCTCTTAAACAAACTAGACCAATAATATTGAATTGCGCACCAGAGTCCATGAACAAATGAACGGGCGCATTATGAACAGATGCTTGCACTATAGGGCCTATGGTTGCATGAGATCAGGGGCTGAGACTGTTCAACTGCCTCTAGCATACCATAAGGTGATTTACCAATAGGACCCTTGCATCTTCAAGCTGGCACTGGTCAAGCAATATAAAAGTCCGATTACCTGACCAGCCGGGCTGTGGCTCGTACGTTGGATTGCCGTGCAGCCAGCAGTAACTGCCTGGTTGATCAGGCTCTGATCCACCAGGAGGCCTGGTCACAGACCGGGCCGCGGGGACGTTGACCCCCGGAACTCTCTCCAGGGTTGTAAACTCCAGGTAAACTATCTGGCGTAGTGAAGCTATGTATACGAATCCCTGGGAGGGCAGCTAATCTCTGTTATACACTCACTGGCAGCATTGAAGTTGTGTCATACAGTCCTTGGCAGCAGTGAAGGTCTGTCATACACTCCCTGGCAACAATGAAGCTCTGCGATACACTGCCTGACAGCAGTGAAGCTCATGTCATACACTCCCGGACTAAGCATGGAAAGCTCTGTCATACACTCCCTGGCAACAGTGAAGCTTTGTCATGCATTCCGTTGTAACAATGAACCTCTATCATACACTCCATCAAAACATTGAAGCTTTGTTATTCACTCAATGGTAGCAGTGAATCTTTGTCATACCTGGCTTGCTAGTGTACTCGCATATAATCTAGTGATACCAGTGAAAAAAACCCCCCCCAAGTGAAGAGCAGAAGACAGTGTTGTAGTAGCAACTAACAAGTATTATAATGGTACTTAGTGGAGTGGAGAGACTTTCATTAGTTTCTTTTTTCTTGAAATAAAAGACGTATACTGTGAATTTCATATAACCTGTAGTTACCAGCGGTCGCAATATACACTACGAGAAGCAATTATTACTACAGAAAAAGCGTCCTTCCTCCAAAATTTCCACCAGTCAACTATAGTGATAATATAGCATTTATTGTGGTGGAGAAGACGGAAAAAAAAAAAATAGAAAAGCTAGATACAAGCGATTGATATAAACAAGGGTTGAGGTCGAACGTTCGTTCACGGTAGGAGTTGCCAGTAGGTCACCGATTTCTTCCAACACGAGTAATACTTTTTGTATCGTCAAATCACATATTACTCGGGTAGATGAATTTCCAGTTGTGTCCTTCATGTGTTTGTTTAGCTCAAATCACCGACCAGTATGTTTTTAAATAAGTGACCCTCTGATCAGATCAAATCGGATGTCCGAACCCTAGACTGGTCCGAACCTTGACTGGGTCCGAACCCATGACTGGTCGAACCATTGACTGGTCCGAACCCTTGATGGTCCCGAACCCCTTGACTGTTTGCAAACGGTTTCGTGGACAATAAAGCAGACTGGTAAACGGATGGGATTTGTAGGCGCCCTTATAAACAAACATTAAAATCGGAAGTGACGGTAAGCTGTCCAATATACAAAAACAGTTAATGAAATACAAAAATAGCTAGAACTTCAGTTAAGGTTTATTAATAGAATATTCAAGAGGTTGCTAGTAGAATTGCAGTAAATCAACATTCAAATCATTATGAAGTGTGTGTAGTCTGGTGGACAGTCAAACAACGGGCTTCCACAGGATAAATTGTCATTTTTGTGAAATTGGTGTCACGCCCCTTGTGCAGATATCATGGAACTAGCTAAAAGCAGTATTAAAATCAGAGATGAAGTGTTTTTGGGTATGCCCAATGAGGAAAATCTGTGGACTAAAATCACGGGTATTAAAGAGGAAACATCAAAGCTGCTTTCATAGAAAACCAGGAGCTTTTCTACAACAGATGGGAACATAAAAGTTCTGGCTGAATGGTACTGCCCTTGATATGGCCATGTAGTCCCCAAAAACTGTAAGGCTGGAGGTGATGTCCTGGTAGTCAGTAAATGTGGGGCTGATGTGCTGGTCTGGGAGACAGTAATGGTGAAGCTGAGGTGCTTGTCTGGGCAGACAGTAATGGTGAAGTGGAGCTGTGCTGTCCTGGGAGGACAAAAAATGGTGAAGCTGAGATGCTGTCCTGGGGAGACAGTAATGGTGAAGCTGGAGATGTTTGTCCAGGTAGTGCGAATTTCTACGCTGAAAGAATACATATTAGTGACCTCATAGGGGACAGGCGCCATCATAGTAGGGAAACAAGTGTAGTCAAAGATAAGATTAAACCCAATATTGCAAAAACTAGAAATCCGCAGGAAATAGCAAACAGAGGACTCAAATCCAATAGTGAAGATATTATTACCAAAAACAATGGTGGGAGCTCCATTTTTTGGGTTTTGGGCTAGGGAGGATGATAGAAGTAAGACAGGCAAAACATGCACAAACAGGGAATACAGACACAGAAACCCAAGGGCAAGCGGGAAACCAAGCCTGTGCACATTACTTTGCACTTGGGTATCTGCAGGCATGGGAAATCTGGAAAAAACAGTGGGAACGTGCAACTATGACCACCTAGAAAAATGCCATGCACATATGACAAAGGAAAATGCTAATCCCTTCCTGTAAGTTTTTCACCTGAACTGTGTACCTCTTCAGTTACAGGAAAGACTGTGCTATAACTTAAATTGCCAGGCATACCATCTAAAGCGGACAAAAAGATACAAAACATCCAGGCCCATGGGAAAACATGGGTGGTAGCCACGCCACTCAAGAGGGAGAGGTTTTTTAGTGCCAGGAAGGGAAAAAAAAAACTGGCAGGAAAAAGCAGAAATCTTACACCAAATTCAGTCATTTCTTGGAGTGGAACCACAGTCGATGGCCTCCAATCCAAAACCAACAGATACAGATACTATGCCGGAAAAAAAATCCCCCCCAGTACCAACAAATTACCACCAGTCGTAACATTCTTCTTTGCAAATAGACAGGGTCTAAAGGCAGCAAAACAAACAACAAAATACCTTTCATCCGTGATGGGACTGCTTGCAGAGGCAAAGGCAATGTTCGCGGCTTTCATGAGACCCACATAAAGGATCACTTGGTCACGAAATATGGAACCCAGGTTAAACTCTACAGATGTGACAGCGAGTGAACAGCAAATGGGGCGGGGAGGGGGTTTGCCTGTACATTGCAGAGTCACATGTTTGCATAGAACTGCTTAATGCCTCAAATGATGTACTGGAAGTTTTAGCAGTAAAGGTCGAGAACCAAAACCTAGTCATTGTGGTAGTCTACAAGCCTCGGATGCAAAATCCCAGCAATTCCAGGAAAACAGATTGTTTAAAATTGACCACTGTCTGGAAATCTTCCAGCTCCTGCACCAACTATTGCTCCTGGGGGATTTTCAACTTAAGGCACTAAAATGGAGAGGAATATAGCAAATAATATTGTTGCTGAGTTAATAAACAATGGAGGCACGCTTTGATGAAAACTCACACTCACACGAGCTTTTAAATCTCTGCACAAAATTCAATTTAAACCCAGCAAATAATAGAGCCTACTTGACATACACTCTGGCAGCAGAAATCTTCGTTCACATGCACTCCATGGAAGCAGTGAAATTCTGTTCATAAAACTACAATGAAGCTCTGCCATACACTCCCTGACGGCCGTCAACTCTGTCTTATGCACCATGGCAATAATGAAGCATGTTATACACCTACCCTGGCAGCCAATGAGCTCTGTCATGCACTTCCGGGAGCAGTGAAGCTCTGTCTACACTCCCTGGCAGGAAGTGATGCTCTGGTCATAAACTCCGAGGCAACATTCAAACTTTGTCATACATTCTGTTGTATCAACGAAACATTCCTCTCAACAATGAATTT
>NC_069439.1:32136484-32165482 GCF_026875155.1 Cherax quadricarinatus
AAATATGTTTTCAAAAGCCCCTAATTAAGATTCAGATATTAAAAAAAACATTTTGTTTAAAACGATGCTCCAAATGGCTTAGGTGCGGTGTTACTACAATACATATGGTATCCCTTCTCGTTGTTTCCTAAGCCAAAAAAAACCCTTCCCACAAAAAAACGGATACTCCCCCATGAAAAGGGAAATTTTTTTCTCTTGTGTGGGGAAATCTCAAACTTAAATTTTATTTGCTGGGAAAAGAATTCATTTTAGAAAACGGACCCCCAAACCCTTTGATATACCTAGAAAACTTTTAAGGGAACCAACAGTCGCCTCTTGAGGTGGACATTGGCACTCCAGGCTTTTAAGTTCCTATTGTGTTTTATCAATGGTTAATCCAATTATTTCTCTGACTGGTTAAGTGTGAGAGTCAGTAGAAGATTTTTTGCCTTATGCGACTTCCACATGTTAGAACTTTTTTTCTCGCCTATTCTTCTTATACCCCTTGACTATAAGTCTTGGTATGGGGGGAGTGTGAGGGAAGTTCAATAGATAAGAGTAGCGAGGAGTATATAGAAAAAATAGTTTCATTGCCGGCTACTTGTTATGGTAGGGTAAGTCCAGCTCCCCACTATTCCCCCCCCTTTTTTTCCCCTCCCGAAAGTGTAGTTTGATTGCGGTTTGCTTGTTAAGGTAGGGTCAGTCTAGCTCCCGCTATCCTTCCCCTTCCTCTTCCCCCCCCCGAAAGGTGACGTGTGGGGCTCCGGTCAAACAGTAAATCACTCCACTCACACCCTCCCAGCACTACTGTAAGTACTACGCCTGATCATATTTTAGTGGACTTATTGGTTGAAAGCTTCACTTTTTGACCAATAATTAACTTAGTCCTTTCAATCTTGATAGGTTAAAATGTTTTAAAAATCACCACATCTTTTAGGTATATTACTTATCATGGAGAGTGATTTCTTAAGCAGTGGGTAATGTCTCTCTTTACAGCTTGAAAGGACAGAGAGGGTCACCTGCTAATCAACGAGTAGAATTGAAGGAGATGGACTAACGTTCTGAGGCGTCCCAAATTCTGATCCACTTACCTGTTTGTGTATGCAAGTAACAGGATAAACCCCTCATCATTGCAGTGAAGAAACCTGCTTTCCTGTCATCTGGACGGATTATTGACGGCTATAAAATCTGTGAAGAACGAGCCCGGTGGGTTGTCACCAAAACCTGCGACCCCCCCCCCCATATGGGCAAACGGCTACGATTTCAACAACACGCAGTGTCACCAACACCAGACACCCAAGTTTTATTATTTATATATATATATTATATATATTTATATATATATATTATATATATTATATATATATATATATATATATATATATATATATTTTAGCGTTGAATTCAGATATTCATTTATATTTTTCATTTTTCATTTTTTTTAAAGGTAAGTCAATATTTCAAATTTTTAAGTGTATTATATTTTATATTTTCTAAAAAAATAAAGAGTTTATGTTTGTCAGTTTTTGTCTTTTTCTATTCATTAATTTTCCTGAGGAGGAAGCCAGCCTTGGGTTAATACTTCTGAAGTTGTTACAGGGCTGAGTAAGCCTTCACACCTGTAGTTACCAGCAGTTGCAATATACACAATGAAAAGCAAATATCACTCCAGAAAAAAACTTTCTTTCCTCCAATAAGTTCACGGAATCAACTGCTGTGATAATTATAGCATTTGTTTTTAGTGGAGACAGAAAAAAAACTAGAAAAGCTAGTTTACAGTGATCGATAATCCTTCAGACTGTAAATAAAGGTCTCGACCGTTAGCCCTTGTAGGAGCTGCCAGCAATCACCAGTTCTTCAACACGCAAGTTATACTTTTGCATCACTCTAATCACATATTACTCGGTTAAATAATTTCCCGTAGTTCCTTCATTGTTTTAGCCCAAATCACGACCAGATATGTTTTAAATAAGTGACCCATGATCAGATCCGACTGGTTCCGAACCCTTGGCTTATCCGAACCCTTGACCGGTTTCAAATGGATTTGTTGGACAATAAGCAGACTGTAAACAACAGAGTTTTAGGTGCCCTTATCAAACACAAACAATAAATATAAACAGGAACATACACCAGTAAGTTGTCCTAATATACAAGTACAGTTAGAAATACAATACAAATAGCCAGATCTTCACTTTAAGGAGGTTATTAGCAGAATATTCAAAGGGTTTACTAGTAGAACTATAGTAAATCAACCATTCAGATACATTATGAAGCTCTGTGTGTCTGCAGTCAAGAAAAACAAACAGGCTTCCACATGGATAACTTGCCATTTTTGTGAAAATTGGTGTCACACCCTTGTGTGGGTACCCAAGAACTATTACAAGCAGTATTAAATCAGGAAAGTGTTTTTGGGTATGTCCAAATGAGATAAACTGTGGATTAAAATCCATTGGCATTAAAAAGATAACATCAAAGCAGCCTTCATAGAAAACCTGGAAGCATTCTATAACATATGGGAAAATAAAAGTCTGGGCTGGATGGTATCCCCCTTTGGGTGCTGGCCATGTAGTCTGAAAAATGGCTGGAGGTGCTGTCCTGGGAGACAAGTAATGGTGAGGATGGAGGTTGCTGTCCAGGTAGTCAGTAAATGTATGCATGAGGGAATGCATATAAATGATCTCGAGGGAGACAGGGCTGTAGTGGGGAAACAAGTGTAGTCAAGGACAAGTAAAATCAATATTAAAAACTAGCAATCCCAAAGGAGATAGCAACAAAGGGACTCCACTAGCAATAGTGAGGATATTTTACCAGAAAACAACTGGTGAGAGCTCCATTGTTAGTTTTAGTGAGGATAGGAATGAGACAGGTAAACATGCACAAACGGGGAATACAGTCACGGAAACCCAAGGCAAACGGAAATCAAGCCTGTGCACATACTATGCACTTGGTATCTGCAGGCATGGGAAATTTGGAAAAACAGATGGGACGTGCAACTATGACCACCCTAGAAAATGCCGTTCCCATATGGGCAACAGGAAAATGCAAACTCACTTCCTGTAAGCTTTTTCACCCTGAAATGTGTCCCTCTTCAGTACAGGAAAGGCTGTGTTTAAATTAAATTGCCAGGCACCCCCATCTAAAGGGGACAAAAAGATACAAAAATCCAGGCCATGGGGGAAAAACCTGGGTAGCCACAGCCACTCAAGAGAGAGAGGTTTTATATTGCCAGGAAGACAAAAACTGGCAGAAAATGGGGGAAATCGTACACTAAATCCAGTTATTTCTGGGTGGAACCACAGTCGATGGCCTCCACTCCAAACCAACAGATACAGATACTAGTGCCGGAAAAAAAAGTCCCTCCCAGTCCCAAACCAATACCACCAGTCCGATGACATTCTTCTTTGCAAATATACAGGGTCTAAAGCCAGCAACGAACAACAAAATACCTTTCATCCGTGGACTGCTTGCAGAGGCAAATACAATGTTGTGGCTTTCACAGAGACCCACAAAAAAGGATCACTTGGACAACGAAATATGGATCCCAGGTTACAACCTATACAGATGTGACAAAAGTGAACAGGCAAACAATGAACGGGGGGGGGGGGGGTTTGGGCCTGTATATCACTGAGTCATTTGTTTGCACAGAACTGCTTGTTACAAAAAAAGCGTGATTTCTAATAAGCATAGAGATCTCCAGTGAATACTTTTAAAGTACTGCCCTTCTAGCACCCACCCTGTTACTGGGTTTTTTGTAACAAGTAGTCAGTATCCTGGTCCAATTACCCATTAGAATTTAGTATGATTAAATAGTGCTTCAGGATTACAACTGGTAGGCTATTAACTAAAGATTAAAATTTAATAAATTTTTTAAAATAACAAAATAGTCTAGGAGTATATTTTTCAATTAAATTAATAAACTAAGTCGGACCGAAACGTCGTCGTAAGCTTCTCTATTTTATGTGCGGGTTATTTGTGTATTGTGTATTAAATTTAATGTAATCAAACATAATCAAAACAATCGAAATAATAAAAATAATCACTTTCTCGTGTACAGTAGTATTGGGTGAAAGGTCACATATCACAACTTCATGGCTTATTAGTACCGTCTGGTACAATATTAGAATTTGACAACATAATACAAATTATTACAAATAAGTTTGAGTGTATGTGTGTAAGTGCTCTAAGTAGTTCACTATTTCTCAAGATTCGACTAGACTTAACCAGTGACTGACTAAAAGTCCTCAAAATAAACTAACTTTTGACCAACCTGGCAATCAGAACAGCTTGCTCGAACAATAAAACAATGATAAGCCGAACAGCAATATAACAAGCAACAGGACACAGAATCAGGAACAAGGAGATAATATAACAACACTAAGTAGGGACCCATCAGCAGACCCTCCACAAAAGTCACAAAACTCCCCTTACTACTGAATCTAAGTTCAGATTAGAAAATCCCTGACTGTGACAGTACACAGATACCAGTACAAATTTAAAGGTCAAAAAGCTACAGCTCAGGACCGAGTTTCCAGAGTGTCATGCGACACAAAACCCTCAGTACAAGTTTAATGTCAGCAGTGTCCTGACTTGGTTGATGACAGGGGGTGTCAGTGTTAATGATCCTGGGCGCAGAGCATCACTAAACAAAATATTCAAGCCCAAATCATTGTCATCCACTAACTCAACGGGAAAGACAAGGATGGTTGTTGTATTTTTGACATGCTCTAGTAATTGCGCTGAGAGGAAATAAAATAGGCTTCTCTCTACAAGCTTCAAGGGCATAATTATCATCAGTGTTATTATCAATCACAAGTGGTTTTACAAGTCCACTGACCTGATGAGAAATACACCACTGGATATGCTACTGAAATATAACCAATATAATAGCTTGTTTCAATGTAAACTTTGTGCAGAGGTACTTTCATGACAGCCCCACCATAGGCTTTTTAACAATACATATATCTTACAATGGTATCATCAGTTATGGGCAGTACATTTCTCTCAATAACGTGAGATAACTGCCAGTGTCTCTGAGAGTAATTAATCTCAGTTAGATGTGATTTGTCAAGTCCTACTTTGCCTCTCGATAAGTAGGACTCTCGCTGAACGAATCTTTTCATCAGATACACTTTCTGACCCTAGTCATCCATCTGAGCAATATTATCTAAAACAGTGGATCAGAGGTATTACTAGGATTTTGGTGCCTATGTTGCACGGAAGAGGATACGCTTGTGTGGGGGTACCAATCACACGGACCGCTTCTTGTATCTCTTTCTAACTTATAAAAATACTCTCTAGCATGTTCTTTTCTGTTACAATAGGTACATTTAACTTTCTTCTTTTTGTATCAGACTTCTGTCTAACCAAAGAGACAGATTCAGGATTGTGAGTTTCCTGGTAAAGGTACGAGAAGTTACAGTAGCAGATACATAGGCCGGCATGATCAGCGATTTGGGTTTGCCAACTTTAGGACTTTTTTGTCCCTTGTTTCTCTGTGTTTTAGTAGTACAGGTTTGTGAGAAATTTGTAATTGTTGCAATCTGCATTTCCAGAATACCCAGGCGTATGACAATCAGATTTTTTGTATGTCAGCAGACATACTTTGTTAAACTCTTCATGTAGTAAAAACAAAATAGACTATCGTGTTTTTCCCCTTTAGCTGCTCTGCACCCCCTCTCGAATCCCCAATTTTTCTCATAAGAAAAACTCTACAAAATTTGATTTTGATGATAACTTATGGGTAACAAGTTATATTTTCCCTTAAATATTTTTGACAGCATCATAACTAAGTATTGGGAAAAGGGGGTTTAAAGCACAGTACAAGTTTGAGCTCTTTCTGAAAAAGCTGTGTGCAAAAAGGTACCCCAGGTTAAAATTTGGCCAGTTATAGCTGTGCCTGGTTCTCAAAAAGATAAAAAATATTTAAGTCCTCTAAAAAAATTTGGGAACCTTGGGGCAGCTTTCTGCACTTAAATGTGTCCTGTGTTTTTCTAACGGTTTATCAACTTGTCAATCTATCAGTTTTTGTCTTGTGGCGAACATTTTCTCTCGGGAAATCTTCTTCGTTAAATTTTTTCCTTTTGCCTCTTTGTGCTCTGCACATTAATGAGGTGTTCCACCTCTCAAACTGTTCCTCAGAGTAGGACCAGATCCTCCCAAAAGTCACAAAACCCCCATATAGAATTTTAATTCAGCATTAAAAATCCGGACTGTGAGTAACAGTACTTTTAAAATTAAGTCAGAAACTAGGACCTGAGATTTCCAGTGTCTATGGACTCACAACCTCATAAAATGTAAAAAATCACTAAGTCTAGCCTTTTCGGGAAAACAGAGTTAAAACAGAACCCAAAAACAAGAAAGTGACGAGACGACTTCCAAAAAGGGCCGCAAGGGAGAGCTAGAGGGGACGTCTTTCTAGGAGAACGTCCAACCTCAAGAGGTGTGATCACCCTTCCCGATCACATATCCAGCGCTACTGCTCAGCAACCTGAGAAGCCGGCAGGGGAAAAGAGCAACGAGCAAAATTACATAGTTAGCAATTAAGACTTAAACTAGAGCACTGAAAATAATATAAAAAATTTTTCAACCCACCCAATAATATAACTAAGCAAATAATAATTTTAAAGAATATATTTTCGATTTAGCTATATCGCAAATGTAAGAAATATAAAAATATGAAAAAGTAATATCATTAATACATTGGACCCATTCAGGGGTCACAAATTCTTTTAAGCTTCAAATGATGTAGTGGGAAATTTTTGCAGTAAAGATCAAAAAAAAAAAACCTAGTCATTGTGGTAGTCTACAAGCCTCTAGATGCAACACCCCAGCAAAATTTAGGAAAAACCCGTCAAAAATTGACCACTGTCTGGGAAAAATCTGCCAGCTTCTGCCCCCCAACATCTTGCTCCTGGGGGATTTCAACTTGAGGCACCTAAAATGGAGAAATATAGCAAATAATGTTGTTGCAGTGATAACACCAGCAGGCAGCTCTAACAAGAACTCACACACACACGAGTTTTTAAATCTCTGCACAAAATTCAACTTAAAGCAACAAATAAGAGAGTCTACTAGACTGGAGAATACACTAGATTTCATCTTCACTTACAATGATGATCTGATATGAAATGTCACCATATCAAAAAAATATACTCAGATCACAACATAATCGAGGTTCAGACATGTATGCGCAGAGCCCCAGACCGACAAAATGAGATTAGTCACGAAGGAGTCTTCACCAAATTCAACTTCAATAACAAGAACATAAAGTGGGACTAAGTAAATCAAGTCCTAAACGATATAAGCTGGGAAGATAGACTAAGAAACACAGACCCCAACTTATGCCTAGAACAGATTAACTCGGTGGTACTCGATGTATGCTCAAGGCTTATTCCTTTAAGAAAAAGGAAGAGTAGATGTAAAATAGAAGGAGACAGGTGCTCCATTTACAGAGCGGCTAAAAGAGGCCAATATATCTGAAATGCGTAGGGAGTTTCTGGTCAGAGAAACAGCAAACATCGAACTAAAGCTTAAGGAATCTTATAGGAGTCAGGAAAAGCAGGAAGAACTAAAAGCCATAAATGAAAACAAAAGAAACCCAAAGTATTTCTTTTCTTACGCCAAATCAAAGTCGAGAACAACATCCAGTATTGGGCCCCTACTTAAACAAGATAGGTCCTACACAGATGACAGCAAGGAAATGAGTTAGCTACTCAAGTCCCAGTATGACTCAGATTTTAGCAAGCCGCTAACCAGACTGAGAATCGAAGATCTAAACGAATTTTTCATGAGAGAGCCACAGAATTTGGTAAACACATGCCTATCTGATGTTATCCTGATGCCAAATGACTTCAAACAGGCGATAAATGGCATGCCCATGCACTCTGCCCCAGGGCCAGACTCATGGAACTCAGTGTTCATCAAGAACTGCAAGAAGCCCCTATCACGTGCTTTTACCATCCTATGGAGAGGGAGCATGGACACGGGGGTCGTCCCACAGTTACTATACACAACAGACATGGCAGCACTCCACAAAGTGGGCAGTAATGCAATAGCACCAACATCCATATCATAAAAATCTTTGAAAGGGTCCTAAGATGCAAGATCACCACCCATCTAGATAACCATCAATTACACAACCCAGGGCAACATGGGTTTAGAGCAGGTCGCTCCTGTCTGTCCCAACTACAGTATCACTACGACAAGGTCCTAGATGCACTAGAAGACAAAAAGAATGCAGATGTAATATGTGGAGAAATTTTCTCCAGGAGCGGGGTATCAGCCCCCTTCAACCCTTTCAGCCCTGAGGGGCCAAGCCTCTCAGCCCTGAGGGGCCACTCAGAAGGGGCGAGCGTCTTGTTTACTGCTAGAGTGAGTAATTGATCACAGATGCTATGCGACGTAGTCAAGTGACCTCTGCTCCTTGCAGCGGTGTTGCAACGTGTATTTTTATAAGAGACAATACATTCTTACTTAGCAGGACAATTAAGGAAAATCCTGCTCCCACTTTATTACCATAGTAAAAATAGTGTACATTGTTGTCTACGCTTAAGACAGCAAGAAACAAACATTCTGCTTTGCTTCATCGAGGAGGTGACAAGGATGCAAGGTACTAGGTCAGCGTTTTTTTGTGCTGGGGGCAGTGACGGCATGGAGCGCTGTAGCGTCTGGGAGACTATCTTTGACTCTAGTGAGAGTGACACTGACGCCAGGATAACCAACAAAGAACACTGATCTGTGCGTTAGTGTGAATAAAGTGTCTCACAAAACATGATAAACATAGGAGAAGTGTGATCAGCTTCTCTTGTGATACATTGTGAACAATAAAGACAAATCTTGTGGAACATAGTGTACCAGTGTGCATTTCCTAGACAATGGAAGACGTGGACATCCAAGGACACTTCAGCTTCTATCAAGTCACCGATATCTGTCGAAGGTGTTGAGAACACCATAGCTCACGTTACAAAGAGCAAGGTATGTTACGAATTTCTTGTAGATCGGGGGATTGCGCAATTCTTGAGTCACAAGGAGTTTGTAATCAACCTATAATCGGCAGTAAGGTGTGGACTCTTGAGTCCAAACAAGTAAGTATTTCGTCAGCCATCATTGAATGAAATATGCTGACATAACACCCCCTAGGGGTAATTTATACTTACAAATTGTATCTCTTGACAGCCCACTGTTGTGATGGTTTCGACAGCTTCTAGACCTCGTCTGCAGGGGCGGCTGTGTAGACGATTTGCTGTCATTTATCAGCTAAGTGTTCATTATATATATTTATAATGAACACAGCAGGTAAGGCCAAATATTCTCAACAGAGTTATGGTCATGCTCGAACCGGATAAAGACCACACTGTGGTCCAAATATGTTGTACTACAGTGTACAAATAACCTATGAGCCAAGGTCCTTCGAAAAAAGCTGTAAAACTAGTGTTTACAATATATATCAGTATAAATGAGTCCCTCCAGACTCAATCACAGAGAATGGGCAGCCAAAAGAAAACGGGCGCTCACCCAGCGTTCACCCAAACGAAAACGGGAGCTGGGTGACTCACCCAACAAGAAGACGGGGGATGGTATCCTGCACCCTCCATCAACTGCTCCAATCTGGAGAAATCGCTGATTAAGACACAACACCACCAAGTGATGATGTTTGTCTGAGTGTATATATATACACAGTGTTTATAATGTTTATAGACAGAAATTAAGAGACAAGATTGTGTTAAAGTTTGTTTCTTATAGATTTACCTGTTATATTAAAGGAACTTATATATAAAGTGTAAGCTTTCAAATATATATTAACAGTGAAATTTATATATGTGTAAGTAATATTCATGTGTGATTACAGTTATACAGTGACATTTATAGTGTATAGTGAATGAAGTGTATAACATCGTTATTTACGATTAATCATCATGGGCAGGCTGACACCGCAAACTCTAAGCCATAAACACCAGACACATGTACCCTGTACCCTTCATGGTCATTGACCCTGAGGTTAAGCTTAGTGGGTCAGTAGTGTCTGACTCGATTATTGCTGACTTAAGCAAAACAAAAACTCAGCTGTTTATAGCAGTACAGTGTTTTTTAAACACTCTAAGTGTGGTGCTGGAATTTTCAGTATACCATTAAAATGGCTTGTTTGAAAACTCAGTTTCAGTCTTTACAGACTAAGATTACACAATTAGAAAATCTAATTTCAGTCTGTATAGGATTAACTCAAGATACAAACAGATTTTGATGATCTTGAGGTCAAGTCTGAATTATTTACACAATGTCTGGAAATAATTAATTCAGACTATACACATTATGAAAATAAATTTCTTGAATCAGATCCATCTGAGGATGAAATTAAAAATGTTTTGGATACTTTTAGTGATCAACAATTAAGGTGGACAGGAGTACAGGCTATCTGCCGTAAAACTCTGTCACAGAGACCTACTATAACTAGTGGGCAACCACCTGTTACACCTGTAACAACAACAAGTGTCCCATTACCAAGCTTACCTACATTGTCATTACCTATTTTCCAAGGTCATAATTATGAAGAATTCATTAGTGGTTTTCAATCCATAGTAAATTCACGAACTGACATAGATGAGATTGCTAAGTTCAATTACCTTAAATGTCTTGTGAAGATAGAACCCTATGAACTGATTAAGTCATTTCTGGTGGTTAAAGGTAATTATCAAATAGCCTTACGTGTCTTAGCAGACAATTACTTCGATGCTGACAAGGCTAGAGTTAGACATGCAGTCTTAATATCAAGCTTAAAGCCACCCAAACATTGTTATTCAGACTTACAGGCATTTAGAATCACATTAGACAATAGTCTCATATCTCTAGGTGCTAAATATGACCTAAGGCAATGTGATTGGTTTATCAGTGGTATTGTACAGGATAAGTTGTCACCACAAACTATTGAACGATTAAATATGTTCAATAAAAGCTATTTCACTTGTGAGGAAATTAGCAATGGTTTACAAACAATAGTTTCATGCATGCAAGCAACGAGACAAGATGAAAAATCCACAAATCCAGTGGATAATAAACCTTCAACTCAGTGTAAAAAGAGTATACCTACTCCCACTAAACCACATAATGGGAAATCCCATATAGGCATTTATCAAGCTGTGAATACAACAGACAGTAAACAAACTGTCACACATAAACGTACTCCAAAATGTGTACTTTGTGATGGAACACATTGGACACAGTATTGTATTCAATACACATCAATGGAGGCACGTAAACAACGTGTTCATCAGCTGAAAAGATGCATCAAGTGTTTAGGTGAACACAAGGGAGGAAAATGCTCACTGAAGAAGTGTTTTAAATGCAAGGGTATGCATCATACAGCATTATGCCCAAATACTTTTGCTGAACAGCAGCAGACTTCCACAGAATCAGGAAGTCAACAAGCAACAGCATTAAATGTGAGAGATAAGTTTAAAGCAACTGCTCTCCCGATAGCTCAAGTTGAGTTATCTAATAAGTTACACAAAACCAATGTGCTAACACTATTTGATCAAGGCTCACAAAGGTCCTTCATAAGAAGAACAGTGCTGCAGAAACTGAATAGACAACCCTATGCCAAAATACAGTTAGATATAGCTGGTTTTTTCCATAATTCTGGTAAACAGACATATGACCTAGCCAAAATCACTGTTGGTCTAGGAAACAGGAAAAAGACTGTAGAAGCTGTGGTAGTAGATGATTTGCCTAAGTCTGTGCAGATCCAGGGATTAAAAGAAACAGTTGCAGCACTAAAAGCAGCTAAGGTCAAGTTAGCCTGTCCTGACATACAGACGGACACAATTAGTCCAATTGATTTAATCATTGGAAGTGATTATTATCACTGTTTTGTGCAAAATATAGTAAGTAAACATGATGTTCACTTGCTGAAAATAGCAGGAGGCCACATGATATGTGGTCCCATTCCCTCTCAAAGTGGGAAAGAAGCTGATATTGATTCAGTGGAAAATGTACTAGTTACGAGAATAACCGCTGATCATGTACCACAGCAAAAATTATCATTACTGGAAGAAATGAATGAACCAGTTGATAAGTTGTGGGATTTAGATGCGATAGGTATTGATGTAAATAAACCAAGCCCACAAGAGTCTCAGACTTATAACCAATATTTGGACACTGTCAAATATAAAGATGGACAGTATTGGGTTAGGTTACCATGGAAATTAAATCCACCACATCTGCCTAGCAATTATCGCATGGCTTTCAGACAGATGAAAGCACAAATACATGAGCTCAGGAAGAATCCAGAGCTACTGACTGTCTATGATAATATCATACAAGAACAGTTGGACAATAAATTCATTGAGGAAATAGTCGAAGATAAGTTGAAGACAAACGCTCATTATCTCCCGCACCATGGAGTCAGAAAAGATTCTGAAACCACTCCACTACGTGTTGTATTAATTGCAGCGCACGTGCAAATAAAGATGTAGCAAGTCTTAATGACTGTCTGATGACCGGACCCTCACTAACTGAGAAGCTTGGAGACGTGCTTATGAAATTTCGCACAAACCCATATGCCTACACGGCTGATATTCCAAGGCTTTCTTAAGAGTAGGACTACAAGAAATAGATAGAGATTATACCGATTCTTGTGGCCTGAAAAATCCACATGATCCTCAAAGTCCTGTGAAAAATTATCGTTTCAATCAGTATTATTTGGTGCAACATCCTCTCCATTCTTACTAGAAGCTACTCTAAATACACATTTGAAGAAAAACTGAAAGTCCCTTCAAAGAAGTCTTAAGAAAAGTTTCTATGTGGACAATCTTCAAGGTACTGTGAATAAAGAGGAGGATTGAAATCCTTATACAGAGAAGCTAACAAGGAGATGAAAGAAGCAAATATGCCTCTAAGGATGTGGAATACAAATTCAAAGCAATTAAGGGAACTTATCAAAGAAGATTTCCCTGAAACTGAAATTCCTGATTGCAACAATATGCTGGGCTATTAATTGGAACACACAGGAAGATTACTCTGAGTCTCAAAAGGATAAACAATAAATCATGCAGTCCACTCACTAAACGTAGTTTACTGTCAGAGGTATCACACAATGTTTTGATCCTCTAGGACTCGTCTCACCATTTACCATAAAGGGTAAAATGCTTATGCAAGATGCATGGAAACTCAAAATTGGATGGGATGAGAACTTGCCTCTAGAAATGAGTCAAGCATGGGATGAAATATCCAGGGAGTTTAAGCAACTTCATCAAATTACATTTCCCAGACAAATAGGTCAAGAGGGAAACAAGTACACATTACATGTGTTCTGTGATGCGTCAACCAGAGGTTATGGCGCTGTAGCTTACATGAGTAATGCTGAAGGAAGTACACTAATTACTTCAAAGGCCAGGGTAGCACCCTTTAAGGTCAGAACAGTACCACAATTGGAACTGACAGCACTCTATGTAGGTACAAAATTAGCTGTCTATCTCAACAAAGTACTTGATCATCTCACTATTGAGAAAACCGTGATCTGGAGTGATAATGAGGCAGTTCTCCAGTGGTTAAGAAATAATAAGAGTAAGTTGGTCTATGTACAGAACAGAGTAGCAGAAATAAAAGAGATGCAGAGAGATTATCTCTTTCTCCACGTCTCTACCCAAGAGAATCCAGCTGACATGTTGTCACGTGGTGTCCCACTCAAGAAATTTGTGGATAATAAATTATGGCTCCACGGACCGAACTGGCTCTCTAATGGAAATAACTGGCCTCAGCAAAAAGCTCACATTATGCCAGAAGAAACAGTCTGCTTGAACACAGCAGAAATAAGTTGTGTAAATACTGCAGCAGCCACAACAGAAATAGTCATTGATGGATCTAAATTACTCATCTTTGGGTAAACTCTTAAGAGTTACAGCTCTTGTCTTTAAATTCATTAAAGGAATTAAACCTGATTATGAATGTCTTGAACCCATTAAATACTGGGTGAAACTAATACAGAAAGATGTTTTCTCTACAGAATATAAATTTCTAGAAACACAAGATAAATCCCCAAAGAAACCTGCCATGATTAATTCTTTAGGACTTTATCTCGACTCAGAAAAGATTATAAGATGTCGAGGAAGAATTCATAATTCTTCACTACCTAAAGAAGCCATACATCCAATATTGATCCCCAAGAATCATTGGCTAACAAAACTGATTGTGCAAAACGCCCACAGTAACGTGTTACATGGTGGGGTAGCTGACACACCACTTTGTCATATACGACAATCCTACTGGATACCTCAAGGTCGACAAAGTGTGAAAAAACAAATAAAGGACTGTATTACTTGTCGTCACTACGATATGCGAGTATGTCAGTATCCAGGTCCACCTCCATATCCCTCTGAAAGAGTTTGTCATATCACTCCATTTGAGGTGACAGGTGTAGATTACACTGGACCAATAATTTTAACCAAAACAGTTGACAAAGTTCCCATCAAGGGGGCTGTAGGGCAAATTTCGTAACTCGCTTATTTACCGTCCGATTTTCTCCAGTTTTGGTGCACAAGACAAAGTGTTCTCACTCTTTCTTGAAAATATTTATAAAAAATATACCTCAAACAACAACTGAGAAAAGACTGATTTACTGAAAATGCCCTTGATGTTGATGTAACTCTTATATGCGGCTACGTAAGGTGGTTTGGACACTTGGTGCTGAGAGAACAATGCTAATACTAATTCGGACCGTAAGATTTCCCTCTAAATACCTTATCGTTATTTCACAAAAAAATAAAGTTTGTTAGTATCTGGAATATGGCAAAAAAATCTGCCCTTTACTCCCACATAACTCCCGAAGTATTTGGAATATTTCCAAAAATTCTACGGTCAAAATAAGAGAAATCATTATTCTACAATATCTGTGAATATTATTCCATTTAATTAAGTAATAAAGGACCCACATCGAATTATAGGTGAATAAGTTACTTCCGAGATATCGGCCGGGAACGCCGGCCGGCCCCCGTCTCCAAAAAAAAAAAAAAAAAATTTTCGCGAAAATCGCGTTTGTTTGGGTGTATTTCTTAGTAAACTGATGTTCTAGTGCAGTTATCCTCTAAAAACACCGTTTTCTCTTACTCAGAGACGACAGGGTGACCAGTAACACTTTTATATCGAAATATTCCCGATAATCTCTGGCCATATTATGGCCTATTTTATTCAGTCTAGAGTATATAACATGTTTGTATGTTATTTAGAGTGTTTATTATATCATATTAGATCAATTCTGATAGACAAATAAGCCGTAGAGTTGATATATAAGCTGATATAAGCGTAATAATGGGTGATTCCTGCTGGCACCTCGGGAGCAGGAACACTGCTGAGCGTCCCGTCTGGTTCCCGGTTGTCACTAAGTCTGCGGATAAGTCCCGCCTACTGTATTATGATGCCAAATAGTCAGTTATTATATTAGAAAGAATAATGCAAGAAAAGGCGATAAAAAAACAAGAAAATAACTCCAAAAAATATATAGGCCGTGAGCAGACTCGGTACCAACATCGCCGTCACCATACCTGATATAAATGACTATAATTTCTTGTAGAAACGTCGTAGAACATTCATTCTGGTACCATTGTGTTGCCAAAGAGTTGAGCTATTTTTCAGTATATATAACTCAATATCCATATTTTTTCGATTTTTCGGTGAGCGCGCGCGGCAAATTGCCCTACATCTACCCTGCCTACATCTACATCTGCCCTACATCTGTTTGTTCACTTGTGCTACAACTAGAGCAGTACATCTAGAAGTAGCCACTGACATGTCTGCTGAAACTTTTATCAAATTATTCAGAATGTTTGCAGCCAGAAGGGCATGTCCCAGACTGATGATTTCAGATAATGCAACGAACTTTGTTGCTGGTGCTGCTTATATAAGCAAGATCTTTGATCAACCAGAAGTACAACAGATGCTGAATCAACGCAGATGTCGTTGGAGATACATTCCTCCTAAATCTCCATGGCAACGGCGGATTTTATGAAAGAATGATCGGCATTGTAAAGCGTTGTTTAAGGAAGACTCTTCATCGTCAGAGAATAGACTTAGAAGAATTCCGTACAGTTGTGACTGAAATAGAAAATAGAGTCAACAACAGACCTCTAACTTATGTTACCGATGATCTGGACCAATTTAGAAGTGTTAAGTCCATCTCATTTACTCCATGGCAGAAGGCTCGAACCTGTTCCTCCCATGAATGATAAAGAAATCATAGAGGATCCTACTTATTTCGAACCTGAGCAACTCAGACGTAAATTCAAACACCTTAATAAAGTGATTGAACGTTGGGAGAAAATTTGGCGAGAAGACTATCTCACCTCATTGAGAGAACACTTCTATGGAGCTGGTGTTCCTGAAAATCATAAGTCCTTAAGACCTGGTGACATAGTGATTATCGACAATGATGGTCCGAGGTCCCAATGGCCACTTGGAAAAATTGTGACCATATATCCTGATGCAAATGGAATCATCAGGACAGTTGATGTTTTGAGCAAAGGTGTAGTGAATAAGCGGACAATAAATAAACTAGTGCCGTTAGAATTACACAGTGTTGAAAAAAAAATTAATGTTTCTCCAGAAACCGAACAGACTAAAGCTGTTCAGAAAAACAAACCCAGAGGTGGGGGAGTGAAAAAATTTAAATTTTTAAAGGGAAAATTATAAATTTATTAACACCTGCGCGAACCCCTTTCCGCCCCCCAGTGGGGAGAAATTTTTTTCCGGGAGGGGGGAAACACCCCCCTTTCAACCCATTCACCCTGGGGGGCCAAGCCTCTCACCCTGGGGGGCCACCCAAAAGGGGGCCCGAGTGTCTTTTTTAAAACTGCTAAAATGAGTAATTGAACACAGATTTTTAATGCGACCGTAGCAAGTGACCTCTGCCCCTTTTGCAGCGGTGTTGCAAGTGTTTTTTATAAAAGGGAAACAATACATTCTTATTTAAAGCGGGAAAATTTAAAGGGAAAACCCCTGCTCCCACTTTTTTTCCCAAAATTAAAAATAGGGGTCCTTTGGGTTGCCCTTATTTCCTTAAAGAAAAGCAAGAAACAAACATTCTGCTTTGCTTAAAATCGAGGAGGTGACAAAGGAAATTGAAAGGGGTACTGGGTCAGTTTTTTTTTTTTTTTGTGCTGGGGGCAGGGGACGGCAGGGAGCGGCGTAGCGCCCGGGAGAAATCTTTGACTCTATTGAGAGTGACACTGAGGGCCAGGAAAACCCAAAAACAAAAAACACTAAATGTGCGTTAGTGTGAATAAAGTTTCCTCACAAAACACGATAAAACATAAGGAAAATTTTTAATCATTTCTCTTGTGATACTTTTGGAAACAATAAAGAAAAAACTTGTGGAACATATGTACCAAAGGGGTGCGTTTCCAACCAAAGGGAAGACGGGACATCCGGGACATTTCCCACTTTTTATAAAGTCCCGTTTATCTGCCCGAAGGGGGTTAAAGAACCCCTTTAACCTCATTTTTAAACAAAAAAGGCAAGGTATGTTACGAATTTCTTGAGATTCGGGGATTGCGAAAATTCTTGAGTCAAAAGGGAGTTTGAAATAAACCCTAAAAACCGGCAGTAAGGTTTTGGACTTTTGATTCCAAACAAGTAAGTTTTTTTCGTCAGCCATCATCAAATAAAAAAAGCTGACATAACCCCCCCTTAGGGGAAAATTTATACTTACAAATTTTACCCTCTTGACACCCACTTTTGTAAATGGTTTCGACAGTTTTCTAGACCTCGTCTGCGGGGCGGCTGGTAACTTTTGGGCGTCATTTATCAGCTAAGTGTTTCAAAAAATTTTAAAATTTAAATGAACACAGCTTTTAAAGGCCAAATATTCTCAACAAAATTATACGGATTTTTTGCAAGACCTTTAACAAGTGTGACCTTTGGGCGTAATTAGCGCCCCAAAATTTGCGTGCTAGGGGAAATAACGGGAAAAATTGGGAGATGGATCTATAATTTCCTCACAAAGAGTAGTAGTCAACAAAGTAAAGTCTGAGGTAATCAGTCCCTCAACCTTGAGTCGATGTGTCTAATTTATCAACATGTCGGTTCTCTGAACCATTCATCTACAAACCTGTCAGACACTGCTAACTTCTTGGATCTTAATACTTAGGAATTCTCGCTTGCCTAATTCTTGGGCACGACCTACTCCACATTGAACAAATGTGACACCACCTATGACTGCTGCACCTCTCCTGCCATACAGTTTATAAGCTGCTTCTCTGCTCATATGCCGTATTCTATTCAAGATTGATGGACTGATACATCGACTCAAGGTTGAGGGACTGATTACCTCATTCTCCTCCTGTTCTTCAAGTTTCTCCTACGTATGGACTGATGAAGCCACTGTGTGCGAAACGTTTCCTCATAAAGATACCCAAGAGTAGCACATGTGTCTAATTTATCAACATGTCGGTTCTCTGAACCATTCATCTACAAACCTGTCAGACACTGCACTTCTTGGGATCTTAATACTTAGGAATTCTTCGCTTGCCTAATTCTTGGGCAACGACCTACTTCCACATTGAACAAATGTGACACCACCTATGACTGCTGCACCTCTCCTGCCATAACGGTTTATAAGCTGCTCTCTCGCTCATATGCCGTATTCTATTCAAGATTGATGGACTGAATACATCGACTCAAGGTTGAGGGACTGATTAATTCATTCTCCTCCTGTTCTTCAAGTTTCTCCTACATATGGACTGATGAAGCCACTGTGTGGCGAAACGTTTCCTCAATAAAGATACCCAAGAGTTGCACATGTGTCTAATTTATCAGCACTAACATCCCATATCATAAAAAATCTTTGAAAGGGTCCTAAGAAGCAAGATCGCCACCCATCTAGAAACCCATAAATTACACAACCCATGGCAACATGGGTTTAGAACAGGTCGCTCCTGTCTGTCTCAACTATTGGATCACTACGACAAGCTCCTAGATGCACTAGAAGACAAAAAGAATGCAGATGTAATATATACAGACTTTGCAAAAGCCTTCGACAAGTGTGACCATGGCGTAATTGCGCTCAAAATGCATGCTAAAGGAATAACAGGAAAAGTTGGTAGATGGATCTATTATTTCCTCACAAACAGAACACAAAGAGTATTAGTCAACAGAGTAAAGTCCGAGGCGGCTATGGTGAAAAGCTCTGTTCCACAAGGCACAGTACTCGTTCCCATCTTGTTTCTCATCCTCATATCTGAAATAGACAAGATGTCAGCCACAGCACTGTGTCTTCCTTTGCAGATGACACCTGAATCTGCATGACAGTGTCTTCCATTTCAGACACTGCAAGGCTCCAGGCGGACATCAACCAAATCTTTCAGTGGGCTGCAGAAAACAATATGAAGTTCAACAATGAGAAATTTCAATTACTCAGATATGGTAAACAAAGGAAATTAAATCTTCATCAGAGTACAAACAAATTCTGGCCACAAAAAGAGCGAAACACCAACGTCAAAAACCTGGAGTGACCATGTCGGAGGATCTCACCTTCAAAGACCATAACATTGTATCAATCACATCTGCTAGAAAAATGACAGGATGGATAATGAGAACCTTCAAAACTAGGGAGGCCAAGCCCATGATGACACTCTTCAGGTCACTTGTTCTATCTAGGCTGGAATATTGCTGCACACTAACGGCACCTTTCGAGGCAGGTGAAATTGCTGACCTAGAAAATGTACAAGAAACCTTCACGGCGTGCATAACAAGATAAAACACCTCAATTACTGGAGAGCTTGAAGTTCCTGAGCCTGTATTCCCTGAACGCAGGCGGAGAGATACATGATTATATACACCTGGAAAATCCTAAAGGGACTAGTACCGAACTTGCACACGAAAATCACTCACAACGAAAGCAAAAGACTTGGCAGACGATGCAACATACGCTGGTTTGCGTGCAGCCAGCAGTAAACAGCCTGGTTGATCAGGCTCTTATCCACCAGGAGGCCTGGTCACAGGCCGGGCCGCGGGAGCGTTGACCCCCAGAACTCTCTCCAGGTAAACTCGAGGTAACTCCAGGGTGTCAAACCAGTAAGAAACCAAATTAATGAATTTAAGCTGGTTAAATTTAGATTTAGAAAGGACGTAGGTAAGTACTGGTTTTCTAACGTAGATGCGTGGAACAGTCTTCCCAGTGGGATGATAGAGGCTAGGACCTGGGTAGCTTTAAGAAGAGATTGGGCAAACATTTGAGTGGGAGGGGCTGGGTTTGATTGGTGTCATTGGTATGGGAGTTTATTTCTTGGGTAGTTTTAGGTAGAGGTCGTTTTGATAAGGACTTGCCTCGCATGGGCCAGTAGGCCTTCTGCAGTGTTCCTCCATTCTTATGTTCTTATGTGAACAAAATATATGCATCTTACTGTACCTTCCATAGTTATCCGCGAGAGTTTCCTCAGTCAACCATATTAACTGTACCTTCCATAGTTACCCGGCGAGAGTTCCTCAGTCAACCATATTACTGTACCTTCCATAGTTACCCGGCAGAGAGTTCCTCAGTCAACCATATTACTGTACCTTCCATAGTTACCCGGCAGAGAGTTCCTCAGTCAACCATGTTACTGTACCTTCCATAGTTACCCGGCAGAGAGTTCCTCAGTCAACCATGTTACTGTACCTTCCATAGTTACCCGGCAGAGAGTTCCTCAGTCAACCATGTTACTGTACCTTCCATAGTTACCAGGCAGAGAGTTCCTCACTTCAACATGTTACTGTACCTTCCATAGTTACCGGCAGAGAGTTTCCTCATCAACCATATTACTGTACCTTCCATAGTTACCCGGCAGAGAGTTCCTCACTCAACCATGTTACTGTACCTTCCATAGTTACCCGGCAGAGAGTTCCTCACTCAACCATATTACTGTACCTTCCATAGTTACCCGGCAGAGAGTTCCTCACTCAACCATGTTACTGTACCTTCCATAGTTACCCGGCAGAGAGTTCCTCATCAACCATACTACTGTACCTTCCATAGTTACCTGGCAGAGAGTTCCTCACTCAACCATGTTACTGTACCTTCCATAGTTACCCGGCAGAGAGTTCCTCAGTCAACCATATTACTGTACCTTCCATAGTTACCCGGCAGAGAGTTCCTCGATCAACCATACTACTGTACCTTCCATAGTTACCCGGCAGAGTTCCTCAGTCAACCATATTACTGTACCTTCCATAGTTACCCGGCAGAGAGTTCCTCAGTCAACCATATTACTGTACCTTCCATAGTTACCCGGCAGAGAGTTCCTCACTCAACCATGTTACTGTACCTTCCATAGTTACCCGGCAGAGAGTTCCTCACTCAACCATGTTACTGTACCTTCCATAGTACCGGCAGAGAGTTCCTCACTCACCAATGTTACTGTACCTTCCATAGTTACCCGGCAGAGAGTTCCTCACTCAACCATGTTACTGTACCTTCCATAGTTACCCGGCAGAGAGTTCCTCACTCAACCATATTACTGTACCTTCCATAGTTACCCGGCAGAGAGTTCCTCGATCAACCATACTACTGTACCTTCCATAGTTACCCGACAGAGAGTTCCTCAGTCAACCATATTACTGTACCTTCCATAGTTACCCGGCAGAGAGTTCCTCAGTCAACCATGTTACTGTACCTTCCATAGTTACCCGGCAGAGAGTTCCTCAGTCAACCATATTACTGTACCTTCCATAGTTACCCGGCAGAGAGTTCCTCACTCAACCATATTACTGTACCTTCCATAGTTACCCGGCAGAGAGTTCCTCAGTCAACCATATTACTGTACCTTCCATAGTTACCTTGCAGAGAGTTCCTCACTCAACCATATTACTGTACCTTCCATAGTTACCCGGCAGAGAGTTCCTCACTCAACCATGTACTGTACCTTCCATAGTTTACCCGGCAGAGAGTTCCTCATCAACCATATTACTGTACCTTCCATAGTTACCCGGCAGAGAGTTCCTCACTCAACCATGTTACTGTACCTCCATAGTTACCCGGCAGAGAGTTCCTCATCAACCATATACTGGTACCTTCCATAGTTACCCGGCAGAGAGTTCCTCACTCAACCATATTACTGTACCTTCCATAGTTACCCGGCAGAGAGTTCCTCAGTCAACCATATTACTGTACCTTCCATAGGTTACCTTGGCAGAGAGTTCCTCAGTAACCATTACTGACCTTCAAGTGTACCGGCAGAGGTCCCACTCACCATATTACTGTACCTTCATAGTCCGGCAGAGAGTCCTCGATCAACCATATACTGACGCTTCCAAGTTACCGGCAAGAGTTCCTGCACCACATATTACTGTACCTGGGCAAGCTAGGACGGGCTGGGCAAGGTAGGACAGGCTGGGTAGGATAGGACGGGCTTGGCAAGGTAGGATGGGATGGGCAGGGTGGGACGGGCTGGGCAAGGAAGGACGGGCTGGGCAAGGTAGGTACGGGCTAGGCAAGGTAGACAGGCTGGGCATGTAAGACAGCTGGCAAGGTAGGACGGGCTAGCAAGGTAAGACGACTGGGCAGGTAGACGGGCTGGGCAAGGTAAGATGGGCTGGCAAGGTAGGACGGGCTGGCAAGGTAGGTCGGGCTCGGCAAGGTAGGACGGGCTAGGCAAGGTAATGTGGGCTAGGCAAGGTAGGACGGCTAGCAGTGACGGGCTAGGCAAGGTAAGACTGGCTGGGCAAGGTAGATGGGCTGGGCAAGGTGACGGGCTGGCAAGTAGCGGGCGGGTAAGGTAGGACGGGCTGGGCAAAACAGATGGGCTGTGCAAGGTAGGACAGTCTGGGCAAGTAGGACGGGCTGGCAAGGTAGATGGGCTGGCAAGTAGAACGGCTGGTAAGGTAGGACGGGCTGGCAAGGTAGTAAGGCTAGACAAGGTAGGAGGGCTGGGTAAGATAGGATGGGCTGGGAAGGTGGTATGGGCTGGACAAGGTAGGACGGGCTAGGCAAGGAGGACAGGTAGCAGGTAGGGAGGGCTAAGCAAGAAGGACATGCTGGGCAAGGTAGGATGGGCTGGGCAAGGTAGGATGGGCTAGGCAAGGTAGGACGATTGGGCAGGGTAGGAGCGGCAGGTGGACGGCTGGGCAAGGTAGGATGGTAGGCAAGGTAGACGTTGGGCAGGTGGACGCTGGGCAAGGTAGGACGGGTGGCAGTAGGATGGGCTAGGCAAGGTAGGACGATCTGGGCAGGGTAGGACAGGCTGGGCAAGGTAGTACGGGCTGGGCAGGGTAGGACGGGCTGGGCAAGGTAGGACGGGCTGGGCAAAGTAGGTCGGGCTGGGCAAGGTAGGACGGGCTAGGCAAGGTAGGACAGGCTAGGCAAGGTAGGAGGGCTAGGTAAGGTAGGACAGGCTGGGCAAGGTAGGATGGGCTGGGCAAAGTAGAATGGGCTGGGCAAGGTAGAATGGGCTGGGTAAGGTAGGACAGGCTGGGCAAGGTAGGACGGGCTATACAAGGTAGGACGGGCTGGGCAAGGTAGGTCGGGCTAGGCAAGGTAGGACGTGCTAGGCAAGGTAGGACAGGCTAGGCAAGGTAGGGAGGGCTAGGCAAGGTAGGACAGGCTGGGCAAGGAAGGATGGGCTGGGCAGGGTAGGATGGGCTAGGCAAGGTAGGACGATCTGGGCAGGGTAGGACAGGCTGGGCAAGGTAGGACGGGCTGGTCATGGTAGGACGGGCTGATCAAGGTAGGACTGGCTAGGCAAGGTAGGACAGGCTAGGCAAGGTAGGTCGAGCTGGGCAAGGTAGGACGGGCTAGGCAAGGTAGGACAGGCTAGGCAAGGTAGGGAGGGCTAGGCAAGTTAGGACAGGCTGGGCAAGGTAGGATGGGCTGGGCAAAGTAGAATGGGCTGGGCAAGGTAGAACGGGCTGGGTAAGGTAGGACAGGCTGGGCAAGGTAGGACGGGCTGTACAAGGTAGGACGGGCTGGGCAAGGTAGGATGGGCTGGGCAAGGTAGGACAGGCTGGGCAAGGTAGGATGGGCTAGGCAAGGTAGGACGATCTGGGCAGGTAGGACAGGCTGGGCAAGGTAGGACGGGCTGGGCAGGGTAGGATGGGCTGGGCGAGGTAGGACGGGCTGGGCAAGGTAGGTCGGGCTGGGCAAGGTAGGATGGGCTAGGCAAGGTAGGACAGGCTAGGCAAGGTAGGGCGGGCTAGGCAAGGTATTACAGGCTGGGCAAGGTAGGATGGGCTGGGCAAAGTAGAATGGGCTGGGCAAGGTAGAACGGGCTGGGTAAGGTAAGTCAAGCTGGGCAAGATATGACGGGCTATAGAAGGTAGGACGGGCTGGGCAAGGTAGGATGGGCTGGGCAAGGTAGGACGGGCTAGACAAGGTAGGACGGGCTGGGCAAGGTAGGACGGGCTGGGCAAGGTAGGATGGGCTAGGCAAGGTAGGACGATCTGGGCAGGGTAGGACAGGCTGGGCAAGGTAGGATGGGCTGGCAAGGTAGGATGGGCTAGGCAAGGTAGGACGATCTGGGCAGGGTAGGACAGGCTGGGCAAGGTAGGACGGGCTGGGCAAGGTAGGATGGGCTAGGCAAGGTAGGACGATCTGGGCAGGGTAGGACAGGCTGGGCAAGGTAGTACAGGCTGGCAGGGTAGGACGGGCTGGGCAAGGTAGGACGGCTGGGCAAAGTAGGTGGGGCTGGGCAAGGTAGGACGGGCTAGGCAAGTTAGGACAGGCTAGGCAAGGTAGGGAGGGCTAGGTAAGGTAGGACAGGCTGGGCAAGGTAGGATGGGCTGGGCAAAGTAGAATGGGCTGGGCAAGGTAGAATGGGCTGGGTAAGGTAGGACAGGCTGGGCAAGGTAGGACGGGCTATACAAGGTAGGACGGGCTGGGCAAGGTAGGTCGGGCTAGGCAAGGTAGGACGGGCTAGGCAAGGTAGGACAGGCTAGGCAAGGTAGGGAGGGCTAGGCAAGGTAGGACAGGCTGGGCAAGGTAGGATGGGCTGGGCAGGGTAGGATGGGCTAGGCAAGGTAGAACGATCTGGGCAGGGTAGGACAGGCTGGGCAAGGTAGGACGGGCTGGTCATGGTAGGACGGGCTGGGCAAGGTAGGACTGGCTAGGCAAGGTAGGACAGGCTAGGCAAGGTAGGTCGGGCTGGGCAAGGTAGGACGGGCTAGGCAAGGTAGGACAGGCTAGGCAAGGTAGGGAGGGCTAGGCAAGTTAGGACAGGCTGGGCAAGGTAGGATGGGCTGGCAAAGTAGAATGGGCTGGGCAAGGTAGAACGGGCTGGGTAAGGTAGGACAGGCTGGCAAGGTAGGACGGGCTATGCAAGGTAGGACGGGCTGGGCAAGGTAGGATGGGCTGGGCAAGGTAGGACAGGCTGGGCAAGGTAGGATGGGCTAGGCAAGGTAGGACGATCTGGGCAGGGTAGGACAGGCTGGGCAAGGTAGGACGGGCTGGGCAGGGTAGGATGGGCTGGGCGAGGTAGGACGGGCTGGGCAAGGTAGGTCGGGCTGGGCAAGGTAGGATGGGCTAGGCAAGGTAGGACAGGCTAGGCAAAGTAGGGGGGGCTAGGCAAGGTATTACAGGCGGGGCAAGGTAGGATGGGTTTGGGCAAAGTAAATGGGCTGGGAAAGGGTAAACGGGCTGGGAAGGAAGTCAAGCGGGGAAGATATACGGGTTTTAAAAGGGTTTGGGATGGGCGGGCAATGTAGGACGGGCTGAAAAGGGTGGGAGGGGTGGGCAAGGGTAGGACGGACCAGCAAGGAAGGGGGGGGAAAAGTGGACGGGCTGGGCAAGGTAGGCGGGCTGGGAAAGATAGGAGGGCGGGGCAAATAGGACGGGTAGGAAAGGGGGAGGGGCGGGGAAGGTAAGCTGCTGGGCAAAGTAGGACGGGCTGGGCAAGGGGGATGGCTGGAAATGCCTCCCTCTTCATTTAAACCCTCTTCCAAAAAATCTATTCCCAGTTAACCAGTTTATTTCTTTCAAATATTGCACGCAATCACAGGGCGTGATTTAGATTTTAAAAAAGAAGTTTTGGGATGACGCTGAATAATATGATTTTTCACAAAAATAAACCTTCCAAGCGCGAACGGAGTGAGTTTTAAAGGGAATATTAAAGGAGAAGAAGAAGCTTACAAACGACGTTTCGGTCGACTTGGACCATTGACAAGTCACACAAACGAGGTGGAGGGACGGCAAAATTTAGGCAGGGGGGAGGTGAGGTATAGAAATAGAGTATATAGAGTAGTATTTGAGACAAGAATTGTATATAATACCAACAAATGAAATTAAGACCATCCAAAAACCCCCGGGCCCCCCCATCGAAACGTTTCGCTCCCACCAAAGCCAATGGGGCGAAACTCCACACCAAGACAACCAGACGCCCAATTTTTTCCCAATATTGTAGTGAAAAAGAAGAGGTAGTAGAGTGGAGTGGGGAAGGGGAAAATAAGGATGACGACCAGTCAAAATACAAAGGAAGGGGAGCACTGAAAAGGAGCTAGAAACCCACAGAGGGGACAAGCGCACAGAGGTGCGGAAAGGGAATGGTGAAAAAAATAAAGAAGGAACAGAAAACGAGAAAGGAGAGAAAAAAGAAAACCCCAAGGAAAAAAGGAAGGAGGAAAGGGGAAGAGGGAGAAGAAAAAAAAAGAAAAAGAAAAAAAAGGGATAAATTTAAGACGGGTTCTGAAAGTTTGGAGCTTTTAAAATGTATGGGAGGAAGGCTCACAGAGACGAGCCAGGCTAAAGTTCTCAAGGAAGGGGGTATTGAGAGGGTTAACTAGACGGGGACTGTTCGGTTGGAATAGGGGGAAACAATTCTAGCAGAAGACCCGTCAAAAGGATGGCTATGACTTGACGTGACAGAAAAGGCATTGTTTGGTCGCAAGCCCAACACTTTTGAAAATGTGCGGCTCTGGTTTCTTTTTGTGGACGTTTCGCCCCTCCATTGGTGGGTTGGGTGGCGAAAAAGTCTACGATGGGGTGCCCGGTGTTGTGCATGGGGTTTTTTATTTCATCTTGCGGGAAATTATATACAATTCTTTCTACTATACTACTACTACCAACCTCTTCCTGCCTAATAAAGCCCTCCCGCCCACCCCTTGGGTTTGTGTGACTTTTTCAATGGGCCAAGTTGGACCGAAAGTCGTCGTAAGCTCTTTTTTTTATTGGGGTTATTTTTGATCGTTCCGTCACGTTTGTGCCCCTTTTTTTTTATTTTTGGGAAGGATCTGGATGATTTAATAAAGCTTTTAAATGAGTGACAGAATTTTAGCTAACCAAAATTTGGTAGTAGTTACCACCACCACATACTAATAATGGTAAGTTTTCTCCATCCACCAGAAGGAACAGGAAATTTCAGAAGTTTAAACCACATATTTCCCAGCCTAATAACCACCAGAGTGTGAATAAGACTAATTCCCAAGTACCTGCCCAGGGTAGTTTTAAGGCTGCAGTCATAGGTCCAGGACTACAAGGAACAGGTAGGACGAGCCCAGTCCCCAGAGTCAAGGGACCCAACCTAGGTCAAATGGGCAGGTGGTCTTTAAACCTTATTACAGTACTTACTGTCATAAACAGGCATCTGCAGCCATATTGCAAGATGTGCAGAGATCAGGCTGTTGCAGGGGCTTCTCAAGTAGATACACCAGGTATCCACACGGTAGCTAGTATTGAAGTGTTACTCCCGGGTATATCATGTAACTCAGAAGTTTTGGACCCTCGGATGAAGATCTTAACAAGTACACCCTGGCCTTACACCAAAATGAAGGTAGAGAGAGTGTGAGGTGGCTGGAGTTGTGGGGAATGAGACTTCTAGCAGTGAGGTGCAGTCTGTCTCTCGCTGTGAGGAGGCTGTAGTTGGGCAGGTAGCAACGGCTACCAGCAGTGAGGTGCAGCCCAGCACCTGCTACAAGTGGCGAGTTGTTCACAGTAATGGGAGGCGCATCAGAGTAAGGAAAATTAAGAGTGAAGATCTGAAGGTAGGAAATCGCTTCTCTGTTCTCCAGGATGAATGTACTTCAGTGGCCAGTGAAGGTAAGGGTACTACTGCCCTGCTAATGAAGGTAAGGCATTCTTGTGGTTGGTGACTCTCAGGTAAGATATATTGACCGTGCTTTTTGTAATAGGAATAAGAAGATGAGAGATAGAGTGTGCTTCCCTGGAGCTGGTGTTGGGGACATTGTCAACAGGCTGGATAATATCATGTCAGGTAATGGGAAACAAGCCCATTATCTGTCTCATGCTGGTGGAAATGATATTGGGAAGGGTAGGAGAGAAGAGCTGCTAGATAAGTACAGGTCAGCTATAGATTTCATTAAGTCTAAGGGAGGGATCCCAATCATATGTAGCATCTTGCCTAGAAGGGGAGTAGGAAATGAATGGTTGTCTAGGGCAATTGTGTAAATTGCTGGCTAGACAGATACTGCAAGGAACTTGCAATCCCATTCATTGACAACTGGAACAACTTTTATGGCAAACATGATATGTATGCAAGGGATGGGGTACATCTCTCTGGGGCAGGGGTGGTAGCACTTGCAGACTCGATTGAGAAGGCCATTGGTGAAATGCCTATGATTTTAAATTGATGGAAGATAGAGGTATGGGTGTGTGTGGGAAACAAGCAGGTTGCAACACTAGGGTTGGAAACAGTAAATGTATAAAAGGCATTCAGCATGAAGTTATAAATAAAGACAATAGAAAGGTCAGCAACAAAGGGGGACAGCAGAGGGCAGCAAGGGACTAGCTCCCTTAAGGTTTACTATACTAATAGCAGGAGTGTTAGAAATAAGATAGATGAGCTAAGATTAATTGCAAGTGCAGGAAACATAGATATTATTGCTATAACAGAGACCTGGCTCAATCTGAAAGATAGAGAGATGCCCTCTGAATGTTACATACAAGGCTATAAATTATTCCACACTGACGGGTCAACAGGAAAGGTGGTGGAGTAGCGATGTATGTCAGAGACAATTTAAATTGTTGTGTTAGACAAGATATTAAATTAGAAGCGTCAGCCACTGAATCTGTTTGGTTACAGCTTCTCGAGGGGCCGAGAAAAAAATAATTTTGGGTGT
>NC_069439.1:32165982-32187842 GCF_026875155.1 Cherax quadricarinatus
GAATCTCTGCCGGGTAACATGGAGGTACAGTAACATGGTTGACTGAGGAACTCTCTGCCGGGTAACTATGGAAGGTACAGTAATATGGTTGAGTGAGGAACTCTCTGCCGGGTAACTATGGAAGGTACAGTAATATGGTTGAGTGAGGAACTCTCTGCCAGGTAACTATGGAAGGTACAGTAATATGGTTGACTGAGGAACTCTCCGCCGGATAACTATGGAAGGTACAGTAAGATGCATATATTTGTTCACATAAGAACATAAGAATGGAGGAACACTGCAGAAGGCCTACTGGCCCATGCGAGGCAAGTCCTTATCAAAACGACCTCTACCTAAAACTACCCAAGAAATAACTCCCATACCCAATGACACCAATCAAACCCAGCCCCTCCCACTCATATGTTTGCCCAATCTCTTCTTAAAGCTACCCAGGGTCCTAGCCTCTATCATCCCACTGGGAAGACTGTTCCACGCATCTACGTTAGAAAACCAGTACTTACCTACGTCCTTTCTAAATCTAAATTTAACCAGCTTAAATTCATTAATTCTGGTTCTTACCTGGTTTGACACCCTGGAGTTACCTCGAGTTTACCTGGAGAGAGTTCTGGGGGTCAACGCTCCCGCGGCCCGGCCTGTGACCAGGCCTCCTGGTGGATAAGAGCCTGATCAACCAGGCTGTTACTGCTGGCTGCACGCAAACCAGCGTATGTTGCATCGTCTGCCAAGTCTTTTGCTTTCGTTGTGAGTGATTTTCGTGTGCAAGTTCGGTACTAGTCCCTTTAGGATTTTCCAGGTGTATATAATCATGTATCTCTCCCGCCTGCGTTCCAGGGAATACAGGCTCAGGAACTTCAAGCTCTCCCAGTAATTGAGGTGTTTTATCTCTGTTATGCACGCCGTGAAGGTTCTCTGTACATTTTCTAGGTCAGCAATTTCACCTGCCTCGAAAGGTGCCGTTAGTGTGCAGCAATATTCCAGCCTAGATAGAACAAGTGACCTGAAGAGTGTCATCATGGGCTTGGCCTCCCTAGTTTTGAAGGTTCTCATTATCCATCCTGTCATTTTTCTAGCAGATGTGATTGATACAATGTTATGGTCTTTGAAGGTGAGATCCTCCGACATGGTCACTCCCAGGTTTTTGACGTTGGTGTTTCGCTCTATTTTGTGGCCAGAATTTGTTTTGTACTCTGATGAAGATTTAATTTCCTCTTGTTTACCATATCTGAGTAATTGAAATTTCTCATTGTTGAACTTCATATTGTTTTCTGCAGCCCACTGAAAGATTTGGTTGATGTCCGCCTGGAGCCTTGCAGTTTTCTGAAATGGAAGACACTGTCATGCAGATTCAGGTGTCATCTGCAAAGGAAGACACAGTGCTGTGGCTGACATCCTTGTCTATTTCAGATATGAGGATGAGAAACAAGATGGGAACGAGTACTGTGCCTTGTGGAACAGAGCTTTTCACCATAGCCGCCTCGGACTTTACTCTGTTGACTAATACTCTTTGTGTTCTGTTTGTGAGGAAATAATAGATCCATCTACCAACTTTTCCTGTTATTCCTTTAGCATGCATTTTGAGCGCAATTACGCCATGGTCACACTTGTCGAAGGCTTTTGCAAAGTCTGTATATATTACATCTGCATTCTTTTTGTCTTCTAGTGCATCTAGGAGCTTGTCGTAGTGATCCAATAGTTGAGACAGACGGAGCGACCTGTTTTTAACCCATGTTGCCATGGGTTGTGTAATTTATGGGTTTCTAGATGGGTGGCGATCTTCTTTTTAGGACCCTTTCAAAGATTTTTTATGATTGGGATGTTAGTGCTGATAAATTAGCAACATGTGCAACTCTTGGGTATCTTTATTGAGGAAACGTTTCGCCACACAGTTGGCTTCATCAGTCCATATGTAGGAGAAACTTGAAGAACAGGGGGGAAATGAATTAATCAGTCCCTCAACCTGAGTCGATGTATTCAGTCCATCAATCTTGAATAGAATAGGCAATATGAGCAGAGAAGCAGCTTATAAACCGTATGGCAGGAGAGGTTTCAGCAGTCATAGGTGGTGTCACATTTGTTCAATGTGGAAGTAGGTCGTGCCCAAGAATTAGGCAAGCGAAGAATTCCTAAGTATTAAGATCCCAAGAAGTTGCAGTGTCTGACAGGTTTGTAGATGAATGGTTCAGAGAACCGACATGTTGAAAATTAGACACATGTGCAAAATCTTGGGTATCTTTATTGAGGAAACGTTTTGCCACACAGTGGCTTCATCAGTCCATACGTAGGAGAAACTTGAAGAACAGGGGAGAATGAGGTAATCAGCCCCTCAACCTTGAGTCGATGTATTCAGTCCATCAATCTTGAATAGAATACGGCATATGAGCAGAGAAGCAGTTTTATAAACTGTATGCAGGAGAGGTGCAGCAGTCATAGGTGGTGTCACATTTTTTTCAATGTGGAAAGTAGGTCGTGCCCAAGAATTAGGCAAGCAAAGAATTCCTAAGTATTAAGATCCCAGAAGTTGCAGTGTCTGACAGGTTTGTAGATGAATGGTTCAGAGAACCGACATGTTGATAAATTAGACACATCGACTCAAGGTTTGAGGGACTGATTCCCTCAGACTTTACTTTTTTGACTACTACTCTTTGTGAGGAAATTATTAGAATCCATCTCCCAATTTTTCCTGTTATTCCTCTAGCACGCATTTTGTGCGCTATTACGCCATGGTCACACTTGTCAAAGGCTCTTGCAAAGTCCGTATATATTTGTTAAAGAATATTTGGCCTTACCTGCTGTGTTCATTATAAAAATATATAATGAACACTTAGCTGATAATGACAGCAAATCGTCTACACAAGCCGCCCCTGCAGACGAGTCTAGAAGCTTCGAAACCTTTTCACAACATGGGCTGTCAAGAGATACAAATTTGTAAGTATAAATTACCCCTGGGGGGTTTGTTATGTCGCAATTTCATTCGATGATGGCTGACGAAATACTTACTTGTTTGGACTCAAAAGTCCACACCTTAACTGCCGATTATGGGTTGATTACAAACTCTTGTGACTCAAGAATTGCGCAATCCCCCGATCTACAAGAATTCGTAACATACCTTGCTCTTTTTTAACGTGAGCTAGGGTGTTCTCAACCCCTTCGACAGATATCGGTGACTTGATAGAAGCGAAGTGTCTTGGATGTCCCGTCTTCCCATTGTCTAGGAAACGCACACTGGTACACTATGTTCCACAAGATTTGTCTTTATTTTTCACAATGTTTCACAAGGAAGCTGATCACACTTCTCCTATGTTTTATCGTGTTTTGTGAGACACTTTATTCACACTAACGAACAGATTCAGTGTTCTTTGTTGGTTATCCTGGCGTCAGTGTCACTCTCACTAGAGTCAAAGATAGTCTCCCAGACGCTACAGCGCTCCAGGGCCGGGTCACTGCCCCCAGCACAAAAAAAAAAAAACGCTGACCTAGTACCTTGCACCTTGTCACCTCCTCGATGAAGCAAAGCAGAATGTTTGTTTCTTGCGGTCTTAAGCGTAGAAACAATGTACACTATTTTTACTTTTGGTAATAAAGTGGGAGCAGGTTTTTCCCTTTAAATTTGGGTCCTGCAAAGTAAGAATGTATTGTCTCTTATAAAAATACACTTTGCAAAAAAACCACCGCTGCAAGGAGCAGAGGTCACTTGACTATGTCGATAGCATCTGTGATAAATTTTACTCACTCTAGCAGTAAACAAGACGCTCGCCCCTTCTGAGTGGCCCCTCAGGGCTGAGAGGCTTGGCCCCTCAGGGCTGAAAGGGTTGAAGGGGGCTGATACCCCCCTCCGGAGAAAATTTCTCCACACTGGGGGCGGCAGGGGTCGCTGCAGGTGAACTATTCATCACTTAACTTTTAATTTAATTTTCTCACTCGCCACCACTGCTGCTTGTCTTTTCTGAACAGCTTTAGTCTGTGGGTTTCTGGAGAATCAACTAATTTTGTTTTCAACACTGTGAAATTTCTAACGGCACTAGTTTATTTATTGCCCCGTTTTATTCACTACCCCTTTGTTTAAAACATCAACTGTCCTGATGATTCCATTTGCATCAGGATATAGGTCACAATTTTCCAAGTGGCCATTGGGACCTCGGACCATCATTGTCGATAATTCACTATGTCACCAGGTCTTAAGGACTTTTGATTTTCAGGAACACCAGCTCCATAGAAGTGTTCTCTCAATGAGGTGAGATAGTCTTCTCGCCAAATTTTCTCCCAACGTTCAATCACTTTATTAAGGTGTTTGAATTTACGTCTGAGTTGCTCAGGTTGAAATAAGTAGGATCCTCTATGATTCTTTATATTCATGGGAGGGAAAAGGTTCGAGCCTTCTGGCATGGAGTAAATGAGATGGACTTAACACTTCTAAATTGTCCAGATTTATCGGTAACATAAGTTAGAGGTTGTGTTGACTCTATTTTCTATTTCGTCACAACTGGACGGAAAATTTTTCTAAGTCTATTCTCTGACGATGAAGAGTCTTCCTTAAACAACGCTTTTACAAAAGCCGATCATTTTTTTCATAAAATCCGCCGTGCCATGGAGATTTTGGAGGAAAGTATCTCCAACGACATCTGCGTTGATTCAGCATCTGTTGTACTTCTGGTTGATCAAAGATTTTTGCTTATATAAGCAGCACCAGCAACAAAGTTCGTTGCCCTTATCTGAAATCATCAGTCTGGGACATGCCCTTCTGGCTGCAAAACATTCTGAATAATTTGATAAAAGTTCCACAGACATGTCAGTGGGCTACTTCTAGATTGTACTGCTCTAGTTGTAGCACAAGTTTAACAACAGATGTAGGGCAGATGTAGATGTAGGCAGGGTAGATGGGGGGCAATTTGCCGCGCGCGCTCACCGAAAAATCGAAAAAAAATGGATATTGAGTTATATATTACTGAAAAAAATAGCTCAACTCTTTGGCAACACAATGGTACCAAAATGAATGTTCTACGACGTTTCTACAAGAAAATTATAGTCATTTATATCAGGTATGGGACGGCGATGTTGGTACCGAGTCTGCTCACGGCCTAATATTTTTTGGAGTTATTTTCTTGTTTTTTATCGCCTTTTCTTGCATTATTCTTTTTATATTTTAAAAAACTGACTATTTGGCATCATAAAACAGTAGGTGGAGCTTATCAGCAGACTTAGTGACTACCGGGAACCAGGGCGGGAAAAGCTCACGTGTTCCTGCTCCCCAGGTGCCAGCCAGGAATCACCCATTATTACGCTTATATCAGCTTTATATCAACTCTACGGCTTATTTGTCTATCGAATTGATCTAATATGATATAATAAACACTCTAAATAACATACACAAATGTTTTTTAAAACTCTAGACTGAATAAAATAGGCCATAATTTGGCCCAGAGATTATCGGAATATTTCGTTTTAAAAAGTGTATTGGTCACCCTGTCGTCTCTGAGTAAGAGAAAACGGTTTTTTTGAGAGGCTAACTGCACTAGAACATCAAATTTACTAAGAAATACACCCAAACAAACGCGATTTTCGCGAAAATTTTTTTTTTTTTTTTGGAGACGGGGCCGGCCGGCTTCCCGGCCGATATCTCGGAAGTAACTTATTCACCTATAATTCGATGTGGGTCCTTTATTAAATTAATTAAATGGAATAATATTCCAGATATTGTAGAATAATGATTTCTCTTTTTTTGACCGTAGAATTTTTTTGGAAATATTCCAAAATACTTCGGGGAGTTATGGGGGAGAAAAGGGCAGATTTTTTTGCCATATTCCAGATACTAACAAACTTTATTTTTTTGTAAAAATAACGAAAAGGGTATTTAGGGGGAAACTTGGGGCCGAATTAGTATTAGCATTGTTCTCTCCCCCAAAGTTCCAAACCACCTTACGTAGCCGCATAAAAGGTTACATCAACTAAAGGCTTTTTCATAAACGTCTTTTCTCTTGTTGTTTGATTTATTTTTTTTTATAAATATTTTCAAGAAAAGTGAAACACTTTGCTTGTCACCAAAACTGGGGAAAAACGGAGGGAAAATAACGAGTTACGAAATTTCCCCCTACACCCCCCTTTATGGGAACTTTGTAAAACTTTTTTGGTTAAAATTATGGTCCAGTGAATCTACCCTGTCCCCTCAAATGGGTAATGACAAACTCTTTCAGGGGATATGGAGTGGACCGGATACTGACATACTCGCATACGTAGGACGACAAGAAATACAGCCCCTTTATTTTTTTTTTCAACTTTTCGACCTTGAGGTACCAGTGGGATTGTCGTATAAAAAAGGGTGTGCAGTACCCCCCCCCTTTAACACTTTATGGGGGCGTTTTGCAAAATCGTTTTGTTACCAATGATTTTTGGGGGAAATATTGGATTATGGCTTTTAGGTATGAAATTATAAATTTTCCCCGCATCTTTAAAATTTTTTCTGAGCAGATAAAGTCCAAAAAAATCTGGCGGGTTTTTTTTTTGGGGGATTTATTTTTGTGTTTCTAGAAATTTTATTTGTAGAGAAAACATTTTCTGTATGTTTCCCAGTATTTAATGGGTTCAAGCTTCATAATCGGGTTTTAAATTCCTTAATGAATTTAAAGACAAGAGCTGTAACTCTTAAGAGTTTACCCAAAGATGATAATTAATCCATCAATGACTATTTCTGTTGGGGTGTTGCAGTATTTACACAACTTATTTCTGTGTTTCAAGCAGACGTTTTTTTCGGCTAATGTGAGTTTTTTTGTGAGGCCAGTTTTTTTCATTGAGACCCGTTCGGTCCGGGGGAGCCATAATTTTTATTATAAAAATTTTTTCTTGAGGGGGGCACCAGTCAACATGTCAGTTTTCCCTTTGGGGTAGAGACGTGGAAAAGAGTAAATCCCGCATCTTTTTTTTTCTGCATCCTTGTTCTGTACATGACCAACTTCCCTTTTTTATTTCTTAACCAGGGGAAAACTGCCTCTTTATCACCCAGATCAGGGTTTTCTCAATAGGAGATGATCAAGTATTTGTTAGATAGACAGCAAATTTTTACTCATAATGTTCATTCCCAATTGTGGACTGTTCTGACCTTAAAGGGGTACCCTGGCCTTTGAAGTAATTAGTGTACTTCCTTCACATTACTCGTAACACAGCGCCATAACCCTGGTTGCGCACACGAACACATGAATGTGTACTTGTTTCCCTCTTGACCTTTTGTCGGGGAAAATGAATTTGTGAAGTTGTTTAAAACCCCCTGTATTTCACCCCTGTTGACTCATTTCTAGAGGCAAGTTCTATCCCATCCAATTTTGAGTTTCCATGCATTTGCAAAAGCTTTTTTACCCTTTGGAAAAATGGTGAGACGATCTAGAGGATCAAAACTTTGTATACTCGACAGAAAACTATTTTTAGTGAGTGGACTGCATGATTTATTGTTTTCCCTTTTGAGACTAAAGGTATTTTCCCTGGGTTCCCAAATTAAGTCCCACAATTTTGCAATCGGGAATTTCGTTTCAGGGAATCTTTTTTTATAAGTTCCCTTAATTGCTTTAATTTGTATTCCACACCTAGGGGAATTTCTTCTTTATCCCCTTGTTAGCTTCTCGAAAGGATTTCAAACCTCCTCTTTTTCACGTCCCCTTAAAGATTTCCACAAAAGAAATTTTTCTTTAAGATTCTTTGAAGGGATTTTAAATTTTCTTCAAATGTGTATTAAGTAGCTTTAGTAGAATGGAGAGGATGTTGCACCAAAAAAAAACTGATTTGAAACGAAATTTTTTCACGGGACTTTGAGGATCATGTGGATTTTCAGGCCACAAGAATCGAGTAAAAATCTCTTTCTATTTCTGAGCCCTATCTTAAGAAACCTTGGAAATATCACCGTGTGGGCTTGGGTTTGTGCAAATTTTAACCCCGCCCCAAAGCTTCTCAGTTAGTGAGGGTCCGGGTCATCAACAGTCTTTAAGATTTGTACACTTATTCCACGTGCCTGAAATTATATACAACAGTAGTGGAGGGTTTCAAAATCTTTTTGACTCCTGGGCGGGAGAAATAGCGTTTGTTTTCAATTATTTTCGATTTTTTCCTAAATGAATTTATTGTAAAACTGTTCTTGTTGATATATCAAGACAGTCTTACTCTGGTTTTTCCCTGACCCATTTTTTTGGCTTTCATGTCTAAAAACCTGCGAAAATTGCTGGGAGATGTGGGGGTTTTTAAAATTTCCCATGGTCCCCCAACCCAATACTGCCATTTTTAAAATTTTTCAGTGTCCAAATATTGGTTATAAGTCTGAGACTTTGGGGGGTTTGGGTTTTTTTACTCATCCCTATCGCATCTAAATCCCACAACTTATCAACTGGTCATTCATTTCTTCCATAATGTAATTTTTGCTGTGGTACTGATCAGGGGTTATTTCGTAACAGTACTTTTTCCCACGAATCATACAGCTTCTTTCCCATTTTGAGGGGAAGGGACCAATATCATGTGGCCTCCTGCTTTTTCAGCAAAAAAACCATGTTTATTACTATATTTTGCAAAAACGTGATAAAATCATTCCAATGATTAAATCATTGGTAATGTGTCCGTTTTTGGGGGGAACTACCTTACTGCTTTTAGTCCTGTTTCTTTTTTTGCACAACTTAAAACTCTCCACGCTTTTTCCTTTTTTTTTGCCCAAAAAGTATTTTAGGGTTTTCGTTTGAATTAAAAAAAACTAAAATGTTTTTTTTTTTTTTTGCTGCAATGCCCCTTGGGGGCCTTTTTATTTTAAATTGGTTTTTTTTTTAAAAAAATTTGGCATCGGGGCAGTTTTTTAAATTATCTCTCACATTTAATGCTTTTTTTGTTGCTTTTTTTTATTCGGGGTTTTGCCGGTTTGCAAAAATTTTTGGGCAAAAAAACTTTTTAACATACCCTTGGGATTTTTCCTTTTCATACATTTTTTCCCCTTTTTCACCCCAAAATTGTGTTTTTTTCAGTGTGAAATTTTTACGTGCCCCAATGTGTTTTAAACAAAACGTTAAGGTCCCAAAAAAAAACATTTTGGGGCGTTTATTTACAGTTTTTTTTGCTTTGGATTCCAGGGTTTATAAAAGTAATTTTTCCCCCATTGGGTTTTTTATGGTTTTTTTTCACTGGTGAAATTTTTTTTTTACTTTTTGGGGTTTTTTTGTTTTCTTAAATAAAATTTTTTAACCATTAATTTTTAAAGTGAAACTTTTTTTAAATTTTAAAGTTAAAAATTTTTTGGTCATTTACCTTAAAAAATAAACCCAAATTTTTTTTACCGGGGAAAATTCCCCGGAAAGTTGGGGGTTTTAAGCCCCCGGGGGGTCTAACCAGGGCCCTTTTGGAAAACCCCCCGGCTTTTTGGGACCAAAAACCAAAGAATTAACTATTTTCTAAGTTTCTAAAGCTTAGTTGAATAAAAAGTTTTGGCTTTTCTGAAATTAAATGAAAAAACCACCCCCAAAAAATTTTCCTTAAAAAGGCTATTTTTAATTACCCTTTAACCAAAAGTTTTTTATGAAGGTTTTATCCCACAAAAATTAAATTGAAATTTTCAATTATCATGCGTTCTTAATTTTTATGGGTTAAAAACAAAAATTTTAATTTTTCCCCCGGAAAATAGAAATTTTAAAGTTGGAGGAATTTTTTTTGTTAAATAAATTTTTGCCCTATTTATAATTTGTCGAGTTTTTCCAAAGCCTTTATTTCCCCAAATTTTTATCACTAAAAACCAAAATTTTTAAACCTAAAGGATTTTGTGAAAATTTTTTTAAGGATAGTTTTTTAAACCCTTTTTTTTAAAACGATTATTTTTAAAATTTTTGATCAAAATCCATAAGCTAAATTAGTTTTTTTGGTAATTTGTTTAAAGCAAAGAGTTTTCCAAACCTTTTAAAGGTATCTGAAATTAAAACGAGGTTTAAAAAAACTTCCTTAACACGATTTTTTTTTTTATACATAATCACAGAATACTACCCATTTAATTACCTAAAATAAAAGAATTTTAAAATTCTTTTCGGTTTTAGGAATTCCCTGCCCTTTTCTAAAAACATTATAACCTTTATTAAAAAAAAATCAAAGTTTTGTAATAAAAAATTTCAAATTAAAAATTTATGAAATTAATTTAAAAAAAACCTTTTTTTAAAAACCCCCCGTTTTTTTGAAACTTAACCCGTTTTTTTGGCTTAAAAAAATTTAAAATTGGAAAAACATAACCAAAATTATTGGGGGTTTTTAATCAGCATTTTAGATTGGAGATTTGGAGGTCAATTTCCCCCCCCCTTTTTTTTTTGAGCACCCCCCTTTTGTTTTGGGGGGGTGGGGGCCTTTTTTTTGGTGCCCCTTTTTATTATTGGGGGGAAATCAATTTTTGAAAAAATGTAAACACGTTTTTTTTTTCAAAACTTCTCATGGGTTTTTTGTACATTGTAAAAAATTTACCCCAGGTTTTTACCTTCCTCCCATAATTTTTGGGAAAATTTTTTTTTCTCGGGCATTATAAAAATATAAAAACCTTGCTTAAAAAGCGCAACCCCACACGGGTTCGAAAACTGGCTTGAAACTTAAAAAGGGGTTCAAAATACAATTTGGAAAAAATTACCCCTTTTGTTTTTCCCCTTTTCATTCAAGGATGGCTGACAATATTTTTTTTTTCGGGGCCCCATTTCAAAAGGTTTTTCCAAAAACCTTGTTCAAAAAAATTTGGGAATACTACAAATCGTTCCTTTTTTTCGGGCATGGGTTTTTTTCCCCCCCTTAAAATATCGGGGCGATAAAGTGAAAGGGCCTTGCCCGTCTTCCAGCAAAAAAACTTCCTAGTTCCCAAATTTTTCATTTTTAAAGCAAAAGAAGCTGTTCCCTTCTCCCTAATTTTTTTGTAACACTTTTTTAAAAAAAGACAGGTTTTTTTTTTTCCTGCGGTGATTTCTCTAATAAAATATTCCCCCGAAGCAAAAGGCCCCTGCCCCCCCAAACACAAAAAAAAGGAAGTTTTAAAAACTTTCCCTCCCGGAAAAAACAAATTTTTGTTTTGTGTTTTGGTTTTGGGTTTTTTTTTTTTGGGGGGGTTTTTTTTTTGGGGTTTTTTTTTTTTTTTTTTTTTTTTTTTTTTTGGTTTTTTTTTTTTTGGGGGGTTTTTTTTTTTTTTGGGTGTGTTTTTGCCCTTGTTTTTTTGGGGTTTTGTTTTTTTGCTGTCTTAAGCGTAGACAACAATGTACATATTTTACTAGGTAAAAAAAGGGGGACGGGATTTTTTTAAATTGTCCTGCTAAGTAAGAATGTATTGTTTTATAAAAATACACGTTCAACACCGCTGAAAGGGAGCAAAGGTCACTTGACTACGTCGCATGCATTTGTGATCAATTACTCACTCTAGCAAAAAACAAACCTCGCCCCTTCTGAGGGGCCCCCCTCGGCTGAGAGGCTTGGCCCCTCAGGGCTGAAAGGGTTAAGGGGCTGAACCCCGCTCCTGGAAAAAAAATTTCCAAATTTTCATCTGCATTCTTTTTGTTTTAGGCATTAGGCCCTTGTCTAGTGATACTGTAGTTGGGACAGACAGGAGCGACCTGCCTAAACCCATGTTGCCCGGGTTGTGTAATTGAGGGTTACTAGAGGGTGGTGATCTTGCATCTTGGGACCCTTTTAAAAGATTTTTTATGGGTTTTGGGGATGGTTGGGTTTTTTTGCTTTTGCATTTAGCCCACTTTGGGGAGTGCTGCCATGTCTTTTTGTGTATATAAGGGGGGACGCCCCCCGTGCCAGCTCCCTCCCCTAGGATGGTAAAAGCACGTATAGGGGCTTTTTGCAGTTCTTGATAAACACTGAGTCCATGATCGGGCCGGGGCAGAGGCAGGGGCATGCCATTTATCGCCTGTTTGAAGCTTTTTGGCATCGGATAACATAGAAGGCATTGTTTTTCCAATTCTGTGGCTCTCTCATGAAAAAAATTTGTTTAGATCTTCGATTTCCCCTTGGTTAGGGGTTGCTAAAATCGAGTCATACTGGGGCTTTATAGCTAATCATTTCCTTGCGTCATCTGTTAGGGCCATTTTTAAGTAGGGGCCCAATACTGGAGTTGTTTTTCGACTTTTATTTGGGTAAGAAAAGAAAAAACTTGGGTTTTTTTTTTTTCATTTTGGCTTTTAGTTTTTCCGCTTTTCTGACTCCTATAAGATTCCCTTTAACTTTAGTTCGTGTTTGCTGTTTCTTGACCCAAAAATCCTCCCCATTTCAAATATTGGGCCCCTTTTAGCCCCCTCTGAAAGAACCCCTCCTTCATTTTACATCTACCTTCCTTTTTTTTTAAAGGAAAACCTTGGCATCATCGAGTACCACCCCAGTTAATCTGTTTTTAGCTAAATTGGGGTCTGTGTTTCTTAGCTATCTTCCCACTTAATCGTTTTAGACTTGATTTACTTAGTCCCACTTTATGTTCTTGTTTTTGAAGTTGAATTTGGTTTGAAGACCCCTTCGTGACTAATCTCATTTTGTGGGTCTGGGGCTCTGCGCATACATGTGAACCCGATTATGTTGTGATCTGAGTATATTTTTTTGATATGGTGACATTTCATATCAGATCATCATTGTAAGTGAAGATGAAATCTAGTGTATTCTCCAGTCTAGTAGACTCTCTTATTTGTTGCTTTAAGTTGAATTTTGTGCAGAGATTTAAAAACTCGTGTGTGTGTGAGTTCTTGTTAGAGCTGCCTGCTGGTGTTATCACTGCAACAACATTATTTGCTATATTTCTCCATTTTAGGTGCCTCAAGTTGAAATCCCCCAGGAGCAAGATGTTGGGGGCAGGAGCTGGCAGATTTTCCAGACAGTGGTCAATTTTTGACAGCTGTTCCTAGAATTGCTGGGGTGTTGCATCTAGAGGCTTGTAGACTACCACAATGACTAGGTTTTTTTCTTGATCTTTACTGCTAAAACTTCCACTACATCATTTGAAGCATTAAGAAGTGTTGTGACCCCTGAATGGGTCACAATGTATATAATGTATATTACTTTTTCATATAATTTTATATTTCTTACATTTGCGATAATAGCTAAATCGTAAATATATTGCTTTATATTATTATTTGACTTAGTTATATTATTAGGTAGGTTGTAACATTTTTATATTATTATTCAGTGCTCATAGTTTAAGTCTTAATTGTCTAACTACTGTAATTATTGCTCGTTGCTCATTTCCCTGCCGGCTTCTCAGTGTTGCTGAGCAGTAGCAGCATGGAGTCATGTGATCAGGAAGGGGTGATCACACCTCTCTTGACGGTTGGACGTTTTTCCTAGCAAGACGTGCCTCTAGCTCTCCCTTGCTGGCCCTTGTTGGAAGATCGTCTCTGTCACTTTTTTGTTGGGTTTTTCTGTGTAACTCTGTTCACAGAACATGGCCTAGACTTAGTGATTTTTGACATTGTACTGAGGTTGTGAGTCGCATAGACACTGTGGAATCTCAGGTCCTGAGTTTCTGACTTAATTTGACTGGGGATCTGTGTACTGTCACAGTCGGGGATTTTCTAATGCTGAACTTAGATTCAGAGTATGGGAGTTTTGTGACTTTTGTGGAGGATCTGGTCCTATCTCTGAGGAACAGTTTGAGAGGATGGAACACCTCATTATGTTGCAGACTGCACAAATAGAGGCACAGAGGAAATTGAACGAAGAAGATTTCCAGAGAGAAAATGTTCGTCTCACAAGACAACAGACTGATAGATCTGACGAAGTTGATAAACCTGTTAGCCACAACAGGACACTTTTAATGTGCAGAAAGCTGCCTCAATGGTTCCTAAGTTTTTTGAGAGTGACTTAGACCCTATTTTGATCTTTTTGAAAACCGGGCACATGCTATGAACTGGCCAGGTAAGCACTGGGCTACCTTTTTTCCCACACAGTTTTTGACAGAAAGAGCTCAAACTTGTACTGCTGCTTTACCCTTTGCCAATACTTTAGTTATGATGCTGTCAAGAAACTATTCTAGAGACATATAACTTGTTACCCATAAGTTATCATCAAGATCAAACTTGTGTTTGAGTTTGCTTATGAGAAAAAGTTGCATTCGGGGAGGAGGGCAGAGCAGCTAAGAGTAATAACTACGAAAAGTCTAGTTCAGTTGTTACTACATGAAGAGTTTAAAAAACTGTATGTCTGCTGACATACAAGAATATCTGATTGATCATACTGCCTCGGATATTCTGGAAACTCGCCCTTAGCAGACAATTACGAAATTTCTCACAAACCTGTACGTACTAAACACAGAGAAACAAGGTAGCTAAAAATTGTCCTAGAAGTTGGCAACCTAAATCACTGATCAGTGCCCGGGCCCGATGTATCTGCTACTGTAACTTCTCGTACCTTTACCAGGAAAACTCACAATCCTGAATCTGTCTCTTTGGTTAGCAGAAGTCTGATACAAAGAAGAAGAAAGTTAAATGTACCTAAATTTTAACAGAAAAGAACATGCTAGAGAGTATTGTTATAAGTTAGAAAGAGATACAAGAAAACGGTCGTGTGATTGGTACCCCACCAAGCTGTATCCTCTTCCGTGCAACATAGGCACCAAAATCCTAGTAATACCTCTGATCCACGTTTAAAATAATATTGCTCCCGGAAAGGGTGACTTTTGGTCAGAAAGTGTATCTGATGAAAAGATTCGTTCAGCGATGAGTCCTTACTTATCGAGAGGCAAAGTAGGACTTGACAAATCACTCTAACTGAGATAAATTACTCTCAAGACACGGCAGTTATCTCACGTTATTGAGAGAAGATGTACTGCCCATAACTGATGATACCTATTGAAAAGATATATGTATTGTTAGAAGCCTATGTGGGGCTGTCATGAAAGTACCTCTGGCACAAAGTTTACATTAAAAACAAGCTATTATATTGGTTATATTTCAGTAGGCATATCCAGTGGTGTTTTTCCCTCATCAGGTCAGTGGACTTGTAAAGAACCACTTGTGATTTATAATAACACTGATGATAATTAAAGCCATGAAAGCTTGTAGAGAGAAGCCTATTTTATTTCCTCTCAAGCGCAATTACTAGAGCTATGTCAAAAATACAACAACCATCCTTGTCTCCTGTTGAGTTTAGTGGATGACAATGATTGGGCTTGAATATTTGTTTTTGTGATGCTCTGCCCCCAGGATCATTAACACTGACACCCCCCTGTCATCAACCAAGTCGGGACACTGCTGACATTTAAACTTTACTGAGGTTATGTGCCCGCATAGACACTCTGAGAAACTCAGGTCCTGAGCTGTAGCTTCTGACCTAATTTGTACTGGTATCTGTGTACTGTCACAGTCAGGGATTTTCTAATGCTGAACTTAGATTCAGTAGTAAGGGAGTTTGTGACTTTTGTGGAGGATCTGTAAATGGTCCCTACTTAGTGTTGTTATTTTATCTCCTTGTTCCTGATTCTGTGTCTCTGTTGCTTGTTATATTGCTGTTCGGCTTATCAGTTGTTTTATTGTTCAGCAAGCTGTTTGATTGCCAGGTTGGTCAAAAAGTTAGTTTATGTGAGGACTTTTAGTCAGTCACTGGTTAAGTCTAGTCGAATCTTGAGAAATAGTGAACTATTTAGAGCACTTACACACATACACTCAACTATTTGTATATATTTTGTATTATGTTGTCAAATTCTAATATTGTACCAGACGGTACTAATAACCCATGAAGTTGTGATATGTGCCTTCAGCCCAATACTACTGTACACGAGAGAAGTGATTTTTTTGATTATTTCGATTGTTTTGATTATGTTGATTACATTAATTTAATACACAATACACAAAATAACCCGCCATAAAATAGAGAACTTACGACGACTTTTTCGGTCCGACTTAGTTATTAATTAATTTGATAATATACTCCTAGACTATTTTGTTATTAATAAATTTATTAAATTTAATTTCTTTAGTTAATAGCCTACCAGTTGTAATCCTGAAGCACTATTAAATTTCATACTAAATTCAAAATGGATAATTGGACCAGGATACTGACTACTTGTTACAAAAACCCAGTAACAGGCTGGATCTAGAAGGGCAGTACTTTATAGTATTCACTGGAGATCTCTATGCTTATTAGAAATCACGCTTTTTTGTAACAAGCAGTTCTGTGCAAACAAAAGGGCTCAGTGAATACAGGCCAAGCCCCCCCCCCCGTTCATTGTTTGCCTGTTCACTCTGTCACATCTGTATAGGTTGTAACCTGGATCCATATTTCGTTGTCCAAGTGATCCTTTATGTGGGTCTCTGTGAAAGCCACGAACATTGTATTTGCCTCTGCAAGCATCCACGGATGAAAGGTATTTTGTGTTCGTTGCTGCTTTAGACCCTGTATATTTGCAAAGAAGAATGTCATCGGACTGGTGGTATTGGTGGCATGGGAGGGGCTTTTTTTTCCGCACTAGTTTCTGTATCTTTGGTTTGGGTGGAGGCTTTGACTGTTTGGGTTTCCCCTCCAGAAATAACTGGATTTAGTGTACGATTTCCGCATTTTTTTGCAGTTTTTGTTTTTCCCGGCAAAAAAACCCTCCTTTTGAGGGCTGGGCTCCCCAGGTTTTCCCAGGGCCCGGGGGTTTTTTTTTTTTTTTTTTTTGGGGGCTTTAATTTTATAAAATTTTTTTAAAGGGGACACTTTCGGGGTGAAAAAGCTTACGGGAAGTGATTTGCTTTTTCCCTGTTGTCATATGGGGAAAAGGGGGTCAATTTGCACTCCCATCTGTTTTTCAAATTTCCCCTGCCTGCAGATACCAAGTATAGTTGTGCACGGGTTTATTTCCCCTTTTCCTTGGTTTCCGTACTGTATCCCGTTTTGCATGTTACCTGTTCCCTCCTACCTCACTAATACAACAATGGGGGCTCCCCAGTTGTTTCTGGGAATATATCCCACATTGCTATGAGCCCTTTGTTTGCTATCTCCTTTTTATTTCTATTTTAATATTTATTTTTTTCTTTCCTTGACTAACTTTTTCCCCAAAGCTCCTTCCCCTCGAGATCATTTTTTAAGCATTCCTCATGCTACATTTTTCTGACTACCCGGACGCCCTCCTCCCACCATTAAAGCTCCCAGGGCAGCACCCCAGCCATTCAGTTTTAGACTACATGGCCACACCAAGGGGGTACCATCCCCCCAGACTTTTTTTTTTCCCATTGTTATAGAATGCTTCCAGGTTTTCTATGAAGGTGCTTTTTGTTTCTTTTTTTTAAAGCCAATGGATTTTTTTTTCCACAATTTTTTCTCTTTGGAAAACCAAAAACACTTTCCTGATTTAAAACGCTTGTAAAAGTTCTTGGGTACCCCAAAAAAGGGGGTTTTTGACACCAATTTTCACAAAAATGGCAAGTTTTTCCATGGGAAGCTGTTTTTGCTTTACGCAGACTACACAGATTCAAAAGTTCTGAATGGGTTATTTACATGTTTACTATAAACCCTTTTTAATATTTGCTAAAACCTCCTTAAAGTGAAGATCTGGCTATTTGTATTTGTATTTCTAACTGTACTTGTATATTAGGACAACTTACTGGTGTATGTTCCTGTTTTATATTTATTGTTTGTGTTTGATAAGGGAAACCTAAAACTCTGTCTGTTTACAGTCTGCTTTATTGTCCAACAAATCCATTTTGAAACCGGGTCAAGGGTTCGGATAAGCCAAGGTTCGGAACCAGTCGGATCTGATCGTGGGTCACTTATTTAAAACATATCTGGTGGGTGTTTTGGGCTAAAACATGAGGAACAAACGGGAAATTATTTAACCGAGTAATATGTGATTAGAGTGATGCAAAAGTATAACTTCGTGTTGAAGAACTGGTGATTGCTGGCAGCTCTACAAGGGCTAACGGTCGAGACCTTTATTTACAGTCTGAAGGATTATCGATCACTGTATCTAGCCTTTTCTAGTTTTTTTTCTGTCTCCACTACAACAAATGCTATATTATCACAGCAGTTGATTCGTGAACTTATTGGAGGAAAGACGTTTTTTTCTGAGTGATATTTGCTTTTCATTGTGTATATTGCAACTGCTGGTAACTACAGGTGTGAAGGCTTACTCAGCCCTGTAACACTTCAGAAAGTATTAACCAAGGCTGGGTTTCCCCCTCAGGAAAATTAATGAATAGAAAAAGAACAAAACTGACAAACATAAACTCTTTATTGTTTAAAAAATATAAAATATAATACACTTAATTTGAAATATGATCTTACCTTAAAGAAAATGAAAAATGAAAATATAAATATATCTGAATTCAACGCTAAAAATTATATATATAATTAATATATATATATATATATATATATATATATATATTATATATATATATAAAAATATAAAAAAAAACTTGGGGTCGGTGTTGGTGACACTGCGTGTTGTTGAAATCGTAGCCGTTGCCCATGATGGGGGGGGTCGCAGGTTTTGGTGACAACCCACCGGCTCGTTCTTCACAGATTTTAAAAGCCGTCAATAATCCGTCAAAATGACAGGAAAGCAGGTTTTTTCACTGCAATGATGAGGGTTTTATCCTTTACTTGCTACACAAACAGGTAAGGGATCAGAATTTGGGACCCTCAAAACTTTAGTCCATCTCCTTCAATTCTACTCTTGATTAGCAGGGGGGGGACCCCTTGTCCTTTCACTGAAAGAGAGACATTTACCCATGTTTAAGAAATCACTCTCCATGAAAATAATATACCTAAAAGATGGGGTTTGATTATTAAAACTTTTTTTCCCTAAAAAGATTGAAAACTAATTAATTATTGGAAAAAAAGTGAAGTTTCAACCAATAAGTCCACTAAAATATGATCAGGCGTGTACTTACAGATGCGGGGAGTGTGAGGGAGGTTTACTGTTGACGGGACCCCCACACGTACCTTTGGGGGGGGGGGAAAGGAAGGGGAAAGGAAAAGGGGGAGCTAGCTGCCCCCCTTAACAACAGCCCGGGATCAAACTACCTTTCGGGAGGGAAAAAAGGGGGGGGGGAATGGGGAGCTGGACTTACCCTACCATAACAAGTACCGGCAAGAAACTATTTTTTTCTATATACTCCCCCGTACTCTTTTCATTTAAAATTCCCCACACTCCCCCCTCAAACTTTTAATCAAGGGGTATAAGAAAAAAGGGGAGAAAAAGTTTTAACTTTTGGGAACGCATAAGGCAAGAAATCTTCTATGACCCCACGATTTAAACCATCAGAGAAATAAATTGTTTAAACCCATTGATTACACAATAGGAACTTAAAAGCCGGGAGGCCAATGCCACCCAAGAGGCGACTGTTGGGTTTCCCCCAAAAAGTTTTTCTAGGTTATAAAAGGTTTTGGGCCTTTCTAAAAAAATTCTTTCCCCCAGCAAAAAAAATTTAATTTGGGGGAGATCCCCCACACAAGAAAAAAACTTTCCTTTTTTCTATTGGAGTTTTTCCTTTCTGTGGAAGGGGGTTTTTCTGGCTTGGGAAGCATACAGAAAAGGGGGATACCATAAATTATTGTATAACACCGCACCAACCCAGTATTGGAGGCATCAGTTCTTAAACAAAATTTTTTTATTAATTCGGGAATTAATTATAGGGTTTTTTAAAACAATTTTTAAATCTATAAACTTTTCCCCGGTAAGTCAGAGTTAAAAGGTTCCTTCCAACTTTTTTAAGGAAGTCGGAAAGATCCTGAAAGTCAGTAAGGTTCAAAAACCGGCATAAAAATTTAAGAACCAAAAAAGCAGCATGATTCTTGGGTTTTGGGGAATTTAAATTCAAATAAGTTTGATTTTACGGGGGAAGGGCGGCAGAGAGTTTTTAAAAATACCCCCAAGATACAATTTGTTATACCCAAGGAAGCATTTCTCGGTTGGGAGTGAGGCCTGTAGGGAACCTACGCAAAACGATGTTAAAGTTTGGGTTGTTCGCCCCCCTGGAGTCATTACGTAAATGTTATCAAAAAAAGCTGAAACGTTTGGCAATTACCCCAAAACCTTTTATCAGTCTCCGTAGGGGGCACAGGCTTACCAAACCCCAAGTCATAGTTCTATCTGCATCAGTCCTTGGGGGTAGAAAAGAGGTGTACTGCTTAGAAGGGATTACCCTAATGAGAATGCCTGCGCAAAATCAATCTCGAAAGAAGAAGTGTTATAAAATTTGTTAGATTGAAACTATTAAGGGCATAGGGTTTACATCCCCGATTAAGCTTTAAAGGCCCCTTTAAATCAATAGCAAGTTTTATATGAATTTCCTCCTTCTTAACATGACTACTGGTGAGAAAATATGCAGATACTGAAGGTTCAATGATCTTTAGTTTTAATAATTTGTCTACCCATATATAATCAGTAGCGTGTCAGCGTGCTCGTTGTGCTCCCGTTTTTCTGGTTTTTTCTCCCGGTCGCTCTTACGTGCTAGAACTTTAATTTGTGTCATCAATCCTATACGATACATCACTCAAGCGCCTGGAACCAATCTGGGCGGAAAACATTATATACTGATAAAAAAAGAGAATTAGTGTGCACTTCCTAGCAGAGTTTACTGCCAGGGGGGAATCATAGGCCTGTCCCGTGTGAAAATAATAATATTGAACTTTGTGTCAGAGGAAAAAGTCTCCCTGAAAGCATTGAGTATACATAGTGTATAGTGTATACTACAGTGGCTCCCTAGTATATTGATGATAAAGGCAAAAGTGTCATTTGAAACGGGTGAATTTGTAAAGAAGTGATAAGCCTATAGAGGCAGGTGCCAGAAGTCGCCAGAAACTTACCACAGGTCAGCTTTCTTTAATAATCTTCCTGGCCGCTAGTGTACTCGCATAAAATTTCTAGTGAACCAGTGAATAGCAGAATACAGTGTTGTATAGCAACTAACCAGTATTATAATGGTACTTAGTGAAGTGGAGTGACTTTCATTAGTTTCTTTTTTCTTGAAATACCCGACGTTACTGTGAATTTCATATAACCTGTAGTTACCAGCGGTCGCAATATACACAACGAGAAGCAATTATTACTACAGAAAAAGCGCCCTTCCCCAAAATTTGCACCAGTCAACTATAGTGATAATATACATTTATTGTGGTGGAGACGGGAAAAAAAAAAAAAAATAGAGAAGCTAGATACAGCGATTGAAAAAACAAAGGTGGGGGCTCGACCGTTCGTCATTGTAGGGTGCCAGCAGTCACCGGGTCTTTTAACACGCAAGTTATACTTTTGACAATCAAATCACATATTACTCCGGGTAGATAATTTCCAGTAGATCCTTCATGTGTTAGCTCAAATCACCGACCAGTATGGTTTAAATAAGTGGGCCCACTGATCAGATCAGAAGACTGGTCCGAACCCTTGACTGGTCCGAACCCTTTACTGGTCCGAACCCTTGACTGGTCCCGAACCCTGGACTGGTTTCAAACGGTTTCGTTGTGCACCACCTAGCAGGTTATTAATAGAATAAATTTAAGAGGTTGCTAGTAGAATTGGAGTAAAAAAACCATTCAAATCATTATAAGCTGTGTGTAGTCTGTGGTCAGTCAAACAACGGGCTTCCACATGCATAAATTGTCATTTCTGTGGAAATTGGGGTCACGCCCCTTGTGCAATATCCAAAACTAGCTACAAGCAGTATTAAAACAGGGAAGTGTTTTTGGGTATGCCCAAATGAGATAAAACTGTGGACTAAAATCACAAAGGTATTAAAAGAGGTCAAAATCAAAGCTGCTTTCATAGAAAACCTGGAAGCTTTCTACAACAGATGGGAACATAAAAAGTCCGGCTGAAAGGTACTGCCCCTTTATACTGGCCATGTAGTCAGAAACTGAAGGCGGAGAAAGATGTCCTGAGTCCCGTAAATGGGGGTATGTGCTTCCTGGGAGACTTTAAAGGGGAA